>VZRU01003794.1:1981955-2121837 GCA_013398155.1 Pedionomus torquatus | reverse complement strand
TAATCTTGCAACTGTTAAAAAAAAAAGGTCTTGTTAATTCCATCCAACAGATAATGGCTCTTGAATACAGCAGACTTGCCATGATGACTGCCTCCTGATAGGAAGTGGATCTACTTCAAAAGGGAGACAAATTACAAGTCTAATGAACCATGATAAGAGTTTTGGGAGCAAAGACCCTTTCCTATTCTTGTAATTGCACAAACTAAAGAAGATATGTGACTTTCTGGAAAATACAAAATTAACTAATTGGCAATTAGCAAAAAATCTCTGTGGACCTACACCTCCTCAGGGTCAGGAGTACAAGGATGACAGTGGAACAGCATCAAGAAAAGAAAAAAAAAAGGAATACAAATTAATTTTTGTGTTTAATAAGCTTTTTCTGCAATTATTTCACTCTTTTCTGTACAAGACATTCAGAAAAGTTTTAAACCTCAGTGTTTAAGTAATAACCTTGCATTTTTTTCATTAAAACATCTTGTTCTTAGTGTTTGTCCTCCGCTGTTTCACCTTGACTTTAACTTGAAAATATGCCCATATTTTCTCTTATATAATAGTAATTGAGCTAATAATACAGTGACATGTATATCCTCCCTGAAGGTTTCAATATGCATTGCATGTCAAGAGAGAAAGTATTTTAATGGATTGCCACACAGTTCAAAATAAAAATACTTTCAGGTAACACAGGACAAACGCTAAGCCACAAAATAGAAGGGAGAAGGACTTGAAATGCAACAGGCAGAATGCAATCATCCATCAAGACGAAAGTCAGAGGAAAACTTAGGTAGACAAGCATATAATTACACAGGCTGAAATCTGGCCAGGATATTGAGTCAACACAGCTTTACTTTTGCAGAAACAAATGGGTCAGATGCTGAGTTAATATTTGCATGCAAAAAGTAGGGGATTCAGCAGTAATGCAGTGGGTCATTGGTTAAGCACAGACTGGGGAAAGAATAGAGACCAGCACGTTATTTTAATTTTCCACACCAACTGTACTCTCCCTGATCATCATAGAAATACCCTAAGCAAACTGAGAGCAGTACAAANAAAAAAAAAAAAAAGGAAGCTGGGGGGGGGAGGGAAGAAACAGTATTACACTACAGAGGAGTTGTTGTAAAGCATTTAGAGTTTTGAGACTAGTTGTAGGTGAGTAAGGAGGGGAAAAGTTTTCCAGGGAAAAGCTCTGTGAAGTTTCCACATAAAGCAAAGTAAATATTTTGGGCATGATTCTGTTATCCTTCCTGCAATTGGGGTAACACCACCAAAGCCAACCTTGGAAAAGTTGTTCAAGAAGGTCTATTGTGAGCCGAGATGAATGATCACGAAGGCACTAAGAAAAGGTGATTACCTACAGGTTACATTTTTACAGCTCTTACATACTGTAAGAAAATAGTGTTTTCAGAGAAGTGCTGCAAAATATCAAATCCATTGCTTTAATCAATACCAATGGATTTTTAGTGGTAATGTTAACTGGATGCAGACAGTTGCTTCAGGTATTACTTGTCACAAGGAATCAGTCTCTAGAGAGAACAACCTGAATAGTTGTGCAACAAATCCTGTACTCCCAGTCAGGGCTTTCAGTTGCAGGTACAGTACGTGCCAATAACTTGACTACATATTGCAGAACTGGAAAATTTGACGGGCCAGAATTAACGAACTAGAAAAATGTTCTCTTTCCCTCCTTGACCTGCAAACCCTGCTGTTTTTCTCTTTTGACTAGACTTCCTACCACGTCTGTACTCCAAATATTATGCTTGCATTTTCAGTGAAAAAAACAGTTGCTGTAAAGTAACTCTGAACAGTACAGAACTGTCAGATTTATCACTTCAGGGATTTTCTACATCTGTACTAAAGGGAATTGTTATGAAAATGAATTGTCTTAAAACGTGATAACATCCACTCATGTGATGAGGCACCAATGCAGGTGTTCACTCAACAGGGCGTAGAACAGAACTGCTAGTTCCATGGCAGTGCTGCTCTGCTTCAGCTACAGGATTGCCTGCAGGCACAGGTGGCAGTGTTACTACCCAGTTTGCCATTCTGTCCTTCATTAGGATTCAAATAGCTGAGCATCCCAAACTCCTAGAGATGACAGCTGCCTGAACATTTCCTGATGGACTGAAGCTTTGTCAGATGACACGCCATTTGTTGGCTTCTAGTATTTTCTCAGAAACATCTTCAGGTTGCTAAGCTTTTGCTGCAGCCAAAATAGGAACCCCTGGTAATCTGTCCTATGAGGACAGGTAGTAAATGTCCCTGGTAAATGCATAGATCTAGAAATTGATCAGGATTCTTGGAGAGGTCTACTGTATCTGGAGTAAAGGACACAGAAGATGGAAACAAAGGATTTATCAGCCTTAGAAGAAAGCATGCTGGCTCAGACCAAAGTATTTTCTCTCCAACAGTAACCTGTAGCAGGTGCCCAAAATGGAAGGAGAACACGGCACAAACATTCTGATGTTTCCTGAATATCCTCCTGGCATCATGCCACGAGTCAGGGAATTCCTGAGCCAGAAGTAGTCACTACACTCGGCAGCCACTTCCCGTTTCTTATATCATTAGTTTATTCAATCCCATTTGAACCTATACATTCTGTTAGCATCTGGTTAGCAAGAAGTTCCACAGCTTAATTATAAAGACCATAAAGTAGTATCTCTTTTCATTGTTTTAAAGGCAGCCCTTAATAGTTTCATCGGGTAGCCCCATGCTCTTACCTCAGAAGAGAAGTTTGGTCAGCCTCCGCTCACCTTCTCCAAGAAGCCTACAGAACCATGCTACTGTCACAGTTTCCTCAGCTGTCTCCTTTTCAAGCTGCAGAGTTATTAATTATTTAGTTGTTCCTCATACAGCAGCTTTTCCACATTTTTGATTATCTTAATCACTCTTCTTTGTACTGTTCCCATTTCTGTACCATCCTTTTCTTAAATGAAGGAGGACCAGAGAAGTACACAGTATTCAAGGCACAAGCACACCATAGAATTCTACAATGGTATGATGACACTCAGTTTTGTTCCCTGCTTTTCTCTAATAATTCATTGCAGTTCATTGTGTTGTACATTGTTTCTGAGCACTGTGCTAACATCTTCATAGAACTGTAATCCCAACTTTTTTTTTTTTTTAACTGAGTGGCAATAGTCAACCCAGGGCCAATCATTATGGGTGTAAAGCTGGGATTTTTTTTCCCCACATACTTCAGTTTACATTTTTACGTACTGAATGTATCTGTGATTTTATTGCACATACAGTGTTGCAAGATCCAAAACTTTCTTCATAATCAACCTTCTCTAACTATGCTAAGTGACACAGTACCACTAGACTCACTGTTTCCCTTGTCTCTCCCTTTCCAGATTGTTTATAAACAGCACAGGTCCCAGTAGTAATTTCTCTACACTGAGAAAAGTTACCATTTAACTCGCTGCTGCTTCTCTTTTTCCAAACATTTATTCCTCAATGAGGGGATCATCTTATTGCTACTATGGCTACTGAGCTTTCTTCAAAGTCTCTGACAGACGTATCATATGCATTCCCCCAGATTTTGAGCTATAAAAATCAATTTCTTTTATAAAACCTGTGGCTTTTCACTTGTCCATATGTTAACCCAAATAAGATTCTTCCAGTGTAGAACTTCCAAATACACAATTCTAAACCGTTACCCTCCCAAGGGACAACCTCTAGTCATACTGTGTCTGAAGCATTAAGAGCTATTAGCAAGATTTTCACATCATTTTCCCCTGAAGAGGTAATTGCATTAGCTTTATATCTTAAGTTCATGCTACTAAAGGGGGGAGGGGGGAACACATACAAGGAAACTTCTAACTGTGAAAGGAAAAAAAACACCAAAACAAACAAATGGATCTTAGAATCGGTGTTCCGTATAATATCTCAGTTGTTCCAAAGATTAGGAAAAAGCTCTGATTAAACAAAATTTTAACCATCAACCGATCACCAGTTGAAGTGGATTAACATTAACTTCTGGCATGGAAAGGAAAGTTATCCTAGATAGCTAGGATTTAATATCTAGTTATTCTAGATAGCTAGGATTTAATCCTGCCTGAAACCAGAACAGTCTTAACTGCTCGTATTGCATGGCACCTGGGATTCCTAACCATGGGTCAACATTTTACTGTGCTGTCTGCTGTAGAGCACAGGAGAACTAGATCTGCTTATCTACACTAGGTCAAGAAGAGTTCATCCCAGGAGGCTCAGTGTGAGGCTCTCCCCAAACTTCACGCTGCCTAGACCTGCATGTGTGGAATCAGAGCAACACCGACAGTACACAGGCTCATCAGCAGAAGCTGTGAGATGACACAGTACATGGGGGAGAAGCAGCAGAGAGACAAGTTGCCTAAGAAACATCACCTCTCTGGAAATAAGCACTCACAGTCAATGAGGTGAGAACTTTGGCTTGGAGAACTCAAGCCATACTACAGTGACAGCCTTGGGTGAAAGTGCAGGGAACACTGCAGATACCAATGTCATCACACCTTTCATCAAATTCAAAACTTAGGTGTTTCGACTGGCTGTAGTAGCTGGTACACAGCACACTCATTAGGCAGTTTTTCTGTACAAATTCAAAACAGAAATCTAACTGCTGCTTCTATAATGAGCTTTTAGATAAACCAGAATTCTGAGTCCAGTTATGAGCAATTTTAATGGCAGCAAACTAGAGAAATCTCCTTAAGTGCCTTTTTTATGAGAGCAAGCTGAAACTTAGCATTGCTGGACCATAACAATATTCAGCCACAGAGAAGGGGAAAGCTTTCACATCACATGGCTGCTCCAGTTTGTCTCTGATGAAGAAATGGCTTTTGTTCAACATAATCATCAATGACCTGACCTGGTCAAGGGGACCAACTGTATCCTCAGAAAGTTTGCTGATGATACCCAATTAACAGGGCCAGCAGACACCTTAGAGGGCTGTGCCACCATCCAGTGTGACATGGACAGGCTGGAGAAATGGGCAGAGAAGAACCTAATGAGGTCTGACAACTGCAAGTATAGTCTTGCACCTGGGAAGCAAGAATGCCAGGCACCAATACAGATTAGAGGTGGACCTGCTGGAAAGCACCTCTGAGGAGAAGGATCTGGGCGTCCTGGTAGTTAAATTAACCGTGAGCTAGCAATGTGCCCTTGTCATCAAGAGGGTGAATGGAATCCTGGGCTGCATAGGGAAGAGTGTGGCCAGTAGGTCAAGGGAGGTCATTCTCCCCCTCTACTCTGCATTGGTGAGGCTATTCTGGAACACTGCCTCCAGTTCTGGGCTCCCCGTTCAAGAGAGACAGGGAATGACTGGAGAGAGCCCAGCGTAGGCCAAAAAAAGATGACGAAGGGATTGGAGCACCTCCCTTATGAGGTGCTCCAATCCCTTATGAATTACTAGATATAATCCTTTTGAGGAAAGGCTGAGAGAGCTGGGACTCTTTAGTCTGGTGAAGACTGAGGGGAGACCTTATCAATGCCTATAAGCATCTGAAGGGTGGGTTGAATGAGGATGGAGCTGGACTCTTTTCAGTGGTTCTCAGTGACAGCATGAGGGGCAATAGGCACAAACTGGAACACAGGAAGTGCCATTCAAATAGGAGGAGAAACTTCATTATGGTGAGGATGACAGAGCACTGAAAGAGGATGCCCAGGATGGTTGTGGAGTTCCCTTCTCTGGAAACCTTCAAGAAGTGCCTGGAAGCAGTCCTGCATAATGTGCTCTAGGCAATCCTGCTTTAGCAGGGGAGTTGGAGTAGATGATCTCTAGAGGTCCTTCCAACCCTGACAATTCTGTGGTCCAGTGAAAAGGCCGAAAGGGACATTACAGCTGGAGTACACACATCTGCATTTGTCACACTGTGGACGCATATGTACTGGGAAAATCCAAAAAAGCCAAATGAGCTAAGGATAATACATTTAGGGCTAGTAATAACAAAACATGACAGTAAGGAAGTGAAGATGCATGTTTTTCCATAGACTTCCCTCTATGTGTGTACTAAATCTGTGTTGTGACCACCTAAGCCATCTGTATAGATAAAATCCATACCAAAACATTTACCATCAAATTTGCTGTAGGGTTTTTTGTTTGGCTTTTTGTATGTTTGTTTGGGTTGGATTTTATTATTTTTTTAATTGCTCACAGTGTCCCTACGCAAGCATGTTTTCTATAAACAATATGCAAACACCATAATGTTGCACTGACATGGAATTTTGTTTCTGAGCGGGATAGAGGAAGGTACAGTACGCTACTGCACTGAAAAAAATCTTGCACTGCAAATACCAAGACAAATATTTTTAATGACAGTTTCCTTTGCAAAAATGAGATTATTTTGCACTCAAGGTAGCCGAAGGGGAAATTTAAACCCTCAGCCTTAGCTGGGTTTTGAGCATTCAATTGACCCACATACAACCTTATCTATACAAAGGCATCCTCACAGCAGCTCGGCACTATATGTATCCAGGCTGTCAGGAGCAGCAGTCGAGGTTTGTTAGCTCTGGCAGCTGTTTTCAAAAACCAGTAAATTGCTCTGAGCTGGCTTAAGCTGATCTATCACTGCAAGTGGCTGTAGGAACTTGAGGGCTGTGCATGCTCAGCATCCCATCATCACCACTGCTGCAGGTGAACTGCTAGTGACAGTAGTACACCTTTTGTATTAAAAATTTTTTTTTAAAGTTTGCAATGTAGTCAAGGTTCAGACACAGTGGAAAGGCATGTATGAAAGGAACAAACTACTTCCCAATGGGTAAACAGTGCTCATTTTTACTACTTTACTCTCAGGCAGTGAAGTAGGGGGAGCCATCGGTAAGTTGACAAGATGAGGTGACAGCAGCTAATTGATTTCCAAAACAGGTCTCTCACTGTAATAACTAAGCATCCTTGCATGGACTTTAACAGATGCTGCAGCACAAGAATGCTTGTGCTTGCTTTAACCTTGCCTTGTTGCCAAAATGGAGATGTCTATCCTTGAAAATCCCTTGCAAAGAAATTGGATGCTGGGTATCAGGGAGGCACAGAAGTCAGTTGCCTTACTGTGATATTAAGCATCTTAATCTCTGGTGATGTTGCCAGGAAAAGCAAAGAACTAACTGAATTTTTTAATGACATGAGAACTGCAGTATGCACATACACACTGGCAAAACAGTTTAAAATAACATTGTCACACAGCATGAACAAAATCTTTCCAGCACAACACTGAAGAAACAGATTTTGTTTCCAAATGCTTATCAGTGAAATATTTAAGGAATTCACTTTATAAAATAGTTGAAACATTTAACCATCACCAACACATGAAGTCTATTTACCTCATGACAACAGAGCTGGTATCTGAGGTAGTGCAGGTATTCTAAGTTCAAGCTGCCTTTAATTCAACTATCAGAAAAAAATTCTTGCAGACAATGATGTGGTTTCCAAAAGGAAAATCCCCAAGTCTATACCTATTTTATTGCAGGAAATGAGAAACATTGTAATTAATGTACAACTTCATACATAAATGACTTGACCTCATTAAAAGTAAATTTTGCAATTCTTCAGTAAATAAGTACACACATAAACAAGAAAATATAGGACACAACAACTTTCATATGACTCAAGTGAAAAATCAAAGATGAGAATCTCAAAAAATGGCTTCAAGTTAACAGTTTGTAACTGAAAGTGCAAAGGGTAAAGAACCACTTTGAAGACTTCAGCATCTAGTGATAACTACAATTATTCCATAGCACAAGAAGCAGAAAGACTTTTCCAAACAGAATTGAACAGAAAAGGAAGAAATCAATTTCTGATGTTACTTTGGTAGCAGGGAGAAAGAGAAAGCAAAAGGATTGATAAGAAGCTAGGGTAGAAAACAAGTGACAAAACATTTAGAAAAGCACAGATTGAAAGGCCAAAGTGAGCCCAAAAGACACTAAGCAGCCAATGGATTTTTTTAAAGCAGTATAAGCAGTCCTGCCCAAGGTACAAGCAGAGTCTCAGTAAAGAACAAGTACAAAGGAAAAACAACATTCAAGATATGCTTACACTGTCTATTAAAGGGATCAAGCTTAAAAGATAGATCTTTATCACCAAATCTTGTCCAATGGTCTGACATTGATTTAACACTCTTCAAAGCATCAGAAATTACAAAAGGGAGCAAATACAGAAAGGAAAAGTTGTTTTGAAACCATTTGTTAAACAAATGGCAAATACTCCATTAGCTATCTCTCATGCTTTTAAAAAGAACACAGGAAGCACAAAAAGAACCCATGCAACCGCAGGAGGACTCAGAGCACACATTTCAGATGATGGGAGCATTGTCAGCTTCAATGTCTAGGAAAAACCTGTATTATTCTCAATGGGGGGCGGGGGGAGGGACAAAAATCAAGAGCAATTTCCCTCTGCAACCTGTCAAGAAGCATGGATGTTTCCAGACTAGAAAGTACCAAACAGATTATAAGCCAGTGTCAAGTGGCTGTTCTCATTTTATAGAGCTAATATGAAGCAATAAGCACCATTCATGAAAAACATTAGATATTTCCAAAAAGCTTTTGATAGCAATCGTGCTGTCAGAACATCCAGTTGTTTGTAATGATAACTGGAGAAAGAGCAGAATACATTATATTCCTGTTATTGTTCATGCTGGTTGTGACTGAGATGCAACTACATTAGCCACAGTGATTAACTGAGAATTTTTGTGAAGAATCAGTACATTTGGATGATTTCAATTTCACTTCCTAAGTGGATGAAAAGGGACCAGTTATTAGCAGATACAGCAAAATGTATTGGTCACTTTATTGATAGGGAAGGCAATAAACATGGCTATTAATTATTCCAAACTAACCCCACAGCAGACAGGAATAACAATAAATTTCTATCATTTACCTTTTTAGGAAACTGAATATATCATGATGATTAAATTGTCTTAAAATTTAAGCAACAAAAACCATGGCAGGAAATGGCTATTCTGAACTTTTAAAAGTTTAGGGAGAGGGATAAAATGGAAGCAAGAATCAAAATTGATGCTAAATACAAAATTTCAGTCGCCTTATTAGGTCTGTTCGCATTGCCTGGAGCAGTGTCCTAGAACTCCACAACAACACATGATAAAAAACATCAACTCATTTAAAGACCTTACGTGAGACCTCCAGAATCTCTTGGACAGAAACACAGCAGGAGGTATCACAGACTGAGCAAGCAAACATAAAACCTTAAAGCCTAACAAGGAGGAAGTGACAGACATTTTTAGCACATGCTTTAAGAATGCTGCTGATATGACTAATCTCAAGTGATAACTTAAAGGAAAGCAAAAAGGAAAGCTAGACTAGTAACCCAGAATGAGGCAAGTCACCAGTTAATTGATATAGAGTGAAAAATTATTGACCATGACATTAGAGAAACTGGTCCCCTGACTAGCCCAAAGGTGCACAAATAGAAACAGCTCACATCCAAAACTTCAAAACATCTCAAATGAGGATGCTGACACACCAGGCAGCAGACAGTTCACAGCTAGAATAAAAGTAAGAGAATAATTTACCTTACCACAATACCAATCTAACTGTGGTAGTAGACCTAGGCTTCATTTTAGTGCTTCCCATTATTGAACATCAGATAGAACAGTTCAGCCAAATCAGGCTTCTTTAGTAATGTCTGTCTCCAAATACCAAAAAGAAGAACTGCCAAGAGGAATAAAAAGGGACTGCTGCAGAAGGAGCCATCTACTGTTTTCCCACTCTAGTCAGAGAACTGCTCCAGTCAAGTCTGGCACAGCATCACAGGCTTGCTTAGGTGAAAGAAACAGAGACTTATTTTAGGATGATTCACTGGCATCAGGCAACACAATGGAATTTTCATTAAAAAAACAGAGGCCCCAGAGCCAAGAGAATTTGCAGTTGAGGATAACTATTTTGTTTTGCATAATCAATATGCAATACATTGTGACAGAAACGTAACGCTGCGCCAGTATGCCCATTCCCTCACACAAATTATAGAGCAAACTTATTCACAGACAATCACAGCAGGTAACGGAACAGATCAGTTTTATAGACAGATTCAGCAACTTAAAGTACTAGACTGCTAAATCGCAATTTTGCATGAGTAGGATTATATAATCTACTAAATGTCAAAGCCAGGAATTACTACAGAAGGGTTTACCCTCTTATTTTCTAAGGCGTGACACAAAGTATTTGGTCGCACGCAAACAGTGAGCCTTTAGAAAGGGCAAAAAAGCTTTTCTGTGAAGTCATGTTATGCTCGAAAGATTGTGAGGGGTTAATACACTTGAGCTCAGGCTGCTACCAAGTGTGCTGTACACAGTCCCATCCCATTTTGGAGAGAAGCTTTCCATTCATTCCAAGGAACAAATATCGTCAAGAATTTGGGCAGCACAAGCTACTCCACAATGTCTCGCCAATATTCTTCACCAATCTGTCCTGGTGGGTAGAGAACATCTGGAAGGGAACAGCCCGTATCTGAAGTGTCTGGGACCTGTCTGTGGAGAGTGCCAGCAGGCATGCAGGCAGACACCACGTACTGTGCGCGAAGGAAGCCTGTCATATCCTATTAAAGGCAGATAGGTTGCAACATTTCCTAGATATTCGAGTTTTGCTTTCCCAAAGGAACTGCTGTTCAGTGTGCAGAATCTATTATAAACAAAGTGCTAAGGCTTTTCCATGGCCTTGATGATGTCAGGAGAAATAAAAATGTGTAAACACTTTGAGAAAGCAAGACAGAAATACATGCCAATGCAAACATCATGTTTCCCATTGTCTACTTCTTCGATCAACAAGAGTGAGTTATTACGTATTACCATAAATCATAATATTAATAAATTAGTGATTTCAAGAGTCATTTACTAATTTTCTGTTAACTTATTGGGTTTTTTAAGTTCTTAAATTTCTCTTCTGCTACAAAAAATATTTTAACGATTTCTTTTTCTCTGATTCTTATCCAGATAAACCCCAAGCCACCTGAAAACTCTTACAAAAATCTAGACAAGCTTTCTCCAAAACAATCCCCAATCTAACAATCACAACCCAACTGAGCACCTGAGATGCCATAAACTCAAATCCGAGCTTGGGCTAAATCATACCAGGAATGTGAGTGGATCTGCTACAACCCGGGTAACTGCACCAGTTACCAGGCTCCCTGCTAGTCTCAGGTGAGCTGCTCTCAATTATTCTGCTGGAGTAACCTCAACCTGTAGAACTAATTACACATTCACAGGGCTAACAAGGCTGTTTTTCTAAGCCCACTGGTTATGGGACTCCTCTCAAGTTGTGAAAGATCATGATTCAATTAGTATTTTAATTACTTACATAAAGGAGAACTGCTTTCACAAGAGAGACTGAAATTATAACAACCCAAATTGCCTCAAGGTTAAGATATTCATATAGGACATGGGTGACAATTTCAAGCTCTCAACCTGAACTACATTCATAGAACTTCAATATGTGACATTGTGTGTGCACTCTGGCAGGGTTGGTTCTCCCGTCTGGATGCCAGAAACTTCCTCTGGTGAGAAGTGATAAATTTCTGATGCTGAGAGACTGTCCTAGATGTAAACAGAAATATAAAAATCACATACATGTGTGTAAATATATGTATGAACAATAACATTCCCTAAATTATTCTTTAGCAGAGAATAAAGAGTAAGAAAAAATATTATTTTAAATGGAAACAATAGCAAGAACAAATATTCCAACAAAACGTCTAATAGTTTTTTTCAGGCACAAAGGCCTTATCTACAGCAGATATTTTACAACTTTGATTATGTAGGCCATAAAGACCATTCTTTCTAGAAGTTATTCAAAGAGGAGTCTGGAACTTCAATTCCTTCTGAACTGTGTTTTCTCAATAAATACTTGGGGTGTGTGAATATGTAAGTCTACCTAATATATACAGATATGTATATAAGTTATAAGCATGAGTGTTAAATCAAAATATGCACACCATATATGGTGTCCTCAGCCTGCTGAGGTCTGTTACACTGTGATTATTCACAGCTGATAAGACTCACTCTACATACAGATATAGTTCAAGGTAGCCTACTCTTTCAATCTTTGACCAGATTATGCCTTTTAGATGAAACAACTGGAACCAAGCAACATTTAGGCTGGAAATACTGAGTGTGTGAATCTGATTCCATTGGCTCTTAGTATTTTGGAATTTTCCCTTGGGATAATACAAATCAAATATTCATTTCAAGAAACTTGTACTTCATAATAGTGATATCCTTTTAAAGCATATGTCATTTTAATATCTTACATGAAAATTCCTAATGGCTTGAATGTTTTCTGGGGACAAAAGCTACTATCAAAGATTTGCAAATTCCCCAGAGAACAGAGGTTGCATTTGACAACTTTAGTAATTTCTCAAAGGGGAATTAACTCTGGACACCTTGTGTTGCTTTAATCAGTTCTGTGGAGCTCAACATTTTTATCCCAAACCTTTAAAAAAACATTATCACTCAATGGCACGTATAGCTGCTTCTGTTCCTAAAGAATCTATAAATGGAAGTGGCATTGGTACTCATGACTCACATACGTTGGCAGCACTGTGTGGGCAATTCAGCACAGCATGTTCCCACCCCAAGACCGATCTACCTGGCTGGAGTCTGTTTTCCCTTTCACTTATCTCCTTCTCAATAAAATTATTTTTGTCCTACCACTTAACAAAATGAAGACATGAAAGTAATGGGATTCAAGTAACATGGATTTGGTATTTACAGCTTATCAGCATATTAACTTTATTGAAGCTCTATAAACAATGATAAAGAGTGTTTTCCTGACTCAAGAGTCCATGAAGTTTTATGAGTTATCTGGTGTCGTCATGAATTTGCTAGATTTGGTAGCCATAATTATTCATGAAGAAACACAGTCTGATCCTTCCAGCAGCAAAAAGCTTTGCCCATTCATCTGATGTTTTTCCAAATGATATTTTAAAAAATAAAAGTTATGTACTGTACAATTTCATATCCTCCTTTTTAATTTAGTGCTGGTTCTCCGTTTTACCCTCCTTTTTCTAATGAGGCATCAAGCAAGCAACTTCAAGTTTTCCTACCCTGCATTACCTGCCTCATACTTGTCCAGGATTACTTGCCACAAAATAAAATTCACGTAATGGAATCCAACAGAAGGGAAGATATGCTTTGAATTGCTTTTACCTGTATTTTTAAAATTTCTTTTTACCTGAATTTTTAAATTATTTTTCTAAGTGGTTCCTTAATTCTGCAGCCCAAGCTGTAAGTGTCCATATTTACCCCAGAGCTAGAATACAAAACAGGGAGCTCCTGTAGGGAGCCTACAGGAGAGCAGGAGAGGGACTCTTTGTCAAGAAGCATAGTGATAGGACAAGAGGTAATGTTTTTAAACTGGAATAGGGGAGATTTATATTGGATATGAGGAAGAAATTCTTTCTTGTGAGTGTGGTGAGGCACCAGAACAGGTTGCCCAGAGATGCTGTGGATGCCCCATCCCTGGAAGTGTTCAAGGCCAGGCTGGATGGGGCTTTGAGCAACCTGGTCTAGTGGGAGGTGTCCTTGCCCATGGCTGGGAGGATGGAACTCCATAATCTTTAAGGTCCCTTCCAATTCTTATCATTCTATGAAACAACCAACATTATTTGGGTTCCTGCAATACTGAACTTGGGCATGCCTATGTGAGCTAATGCCAACAACTTACACCCTTCTCCCTATAGGCCCTAAACAAAACAAACAACTGCAAGACTTTGTAAATCAGGAAGAAACTGCAATCCTAATGATTCACACAACAAAGGCTTCGCTGCAGCACAACTGTAAACAGCCCTTATTCTTGTGGGGAGAACTGAAGCATTTATATTTGAGCTCTGCAGGGCAAACGTCTTTGACAGTAACACCTCCAGCAACATCTAGAAATGGTTTTGACCCACGTCCAAAAATAAGATAATTTAGTACCCACTCCTCTCACATTTCTTGGAAGGGATTTATCATATTTTAAGCAGTTAAATCACAAACCAAATGGTATCTGCTTAGACCTTTTACCATGTTCATGCCATTATAGCATAAGACCTAGGAAAGTTAAAGATTTTTATGCAGTTCCTGGAACTAGTTTTTCTTCTCTGCATATTACATGTTTCAGACAACAGAATCAATACATATTTGGTATCCCCACTCTTCAACACTGAAACAGCATGAAAAACCATCACAGCAACAGGTCCAATGCAACTTGAGACAAAATACAACAGATATTACAAACAGTATAGCATAACCATGCAATCAACTTATGTGCCATCTTCACATTAAAAAAATTGGTACACACTGATCACTCACCAGAATTATATTGTCAGGATACACTACTGAAGAGGGCCTGAAACTGTCTCCACTTTGCTGTGTATTACATAAATTGACACACGAGATTCGTGAGTCATCTTTGCCATACCCCCACATTGTTAAAAATATTTTTTCTTCTTAAATACAATTCCTATGTTAGTCTAACTTTTCTCGGACAAAACACGCAGACAAAATTCTTAGCGAAGAAAATGTTGAATGAAATAGTGTGTACATTAAAAGTATCCACAAGCAGTCCTGATGCTATTGTAAGAGGGCTATAGCACTGCTTCATATTAAAGAATGATACTTCCTTTACATTACCTTATTTTCAGCCACTTTTAGCTTTTGAAAACATTGCCATGGGAAGTTTTCCTCCAGTCACTTTACTGCCACAAGACACTTGTTGGGAAGTTTCAGTCAAAACAGTTTAGCTCATTTATGAATTTTTCTCCCAGAATACTTTCTTTTATTATCTGTGCAGTGTGGTTTCCCCACCTTCAAACTTCAGAACAGCCCCATTTGTCTCCTAAGAGCACTCCTGCTAAAGTGCTCCAGACACTAATAATGCACAGTATACAAAAGTACCCGAGGGAAATGAATAATAAAATATCTGCTATCTACTAAAATTAATAATAAAAATACCTGCTACCTCTCCAGAACAGGCAGCAGTAAGAGGTGAGTTCAACCCTTCAATCACATGTTGAAAGAGGATGAAAGAAAAGCGAACAAATAATAGTTAACCAAACACTCAATTCTCTTCAATGAACGAGGCACTATCAAAAAAGTGTTTATGTGACTGTATAATGAAATACAACATCAGACCACATAGTCACAAGTATCCAAAAATCACAACTTTTTTTATAACTCTAACCTTTCAGTATAGAACAACAAATTACTTCCTTCTGGTATCTTTTTGTAATTCAAGTGGACTTTGACAACATCATAAATTGTGTGTTATTATTACTGGCTTCACTTGAAGTTAATCTCGGCCATTTGAAAGCTGGGGCAGAAAATCTTGTCTTTGAAGAACAATTTGCTGGGATCATTTCATTTTGGGAATGATTTCTCCCTACTATTGTTTTAGTAAAGTGAATTCTTCCAGAAGAGGTCAAAGGCTATGACTCTTACCTGGACTATGGGAGAAACCAGGCTCTTACTTGATGCTAGCTCTTCATCAAGGGCTTCTCCACCCAAGTGTTTTTGATGACACATCTCTGCCTCTCTCCAGTGTAGGTCAAAACGAAACATTAAAACCTTCCTGCGTGCATCAGCAGAACACTTGCTTTCTGCTGAGACCTGCTGTAAAACCCTGTCTCTGCCAGGTGCTGCCAGATCCCCTAACAGAGATGCGGCTGTAGCCTGCTCAAGCTCTATTTACACGCTGAAAATTACATCTGCTCACAGCAAACCTACTCAAGGCTTCAGGATCTGTGTTCTCACTAAATCTCTCAATGTTGCTTTATCCCTTTATCATTTAATTAAATCACCAGTAATTGAATTTTGTAGACGAAGCTGAACAAAAATTACTATGAAAGGCCAAAATTAAAAGATACTGAAGACATTTCACAAATGGAGCCTGGCAATTAAAGTCTACCAACTCTTCCTTACTACAACAGAGCTCTGAAAAAATGTGCTACAAATGGCTTTTGGCTGCCTGCTGAAGCCTCAGTCATTCTGACGTGCACAGCAAGATGACTGCTGACTCAGTGTCAATATAACATACCCATGATATTCCAAGTCACTCTTAAACAGCAAGGTTACTAGCCAGGCAGTTGTCTTACCTACCAAAAGGAAAGTGAAAAAGGAAAAAATATACAGGGTAAATTCAGCTCAACAGAAGCCTTTAAGAGAAGGGTGCAGTTGGAGAAGTACTCAGTGGGATGAAAACTCTCATCTGCCTTTCTTTTCCTGTACTCTTCTCAACAGCCAGACACCAACCTTCTCCCTGACATGAGGGATTTACTGAGCATTCACAAAAAATTGACATTATCCAGATGTGCTGCACTAGCTAACGTGAGGTACACAAATTCTACTTATCTCTAGGGTCAGGCACCTGAAACAGCCCTGGACATTACATGAGCTTCCCTCACCACGGCTGCTGTACACTTCACAAGAAAACCTCAAGAGCAACACAATTAATGGCTAATATCTCACCAATTTACACACTTTACAGGAACAAAATATACCAGGATGATGCAATAGGAAGAATTTTTGCTGCATATCTTTCATTGAGGATCCTCTTTCATATCTGAAGCAACAGCTACCACTTTGAGATAATGATGAAAATTCCCAGATCTTAAAAATCAGAAGACACAATTCCATCTTTGTTTTGACCAATAACCTGGTCCCTCAAAAAGGTTATAAAGACACTTGCTTGATTCATAAGGATGCTATGTAGCTTAATTATGGCTTTTGAAGCTCTTTGTGCCTTCAGAGATATCATATAGAGCATAATTATCATTAGGACAAATACCACTATACAAAAGTATAGAACAAAAAGCAGAAGACAAAACCAATACACTTAAGATCCAGGTTATATTACAACTCAGGTCTATTAAAAATAAAATAAAAATTAAAATATAAAATACATGTGACGGATCTGTGAGAATTTGTTTTACAGTGTCCTAGAAAGTTTAAAACAAATTAAAACTTAGGAACCAATTTATTCCTGAGTGTAAGTCTACCAACTTCAATGGAACTGCACCAAGGGACATTAATTGAAGCATTCAAAGTTTGAGGTTGCTCAGAAATTTAAAATAAGTTTGAATGTGTAAGACTTTCTGGGGAGTGAGGAAAACATCATGGGTTTCATTTTGGTCCCACTGAAATAATTTTATCTACATTAAGTTTCACCCATGTAAAGACCACTATTTCTTGTTTCTCTTCATATAAGCAAGATCAGAATCAGCTTCCACGTTTCTTTCCATCTGGTCTGAGACCACCGCAATCAGTCAGATGTTTTTCCCTGAAAAAACCTGAAATCAATGAGGTAAAGGGCTACTGGCATACTAATTTGTGAACTGAAACAAACTGCACTGAGAATCCTGAACTGGAACAAGCAATAACTAATGAGGCACTGTTATTAGCATCTTATGTGGCTTTGCTTCAATAAATACTTGCATAGTCAGGACAGACATTTATTCAGGACTTCAGAAAACTTCACTTCCTTCAGCTAGCCAAGCTGAGAAACAGTCGAGTATGTTTTCAATATAAGATAACCAAATTATACTTCAGCTTGTAAAATTTCATCAGTTAAATCATAGCTAAAATGTTGTTAAAATCCTCACTTAAACCCACAAGATATACTTATTTCCATACTTTTCAATTATTCATTTCCAGTACAGTATATTAGTAAATTACCATAATAAGAAAAGAGTATAAAGTTTCAGATACCATTATTTTCCCACAGATATCTTTTCAATATGGCTACATACATTAATGTAATCTATGGCCAAATTCCTCTAAAATATGATACGAGATGTAAGATCAATAAATCTTTCAAGACAGCTGTATTCCTTCTCCTCTTTATAGGGAAAAGCACTGTATTTCAAGCCTTTTTTCCTGAAAAGCACTTAGTCAGCTGCCTAACTCATGGCAATCCCTCAGCACTGATTTTTCAGCTGACCATAACTTCCTGATTTTCTTTCCCACATGTCAGAAAAGTGATGTAAATATACGCGCTCTGTCATGTCAGGTAAGGACTCCTTGATCAGTCGTTAGATGAAGGGGCTGATCTGACACACAGATGGAAAATAGACTGAACACTCAGAAATGAAAATACTTCAATACTCGCTCTCTTATGAAAACAGAGTCCTCCTACTTGTCCTAGTAAATAGGAATTATTTAGGATGTCCTCCCCCAGGAAAACATTCAGTGATCTCTAGTTAAAGCTACAGTTTTACCAGACTTGCGGAAAGCAAGACACATGACACCTACCCCCCCATCCCAACAGAACTACAGGTAAGGATTTATGGGGCAGGGAGACCTCGCTCCCTATTAGCACTCCACAGCACATGTGTGACAGGCTAAAGAGCAAGAGAGCAACTATTTCCCTTGCCTGCTTCTCCTTGCCACCATTCACATCCAGCTGGTTGCAGCATCCAGCCTTGGCACTCTACATTTATTACATAATATATTTTGTCAAAGCACCTCAAAGGCAAGAGAAACAGAATTGTTGAAGCTATAAATAGAAGTATACTGAAGGAGACAAGTTATTCCCCTGAAGGAAATAAAAACCTTTATGGTTTGGAAAAGAATAATAGTTTTTCTAAACTCTGTCTTTCTCTTTCTGCCGAAGTCACACAGCATCATAAATAGCACCAGGTATGCACTCAGGACTTGGGCAAAAAAAGAAGGAATGGAAGAAATGACATAGTTAAACTGCAGGTTGTTTCCTCAAGTGAAGATCTGTCTTCTCTGCTGCTGCTTTTGAAAAGAAACAAATAGCATGACCTACACCACTTTTCTTGGGAGACCACTGCCCAAGTTTATAGGCACCACTGTTACAGAGCTGTCAATATTTCTTTTCAAATTTTCTTAGTTTAATTTCATCCACATTTTCCTTCCTCAGAAAACCCAGGCTGCACCTCTTTCTTTTTCTACATACTAGGAGGGGACTGACAGGTGTCTCAGTTTAGGGCACACAAACACTACCTCTATAAATAGTTATGGTCATTATTTTAAGGAGTTTTAATTAATAGCTAGTAAAAAGCTTGAAAATAGTCAGATTGTCCTAGAACTAGTAGAAAAACCACTGCCTAAAAGAATGTCGACAAACACATATAGTTAATGTTTCAATACTTTTATTAATAATAAAACACTGAATAACTTCATTTATAGCATTCAAAGGTTAATGTGTAATTAATATATTTGTAAGTAATTTGAGACATCAGATCTCAACTAATGTTGGAAGCAGGTGGGAAAACTGAAAAGATGTTCAGAGTGCATTATTTTTCTACTAATTTCAGTATCTCTTAGGCTACAGTGTATTTAATGGGCATAATTAATTAAAGGAAAAGCTTATTACTTTCTTAGCAAAGAAGTTCCATTAGGTAAAACAGAAAATAGTACAGACAAGGATTTTGTGTGTAGGTATTCTGTTTCCCTCTAGCCTTCATGAAACTACCATAAGCCTGAAGAGAGGACATGCATCTGTTACCAAGATGTATCCATAATCATGAAGGCAGAACTGATCACCCTGGAAGTTCTCCAGCACAAGCAGTTTGCCTGTGATTCCTCAAAGCATTTTGAATGTTTGAGACAAAGTTTTAGTAAGAATTAACACAATAAACTGTTGTAACAGGTGCTCTAGGAGCACCTCAGTCAAGCTGATAAGCTAATGAAATCCATCTAAATAGAAACATCCCATAGTTCCTGGAAAGACATTGTAAGATCTGCTCCTGCCTGTGTTTGCACAGTTGGCTATACACCTAAATTTCATCCAACGGTAAAATTGCCAGCCTTTTTTCAGTGGTGACCCATGAGAAGACAAGAAGAAATGGGCACAAATATGTACGTAAGAAGTTTCATCTGAACATAAGGAGGAACTTTTTTATCTTGAGGGTGGCAGAGCACTGGAATAGGCTACCCAGAGAGGTGACAGAGCCTCTGTCACCAGAGACATTCAAAACCTGCCTGGACAAGTAACTGCAACCTCTTTTAGGAGGACCTGCTTTGCAAGACTTCATCTTGCAAAACACTTTTTCCTCAGAAAGCACAGTTTTCTGCTGAAGGAGGCCACAATTCAACTCTCTTCGGGAGTGCATCAGCAAAAGGACAGCCACCTATGAGGTGCTGGCCACCTTCCTCTGCACCTAACCCATAGGTTTCAACTATTCAGAATAACATTCTATTCACCCAGTCAGCACTAAAAGGGGGGTGGGGGTGGTGGGGTGGTGAATAAAAAAGACCAGTGAAGCATATATCCTTGTCCTTTTCCTGTGATTCAGCATATAATACATGTCAAGCTACATACACTTTGCTAGCTATACTCTTTTCTAAACTGAGACAGACAGGCAGTGGTAGAACATAAACTGCCTTTCTCACTCTGGCCTCCAACTATCACAGGAGTGCACTGATGCTTAAATACATTTATACACATAAGCCATTCAAAAATTCTTGGGTGATGAGAGCCAGAAAAGTGCCAGAAAGAGCTATTATAAAAAGGCAATAGGAACATACCATAAGAATTCACTTCCCTCAGTAAATAACTGCCTTTATTTACATACACAGGAATAAAACCAAAATTCAATGCACAAAAAAAAAAAAAACCAAACAAAAAACAAAAAACAAACAAACCAAAAAAGAGTCAGGCTCTGGTATTATGAACTCGTAAGTGACCAGACATAGGAAGGGGCAGAGCAGCCACTGGCTTGCTTCATTCCTTACATTCAAATTCCTCTGTGGCTTGTTCCAGCACTAGGCACATGCCAAGTGGTACCAGCTTGCAAGGAGGTGCCTCAGGGTGAACCCTCCTGGAGACACGAGAGGCAACATCCAACGCAGAGGATAATCTTGGCATAAGGAAAAGAAAAAAGTGACAGCCAAAACAAAAAGGGAATTGGGCCAAAGTCTAGACATCCGAATCACCCGCTTGGGCACCAGTTCCACAGCACAAGCCACAGGTAATGGCGCACAGCTCACACAGGACTAGCTACAAATCCTTACAAGTCTTAAGGGAGAAAAAAAAAACCAAAACCAACAAAACTCCCTTACAATTTTTTTTGTTAGAAGGAGAATACAATATCAGAAGTAATTAACTTCTTTAAGTACAAGCACTCAGTCATCTGGGTGCTCTAGCCTTTGCTCTTCAACAAAACCAGTGAAGCAACTTGTGCTCAGTCACACAAGCGTAAGCCTGGAATAAATCCCCATCTTTCAGTAGGGCTATGATTTACACTGGTGTGATGAAAACAAAATTAAATATTTTAAGACAAAGATCTCTGAACCAATAAGGATCTCTGTACTTGTGCCAAGTCCCAAATTTCTAAATTTTTTTATGTTTTTAAATCAAGTATCTGCAAAGATTTCTGTGTAACTTAGACACAACCATGCCAGAAGTCACAGGAATTCCACATGTTGACAGGCTCCAAACTCTTCCAAATCCTCACTCATTGTTCTGCTACAGTAGATTTATCTCAAATATTCTTAAGGAAAGAATGAAGGAAAGAAGGCTACACAAGTATCTCCCAATTGCCACCAATAAGCCTAAAAAAGACCCAGATCTACTCAGCAATAGAAATGCCACCAAGAATAAGGACTCAAAAGATTTTATTACCAGCCTAGCTCTAGAAGAAGACTGAACCCTCATGTTCTCTACCCTTCTGAACTTTACAGAAATAGAACAGATTTACCCTGTCTCTCAAGTCCTAGCAGAATGTATTAAATTGGCTGAGGACCCTCTCTCCCTACCATGGCAGGAGGAAAAGCATTAGCTCAGGTTTTGAGAAGCCTGGATTCAACTCCCTCCCAGTCACCAACCCACTGTGCAACACAAACCAACATTTGCCTGTGCCATACTGATTAAATACAGCTAGGGTAACATCCAATCCTTATTCTCAAAAGGGTGTACAACTGCCTAAACAACAGGGGATGGGAGCACCTAAAATAATACTTATATGTATAGCCTAATTCCATGATTATAACAGCCATTTTATGAAAATATTTTCTGTACGTTCTAAATAAATACTTTATGAAATATTTGGAGGGGAAGAGGAACATACTCCAACATGACAGGTAAAATGTTTAGTTTTAGCTGAAGCTGTTCCCTTAAGCCTTCATGAATTTATTCTTTTGATAAATTTAAAATATATCACAGGTAAAGCTATAACTTTTACAGTAAATGAAGGATCTTTTTTGTTTCCATCTCAAGATCACATCTAAAGTGCCTTCCTCAAAACTACAAAACTGTATCTTTCAACAAGTTCAGATACATCAATTTTTGCCAGTAAGCTGCTTATTGCAAGGACTGTGGAAGAGAATTAAGCTTATTACAATCTTGTGTCAGAGTTATGATTTGCTCCATAAATTACGAAATTAAAAATCATGCAAATATTTCTTATTAGAGAATTGTAAATAATTTTTAATTTACCAGAATATTGGGAGCTTTACCCTACGCATCTCTGCTTCAATGCTATTACTCATGCAACACTAAGTACTCTGTATAATTCTTATTTTGGTAATGGTTTTAAACAACATATTCTAGCCAAAGTCTTCTGCGTAATGAGTGGTGTAGATAAATAGCAGCTGTTGTATAAGTCATCCAACAGAAAGAAATTACTTAACTGCTGAAACTTCTGCCAGCTCATCAGCAACAGGTAGCAGAGGCAGCCTCTCTGCAGTTAGGTTTTGCTGAAACACAGCAGGCAGGGAAGTACCCCTGTGCATACAACTTTGTAAGTTCTCCAACATGACCATGATAACCACGCTGTCCTTAAAGAAAAAGCTAACCAGCTTCTACTTTAAAAAGACTTATTTTAAAGAAGTGCAGGAACATCAATTCCTTCCTCCTTCCTTTATCATTTTGCTTTTCGTTTTCCAGCTAGAGATTCTGCCTCATTCAAACCCAATGAAGGATTGCTTTCTCAGGGCTACAGTGCCCTGCAAGTAGGAGAGCACTTTATTTCTAGGGACAGATTTTCAGAAACAGATGCTCTTTACTAACAGTGGGTGCATAAAAACAATTTTTCTAGAAAGCAGCAAGCAGCACTTGCTAGTGACAACTTCAAAAGGGCTACAGAGTACCTCAGCTCACAAATTCTGTTCCAGTCTTGGGACAAATGAGATCAGGCTGCTGATTTTTTTTCCCCTTCTTTAAAACAAACAAAATACCACACACACTAAAAAAAAAAAAAAAAAAAAAAAAACACCAAAAAAAACCTAACAAAAAACTAAACAACCCCCCAAAAAAACCCAACAAACAAATCAAACACATACAAAAAAAACCCCAACCCAAAACAACACAAAAAACCCTGCTTTAGGCCAGCAATATTCCCTGTCTTTTTACTGCACTAGACTTGTGTGTAGGGTTTATACATTTGGAAGACTTAACCTAGAATAAGAGTTTTGTTCCCCACTCAAAGATATGCAGAAGTTGGAGGCTGTTAATACCACTTTCCTGTTTCTCTGGTAGACTCCCCCATCTCTCAGCAAGTAATAAACACCCTTCATAAATCACTCCAGTATAGTATAAAATAATTAACATCCTTCGAAGCCCACATCCTACAAAGTAGACACTTATATTTACCTATATGGGATCACAGTCCAGGTCTCTAACCTGTTGTCTGCTGGAGCTCACCAGAGCTCCTTCTTACCTACACAAGTCTGTCGAACGAAGTCTCTTGACTATAATTAACACAGGTGCTAGATTGCTGGTTAACTGCCCCAGCTTGAGATTCTTTCTCCATGCTTGTTTGGTGCCCAAATAAAACACCTCCACAGCTCTGACTGGAGCCTCTAGGCATTGCCACAGTACAAGCAGCACTTTGATAGGTTAATTTATTTCATTTTAATGATTACAACATAACATTTGCTTCCCTGGAACATGTTCTTTCCCCAGGAAACACCTACTATAGATTTTGTTGCAGAGGCAGGGAGCAAGAAAGTTGTCATCTTCTTGTTAATTGAAAGGGCAAATAAAATAAAAAAAAAAAGCTTTTAGAGAAAAGTTATCCTTTTATTTGATGACAAATAAAACACTCACATCCTAAGCCAAATTCTGTATGTCAGGCACTGCTAACAGATACCAAGAACCATGTTGTGATAGTTAACTCCTCTTCAACCCGTATTTGAAAATGTTTGCAATCTAGGTGGATTAGAAAAATGAGAGCCTTAAATGAACTGCAGTGACAGTTGTACCTGCCCCAAGTGCCCTCCTATGCACTTACACACACGATCACTTCTACATGTTCTCCACTCACATGGCCATGGAAACTATACCACTGCTATTCACTGGGGTCAAATTCAGTTGTGATTTTTTTTTTTTTTTTAAAAAGAAAAACTTTATTTAAGGATGAATGTTTTGCTTGGAGCATTAGTACTAATTGTTATTGTTGAAACCAGCAGTTAAGACCTTTTATATAGACAACTGCGCACAAGACAGACAGTTACTTTGCTGTGAAATACAATCAGGTGTACCACTGTCTAGAAACCACTACAAACAGATATTGCTAACACTGCTTCTCAGCAATATCCATTGGTGGCAACCCAAGATAAACAGTCTTTGTGTAGAAATGATATATTACTAGGCATCAAGCTTTTCCCCTACGATTTGTTCAGGCAACTCTGAAAGCCATGACACACGTAAGACTCCCAAACTACAAGGACAACTAACAAGCGTGTTCTGTGCACAGGTGCCTAAAGCAGACCGTTCTACCTACAGATGCTTATCTTCTGTTGCTGCAACCCTTTCCCTGGAACTCTGATTCAATACGGCTCTAAGCAAGTTCTCAGGGCACACAGCACTACCCCCATGTCTCTCCTTAGCTCCTTGCCATGTGCCCCAAGTGCTGTTTTGCTCAGCCTTGATCAAAGGGGAGGGGCAACCGCTGCAAGCACAGGTACAGTCTTTACCTCTGCCATGTCCCTGGTTTGGGTGTCACCTACTCTGTCATCCCCACCCTGCAGAAACCCTTCCTTACTTCAAGATGAGGAAAGCTTTCTTGACAAAACGTGAAAATTCTTAATTCTGAAAAGGCAATGTTTTCCACTGAAACCAAACGAAATAGAGATTTTTTTTTCACCTGTCCCAAAAAGCATGAGGAGTGTGAAATTTGGTAACAAACTCCACTATAAATTGTTTTTCTGAAACTCAATAAATGTCAACTCTGCCTTAAGCAGTGAGTCATACGTTTTATTAACATTTATTTAACAATTTTATTTAAGTTTTTCTGTTGGGACTAAATTTTTCCTTTTTTATTCATTACTCATACTATTTTTTTCAAGCAATGAATTAATCCACACAGAACAGCTCAATGTCCAAAGTCCAAGTAACGAAAAACAATTATTTCTCTTATTGTCAAAAATAAACATATACAGAAGCCACTCTCGTAGTTTAGGATTTCAGAGACCTATAAAGCTGTTGTATTTCTCAATACTCTTCTGAAGCAGATGTGTAATTAAATCATAAATAAACTGAAGCCTCAAGACCACAAACAGCCCAGATCCACCTGCAAAAAAGTTTTACTCTCCAAAACAAAGTCATCTCCTTGTGTTTCCCTGCTGTGACCTACTGAATATCATCTGCCCACAGTGAAAGGCTTTCAGTCTTGAAAAAAGCAGATTACATATGATTAGGTATTTAAATAAAAGCTGGCAGCTGATCAGTTTAGGCTTAAGTAATAATGAAAAACCTTTCAGGGTGCTTAATAATTGCTACATTAAAAAAAAAAAAAAAAAGACTGAAGTCACTACAGACACATCTCAGTCAGGAGACAAGAAGCTCCGGGTCTCCTGTAGAAGAGTTTGGGATGAGATTTATAGAATGTGCAGCACAGAAGTCAAGTGGATAGAGGGTACTAGGTACAACAGATTACATGGAGAATAGGCCCCAGTATATAGAGAAATGGTGCGATTTAGAAGACTTGGGCAGGAAATACAGAAACCCATATTCTTGATCCTGCTCTGCAGTGAGAATTTTACATCTACAAATGTGGCTTGTCCATGTCTTTAAAAGACGTGGACCAGCCACATCTCTGATGTTCACATTTTTAAAAGAATGTGGGAGTCAGAGAAGTTGCAGGAAGTATGAAACAACAGCTAGGGAAAAATCTGAACAGATATAGTCTTTCTCTTTTTGATAGTCTCAATAGAATGAGCTCTTCAAAGAGGCATCATGACTATAGGACATATTAGATCCTCCAATGCGCTTTCACCTCAGCTGAGGGGGACACATCAAGATGTGTCCTACCATTTACATATCTTCAGTAAGGCAGAAAAACCTCTTGAGCAAGCGTTACTACATCCAGGACCAAACTGTTAAGAGATGCAAGGACTGTATCTCTGCCCTGAAATCTTTCTGTGAAGGCTGGCTGCATTCTGGATGCTTCTTCTAAGTAGAAATTAAGGCTCTGTGCAGGGTAACCCAGGGATAAGCAGATGGCAATAAGGATACACAGGGCAGGAGTTCATTCTAGGCTTGCATACTGAGAGTATATAAAGCACTACAAAAATGAACTTAAAGAGGGCCAATTCTCAAAATATGCAAAAATCACAGGAGATATAATTTGGAATAATTTGCTGAGTGACCACAGAGTCATGTGTTTTTTCTGCTCTTTATCAGTGATGTACTGGATGCTCCTGGAACGTTATGTGGGTTTCAGAGACATTCAGTGGTCAAACAATATACTGCAACTCAGTGTTTTAGGGAAAAAAAAAAAAAAAAAACAGACACAGTAACAACTTCAGATACCTCTTAGCATAGTGAAAGCTATGAAGCATAAACATGACATAAACAAAGGATTAAGAAAGCATTCTATCTCTGTTTTCCAACATGAGATTTTGTTTAGCAATACACTAAAAAGAGCACTTTTAATACACTTTTAAAGAGCAAATACCATCTCTCCCACAAGGAAAGGCAGACATTTGTGTAAAATAAGAATTTGTTCTCAATAGCTTTAAGCAACATAGGATACCAACAGTACCTGGACTGGGGGCTTCTGCTGGGGCCTGTCCAAGACTGAACAACATTTATGATTATGACAGCTGCCCTAGACACAGTAATGCCATTTTATACTACTGAGTTAGATAAAAAGATAGCTCCCGATTCTACTTCTTCGTAGCATTCAGCTTGTACACACACAAAAATTCCATTCCCACTTTGCAATTTAACACCAGGGTCTGGCCACTTTTCAGGATTTCTCAACAGAATTGTAGCATTAAGAATCAAGTTTGCAAAGCCAGAACTGCTTATATGTCTGTGAAGTCACATTCACATTGTGTTACTTTATTCATTGTCTGTATTCCATGAGTTATATTCTCAATATATTCCTTTTAAAATAGGGACAGAGATGGATTGATTGACTATTCAGGTTTGAATTTCCTTAGATACCCTTCCCAGTTTACACGGGTTACGCAGAGGGGAGTAGGCAGCAACTCCTTGGGCCATGCAGAGGATGCATCAGGAAGAGACAGGGCTGATACCACAGCAGCAATCAGAACCAGGACCTCTCCTCAGGAGCCTCCAGTAGCCATCTACCCAGCCATCAGTGGGCATGGTCCAGCAGCACTGGAGAGAAGGAGGATGTTGACCCGTAACTTGCAACAGCCTGGCTGGGGCACAGGAAAGCCCTGTCCAGCTCCCCTCCATCATACTTTCACCCTGCTCAGATGCTCAACACAGGTCGAAAAGTCACAGGGCTTGCTCAAAAGCAACAAAGTCTTCTGGAATCAATCTTGAGACACTTTTTTATTTGCCTTTCAGCAATTCGCTTTTCAGAACATCTGCCTGACAAATCTGGGCTCAGGTAAGATTCAGAATTATGGCTCCTAGCACTAATAAGCAAACATCATTCCACTGAAAATCACCCTATTTTTAATACCATTACTATCAAATACTTACCTGTCAGGAGCACCATTTTAATAAAATAAAGGTAACTGACTCATTCCCTAGACAGTTTGTAACATGAAAACCCAAACCAAAGGCTAGAAAGAAGGAATAAACGATACAGGGAGAAAAGACACAAATTCATGAGAGAAAACAGACACAAGGTGGTTTGTTTTTGTTTTAAACTCTGTTGAGAGATTTCAGAAACACAGATATACCTGTCTATAATCATACTGGTTTCAGCGTGGCCATTAGATAAAGTGTTGGTGACTGAAAGAAACCCGAACCCATGGCAGCACTGATGACCAGACCAACAAAAGATGACCCAATTCTCCAGCCTGTTGTACCTTGAAGAAATCTGATTCCTGCAGGTATGTAAACTGAGAAAGAACAGATGGGGTTTAATTGTTAATCCAAAATAAACACTGGGAAATCATATGCTACTTTTCTAAGTTTGCCTGTTTTTGCATATATAACTATCTTAATCAATACAGACAGCTTGCGTGTGTGCAGGCTTGAGCATCAGGCAGAATCAGGGAGATAAACCATAAGAAAATTGTTGATTCTATGTTTGTAAAGGTTTGGGATTTTTTGTTGCATTTTTTGTGTTGTTTTTTTTTTTTTTTTTTTTCTGGCTTCATATCATGAATCAGTCCACAAAAATGTCTGGCAAGTACCAAAACTAAAGAGATTATGGGAGCACCATAGCAGTGCAGTGGGGAATGAGGCAGTATCCCTGCCAGAAGCTACTCAACAGACTGACAAGGGGAAGTTATCAGTCTCCTTCCTAAGAAAGCCTAACATTCAAATGATACTGTAGCTCCATGAACTTAAGGAAGGTATTAGACCAATCCCAAAGTGGTCACTACATGTCTCAAGCTCATTAAAAAAATGGGCCAAAAGCAGCCTCCTGTTGTTAGGAATTAAAACTTTCCTTCAGCTGTGATTATCTTCTTACTGTTGCTGCGTAAACAGGCAGAAACATGATTTAAAGTAAAACAGAAATTTGGAAAGGTAGGTGAGAAATAGAGATTTCCCCCACCTATTTAAAATTGTAATCCAACTTTTTCTTCTCCTACTGCACTGAAAAAAACCACAATAGTGGAGACAAAGTCACAGCTGTATTTTGGACTAGATGATCTCTGAAGATCTCTTCCAACACCTACATTTCTGTGTATTCTTCACAATAGCAGCATTTCAATAAGTATTTGAAAGGCACCAAGCACTCTGCAGATGGGTGCCAGGTAAGCATACAGATTTTGCAGAAGGGTCGTATTTGTCACTTGTAAGCAAGACAGTTTGGTAGTAGCAAAGTTACCCTGGAATTAGTAGAACAATTGAGTTGCCAGTATGGTCAAGTCATGATGATCTAGGTAGCCTACTCCAGAGACACACAGAGGAACTGCTTTGGATTCAAAAAAGAGCCATGTTGTACCAGGAACAAGACTTGATTCTGATAGTGACAGATCTGACAGCACAGAGCAGTGGGTTTGTTAATTTGTTAATTGAAAGCTAAGTTTTGAAGAAGTCAGTACCCTCTTGAATTACAGAAAAGGCCTAAGAAATCTGGAGAAAGATTAAAGGGTCAGAAATAATAGATCAGACAGGACATGCTTATTAGCAGGAAAATTAAGCTGCATATAAGCTACAGGTTGCATATTCTTGCACATGTATGTTTTTCTAGATTTAAAGCTGGTAAACTGAGAATAAGCCTAAAGAAATATGCTCAATCAATCAAAAATTTCTGTATAGAATTACTCAGCTAAACTCAGTAGCACCTCAGGTATGCAGGCAGGCTCTAATTTCCATTTGTTCCTAAACCTTACAGACCATTCCCCATTCCTTTCAATTGCTTCAAGTGTAAAACTTGCACCTTTCAATACAGTACTATTGGCTTCAGGGGCTGGTGTTTTGAGGTTGGTTTTTTTTTGTTTGTTTGTCTTTGGTGAATTCTTATCTGGTCACCTTACAAATCTCTATTTTTAAATTTTACCTCTTGCCATTTCGCAAGCAGTCAGCATTGGTGTATGTTTACTTAAAGGATGCTTAATAAACACCAGATGCTCAGCTGCCTGTTTGGACACATGTATTATGAACTTCCAGTCATCCCATCCCACTCTCACCCACTCACATCACAGAGATCCTGCTCCTGGGGCACACAGCAACACAGGTGGCAATATCTGAATTGCAGTGCAAGACCGCCACACGTGATCCTGCAGAAATCTGGAAATACCAGCTCTCATTTTTGATTTCTCAGGGATCCAAACAGATCAGACAACTACTGATATGCTTCACTACAGAGCTTTAACAATCTGACAGAAGAATGAGACAGAAAATTCAGTATAGTGGGAAGTAATGATGGAGCTTTGTTACCCCTTTTTCCTTTCTCCTGCCAAAAGCCCTTTGCACGAGGCTACCACATGGCTCCTCATAACCAAACAGGTAGGAAAATGTTGTACTGATTCAAAAGTAACACAGGCCAGTATTTCCAGAACTCCAGACCAAACAGCTTCTTTGGCAGTCACAGTTCAGTGGAGAGGTAGAAGCGCGGATGCCTAATGTATAAACAACAGATAGGCAAATTTAAGGTCATCTCACCCCATTCCTCACAAGATCTTTATGCAGAATAAACAGGTTTTGGGCACCTACAAGGTAGCCTTACACAAGATAAGCTGCTTCTAAAAGAAAAGAGTCCCTTGGACTCAGGTCCTAAACATGAAGATATCAAAGCTACTTTCAGTTATAGTGCCTGTGAGCCTCACTGTCCCCATATTCATCACATTTGCCTCCCTCAGATCTGGATGGGGTATTTTCTAGGGAAAACACTAGCTGCATGCAGACACTAGCGCAGCAGTCCCGTGTTCCTTCAGACCACTCCGAGCAAGGGAGGACCACGACAGTTGGGCAGCCAGCAGCCGGTGCCGCAGAGATGCAGACAGTTGGTAGGAGGCTTCCCAGGAGGACTGAGGTCCTGCTACAAGCAGAGCTAGACACATGGGTGACCTCAGCATGGGCTAAAGGCACAACTGCCAACTGGTGGGCTTGCAGCTGATGCTCTCAAATGTTCCAGCAGGCTTTGGTGGGTGCAGAAAGAACACAGTTAAGGGGCCTCTTGGAGCAAAAGCTTCCTGCTGCTGAACACAGAACTTGAACGTATGCTTTTAGTCAAAATTTTATCTCCCGGGCTCACAAATAAAACAATATGTGCCCTGATTCTTGGCACTCCCCAGCTGTTTACTAACCTAAGCACAAGCTGCAAAACATCCATTAAAAGCAAACTCCTACCCATTAGTATTTCATCACAGTCATGAATTATTTTGAGAAAGTGGTATTTCTCCACTCACAGCAATTTCAGTACAATGTATTATTTGATTTTTTTGCACAGTGAAATGGGAGAATTCTGTTGTCAAACATTGTATGACATTGCAACAGTAACAGGGTAGAAAGATTTAAATTTCCTTTTCTGAAGCAAACTCCCTGCATGTGTTGACAGACTGCTTGACTTCACCTAAACAATTCAGATATTGATAAACAACACAATTTGAAAAATTTGTTAAAGACTAACCTATTGAGTACCACTATTGATCCACAACGGGCAAGGACAGCAGGTGATGAACGCTGACCTTTTTCTTCTTACAGCATTTGCAGGCAGAAATGTTTTTTAAAATAGCTTGCCTGAAATAAAGTATCAAGCAACATATGGCTAAATGTCAACTACTTCTGATTCAAACTTGCAAATGCTGCCAATCTTCATATGAGGATCAATACTAGTCTGAAAGACAGCTATTACAGCACAAATAGAAGGATTACAGTAGTAGCAAGAAGGGATTAATTTATAGTTATCTTACAACAGATAATACTAAAACTAAATCCATAACGGATTTGATTTTACAGCTAATAGAATATAGACTCTTCTTCCTGGAGGATTGTGGGATGCAGATAGCTATGGTTTCAAACAGTTGTTACATCAAAAACATTAACATAATATCTGCATAATGATTACTTTGGAAAATAGGAGATGTAGGTCTCCTATGTGGGTGCTTTTCCATCATAGAAGCAGTAGTCTCGTGCTACTTTGAACAGAACAAAGCCAGATCAAGCTGAGAAAAACAGGGGATGGGGAGGAGGAGGAGGAGGAGGAAGGGGAAGACTTTTTACTTTTCTTTCCTTCAGTAATAAAGTATTCAGGGTAGAGTGAACTCTGAAGCAAAAGACCACTACAGTACACACTGAACAGAAGCAACAAACTTAAAAATGGCAACAGCAGTGACCTTAATGAAAAGCTACTCAAAAAGGCTGCATTATGTTATGTCTCCCTCAGGCTCATATTTAAAACTCTCTGAATGAGTCAGGAGAGCCTCATGTGATTGTGAAATCTAAAGGAGACAGAGGACATCCCGGGTCAGACCAGCTGGGCCAGCATCTGCCTCAGATGTGCTAGTGCAACACACTTGGGGAACCACCACAACAAAGACAGCAAGTACATAAAGATTCTTCTCTTTTTTCTCCTTTCTTCCCCCAGCCTCTGCAGAACTTCCCAGCTTAAACTAACAAGTGGTTAATTGATTACCCAAACCATCAGTAGCTCCAGCATATGCTAATTTCCCAAGTGTACTGCTAAGATGAAGCCAACATTCTTATAGACATACTTGGGTACGTTACTTTTGGGGTCTTTCAGATTATCTCGTGTGACAGAACATATAACACAGCTCCCCTGGCAGAGAAGCTGGTAGAACTTGGAATCTTTCAACACCAGATCAGAGTGTCAAAAGAAAGAGGATGGTGAAAAGCGAAGCTATGTGAAGCACAAATGAAACTAGATACACAAAATTCAATAGTCAGCCCTGCTACAGACTTCCACAGGTGTTTGGCCGTTGCTACATCTCTACTTTTGAAAACTTCATAAAAGGCCATTTGTCATAATAGGTGTTTATCACTGCTGCTATTCAGTTTAAAAGGCACATATTGCCACCAATACAAAAACGGATCTAAAAGTTCAACACTGTTGGATTTACATTTCTTAAGGTTCAAATAAAAATTGCTACCAACTGAGAAATACATATTACACCAAAACAAATAACCATACCAAGATTTTTAAATAACAAGAGATGACTCATTATCCTCAACAGTTACCATAAACATTCTTTAGCTTCTCAGGCACACCACCTAATATAAAATTATTGGAGTGGGTATTGCTCATAACCTTTTGGTAGTTTTGACTCACAGTTATGATTTGATAGATAAGCAAAGTCTCAGGAAAAAAAAAACATCACTAGGAAAAATATTGAGCTAAACTCAGTTTGAAACTGAAAATTTAACTTGAGAAAACAGATAACCAAAGATTATCTGTGAAGTGTGAAAAAAATTATTTATGCTTTATTCTGTTTCACTTCTTGTTTTCATAGTGCTATCAGCAGTATAATATCCAGTAATCTCTGTGCTTTTGAGACAACAAGAAAATAAGTGATCACTGATGTTTGATTTGGAAGTTACGTTAGAGCTATCTGAAAACTGGTCAGTGATAAACAAAGCATTAAGCTGCCATTGTAGCCAAGACCTTCTTTCAAGTACTGTTTAAATATAGTGAAAGGAAACCAGATTTTTTTTTTTTAAATTGATTTGCAATCTACATTTAAGCCTTCTACATAACACAATATATGAGCAAAGGACAAACCCTTCCCCCAGATTTCACGGCTGCTTTATGTTTGTTTTGTTATAATGTGGTTGTTGTTGGTTTTATTTGATTGCTTTTTTAACCATTTCCATTTGTTTTTAACCATTTCAGCTGTAGCTCTTCTGGATGGCACAAACTGTTCCTGGATATGGCAGTCCCACTTGGAGAAAGCACAAGCTGTTGAGTAGCAGAGCATACCAAGATTTATTAGGATTACGAAGCTAGGTATTACTGACAGCAAAACCACCACTGATTCTTAGCGCTGTTATGACAGCAAAATGACAAAGAAATAACAAGGAAACAAGTAATTGATTTATCCAAAATACTGAAAGAATGATGCTTTCCTGGTAACAATTGCAGCACTCAGGACTTTCATGCCAAAATTATAGATCAATAAATGAAACTACACCAGAATACTGTAATCAGTTGCCCAGTATTCAGCTCTACAGGAGACAATCTGCTTCCCTGCCCCATACCTGGCACCAGGCTTCCCCCTGTTACACTACCTGAATTTCTGTCTTTTTATTTTGAAAGATTCTATTCAAGTATTTTTTAGCCCATGGGAAACTGATACTGTGGAAGATTATTACTTTTTTTGTAATAATTTGCAGGAGCAGCTACTGAGTAGGTTGGAAAGTTTTAATTTCCTCTACTTCAGGGGCAGCTCCTCTGACCTGGCAAGGAAGGTGAAAATAAGAAGTGTATTGCATTTGTTGAGAAACATGCTTTGGCTTTTTCCATCCACATTTTGTCATCAGACATTTCTTTCAAGTCATGAGATTTGGGGAGATAACATTCTTCTTTCTTGAATGTTTACGGCATTCAGTAAAGCCAAATCTCAGTCCTGACTGAGGCCATCAGATGAACTCAGCCCACACGTTGTGGTCTACATAGGAGGTAGCAAGGTCTATGCAGGAGAAATCAATGATTTTTGGTCTTGTTTGTGGAGTTTCTATTCTACCCCCCATCAAAATACTGACCTGAATAGAGGTTATCAGCTCCAAGAGGTAAAAAGAGAAAGCAGAACATGGCCTGTCATCATCTTTGCTTTCTGTGTTTATAGAATTATCTTGTCCTATGACTGAAAGCAGGAGCCCAAGTGCAAGATGTTATGCACAGCATGCATTCAAACTCTCTATAGCACCATGGAGCTGGGCAAGACTCTTTATCCAATTATGCCTTCTGAAAGCCATAGGCCCGCCCTAGGTTTCCCAGAATATTCTCATGAATAACAATAACTGAATGAAATCCCTTTAACAGCATAAGTTACTATACTCTTCATACAGCTTCTGGCAAATAGACATTAGAATAAAGCTATGAAAAAGTCAGTTATTTCAACAGCTGAAGCACATAAATTTAAATATTTGAATAGTTCACTGAGTAAATTCAAATCACAATGCTCAAACAGTCTTGGAAGAATAAGATATTAGCTTTGTTCAACAATCTTTTCCTCAAAAATTTAAGTACTTAAAGAATTAGTATTCCATGAAACAATTCAAGAAGAATGTTGCCACACAAGTCATTTACCAGGTTAACATTACAATCCTCCATCTTCCTTTTGAGTTCCCCTCTTACAAATTTGCTGATGTGTTCAAAAGATGCATGTTAACTATAAAGCACATAATATGAGCAACCTGTTTACAAAAACAAACAAACAACAAAGAAAACAACCCAAGACAACATTGTTTTGCTTAAAGAAAATCAGGATTGTGGTCATGAAAGTCTGTAGCCAAAATTAAATTCCCCAGAACAGTTAAATACCTAAACAGAGAGAGAAGAGTCTTAATTCTATGAAGCAGGATATAGTGCAATTCAAGACAAGTGAAGACAAAATTAACAACGGAACGCTGAGGTCCAAATAACTTCTTTAATTGTATTAGACATGCTGTTGGTACCTCAAAACGTTGGTACATTATGTATTATGATGGAAAATTAGACAGGTATCCCAGACAAATACTACACTGTTTCAAGGAAACATCAAAAAATCCCAAAATATCCCTACTGTCACGAAAATTATTTGAGAAATGCTATTGCAAAGAAACTGTAACTTTCAAATTAAGGCAAGCTTTGGAGGAGAATATATAGGCAATTAGGGCAAGCTTTGGAGGTGGATATAAACACAACCTGAGTGGCAATTTTCTATATTCCCCCCTCATAACCAAACTCTACTTTTAAATTTGTTAATAAAGTAAAAACATATTTCAGTTCTGATATGTTACACTGTCCCTGTTTTAGCAGCTGTATCAACAAATTTATTCTAGAATGACAGAATGACAAGTCGTATTCATTAATTTAAATGATTAGAAAACTTGGAGGAAAAGTTTGGAAAAGGGTGGTGATGATTAATAACTCTATTAGATTTTGAGCAACAGAAGAAAGTTAATGCAAATCAACCAATCCATCCATAAATGAGGCAGTGGCACCTCAACACTTTTCAGCACAGAACTTTTCCAACTCAGTGAAAAGCTGATACTTCTGGCAGCTGAAAGGTTAAACAAACTAATGTAGAACCTTTCAAAAGAATGAGGTAGAAGAGAATATCATCATTTATATTTTTTTCTCTTCATACATATTTGGATGCTTTTTGTCAGCACAGTATTAGGCTGGAGTATACAAAGTAAGAGGAAATCAGAACAGAAAAAGTCTATACATATAGAATTTTGGTTTACTTAAAATAAGTGTAAGGACATCTGTTATTATCCATGCTTCTTTCAGTAGCACAAATTTGACAAACAAGTAACATTTACCTTTTTACTAGAATCTCTCTACTGTTGGCACTTCAAGCCTACTTCTTTTTCTTTTCTGAGCTGAAATACCTATATTAGCCAAATATCATATTCCTTAGTGTTTACTAGCAAAAAAGTTTATGGAGAAAAAATGTTGTAGTTTGTTGTTTGGTTTGTTTTTTTTTCAAATAAGTAACTGAAGTGAGCCACTGCTTTATTGTAGTGCATCTCAAATAAGTAGGGATATAAAAGCAAAAGCCTCGCTGCATACTCTGCTGACAGAGGCTGAACTCTTGAAAGAAGAGCATGGAAAACAAATATCAGTCAGACATAGGGGTTGTCATTTCCCCAAGCAAAGCACTATGCTCCAAAGCCCTTGTCATCATTGTAGGAGAGCATAGCGATTCCTGAAATAGGAGCTTGCAAGGTAAGAAAACTAGAGTGAAAAAGGGGAGAACCACATGTAGCTTCTGGGTAGTTCTCAGTCCTATTAAAGTGGCAAGTGAAATAATTCTTCCAGGACCTCCCTCATCACCTTACAAGGTTTGGCTTTGATCTGATATCACTTCCCAGAGCAATGAAGCTTGTGAGTAGAATTAAGCGGTTTATGAAACTCCACAAAGTTCAACAACAGAAAGAGAGAACATTTTAGTTTATGTTAAAAGTAAGCCCACAATTTACACTTTCCATTGGCTGGTGACTAACCCTTTTTAGAAAACAGTCTACCTAAGCAACACTTCCACCTGTGGTATTATGTATTTTTTTCTACCAATAACATCTTTTACACAAATGAACCTTATAGCACACTTCCATCACATTTTTTTTCATTGTACAGTATCTTTCTGATGGTTTACTTCCCCAGCCACAATAACTCAGCTTCACTCTTGATTTACGCAAAGAGAACCGTTACGTATGTGAACATTTTTACTCCAGCTGCTGCACTACCATTTTGGAAGTGAGAAATTGTATTCAGTCATCTCCTGAACTACTCAGATCAGTAACTCAAAAAATGAGTCCTCAAAGAAGATTCAGGGAATAAACAAGTCAATCCACACTACTATGTACATGAACAATCTAGACATCAAGCCACTTGCTTAATTTTGCACAATATCAATTAGCTGCTAAGAAAAGAGACCAAGGTATACAAGCTATACAGGGACAGTTCTGCCCAGGTTAGCCTGTGGAAAACAAACTATCATCTTATTGCTAAGAAGGTAGGGGTAACACTAAGTGCAACACAACAGTTATTTCCCAAGACTAGAAAACATCAGTTCATCCACTCCCAATTTTATGCCTGCAGTATGGTTTTATTTAAGAACAGTAATGGGATTGTGCAGAAAATCCTCCCATCATCCACACTAATTCACGTCAGTTTGGAGCACCTAGCAATTTTAGTGTATGTTTACTCTATTCCTTCAGAGGAAACTAAACTATAATCTCTCCTCCAGCTACACACAAAATGTTTCAATCCCAAGGGGGAACATAAACATTTGAACAAGCATCCAGTCCTGTAGAACACACAAGCTACTGATTTCCTTTGATATTTGTCTTGAACTGCATAAAAAGAGACAAGGCCAAAAGAGCCACCACTGCAAAATTTTGATTACAGATTTTTTCACAAAGATTGAGCTGTAATCTATTATTAACACTACCTAAGAAAATGTCTAGAAATACTAGTTTCGGTAGGAAGACAGAGTCTTTTACAACGGTGTCTGACACTAAGCCTAAAACTAAGAGCTGTTAAATAGTGCAACATCTACAAGACCATTTTTCATGTCCATCCTATTCAATTAATATGAATTAGTAGATAAAACAAGTGCAAGAAGGCCTAACTGTCATAACCAATTAGACCCCTGGAAAGTTTACTCAGCAAATATTTAATGGTATCAGTCATCATCACATAGATCAAACAGTTACATTAACCTTGTACATCAGGTCAGCAACATGTTTGAAAAGCTTGTCATCTGCTCTGATCATTAATACCTCAAACCCTTAACAACTTCTCCACACATCACAAGTCCAGGGTCATGAAGTTAATCACATGCATCAGCATTCTCAAGCATACAATTGAGAAAGAAGAAAAGCATAGTAATGGAGAGTGAGAGAAGGAGCCAATGTTCTAATAAATGAAATTAAGGGTGAAGTAGACTACGGGAGAATCACGGATGCTATTTAAGTGCATCAGAACTGGTATTGTTGAGACCTATACAAATGTTTTATTCATGTAAATCTCAATAACAAAACAAAATAGGCGAGTTAGAGGTATGGGAAGTGAGTGGGGAAGTAACCCTTGAAGTAGATTGAAAAGGCTGCAATCATATGTGTTTGGAGACATACTCCAATCCCCTTATTTTACCAGAAGCTATTAATTAGAACACCATTTTCTGAATTCATAGAAATAGCTGGTCAATTTTTCTGCTTTCAGGGCTCATATCCTGGAAGAGTATTACTGTAGGACCTTCCATATTTTTCATATGGCACTGTGTGCGATCATCCAATTTTTAAAGTCTTCTACTCTAACCCTTCCCATTTATTTTATGCGATCGTGGAAAAGCAGTAGGAATTTTTCCATTAAGAATGTGAGGTTTATTCAATGAAAAGGTAAGTAACATTAAGTGATGTCCACTGCCTCATTCTCCCATATCATTCCACTTGCTTTCAATCATTTTTTTCTTTTCACACATTGCCATATATCAATAGGTTCCCAAAAATGGCTTAGCTCAAAATGAATCATGAAACTTGAGTCCTTTGTGGGCAAGAAAGAAAAAAATACCTATCAATTCCCTTATAAATAAAAGAAAAAGCAGTTTTGAGAGCAACAAGGTATAAGTAACTGATGCAGACGTAGACAAACACATTCATTAGTAGGTTTTGAAAGACTGAAACAATACAGACTTAAAAGCTCCTCTGCGTTAGTTATTAAATCCTGTAAGCCTGCATAAATTCATGTCTCAAACTTGCCTTGCATAAATGCTCCATGTACTTTCACATGCTGTAGAAGGCAACAGTGATAGATTAATAAAAAGAGGATCCTACATCACTAAGTTCCACATTACACAAGCAAATTCTCACATTGTCAGAATTAAATACTGCACAAACACTTCTCCCCATATACTGAATTCCAGTGCAACAAACAAAAAGGAACCAAAACAGAAATATCCCATAGCATTGCTAAAAAAACCTGTAGCAGGGCAAGTTGCTTCTGAAATAAATATCAGCAACACATACAGAAAGAGAAAATCATTAACTAAGGCTCATCAAGTAGATTTTACACTTTTTGTAAGACTTAGTCTAAATCTAAATAGATTTATGCCATGGGGTTTAGTTTTCCTTCTTCATTTTTATGTTTGATTTAAGTTCTTTTGACAAGTCTAGAAAGGACAGTGATTAATAGCCATGGCCTTTTCTGATAGATTAGTTCTTACCAGAAACAAAGTCCTTCAGTAAGTTGATTCAGCAGCCTGCATGAGCCATTGCAAATTATTCATACATACAATATCAATTTTCTTTTTTATTGCTCTTCTTAATTTTCTCAAAAAGACTACTTATTATAATAGATCATATTTAGATAATAATTCCTTCCAATTGAATTATCCCTGAGTACAAGGTTTATTTTTATTTAGTATAATATATTAAAGCTCAAAGAATCAGAAGTGCAGAATGGGATAAGAGCAACAGTGAAGTGAAAGAAACGTGTAATTAAAAAACACCAAGCAATCTAGTCAATCTAGTTCAGGAGTTGCCATTTCCACTTGTCAGAACTGCCATGAACAATGCTGCATTGATTGTTTTAATATTAAAGCTGGGTTCCCCCCCACCCCAGCTAAACTATTCATGCCTGCTCTCGCTGCTGTTGAAGCAGTCAGGTGGATTTAATAATACACCATCTGTCTGTCTGAACAAGTTGCAGTGGTAATGCTACTAAAGCTTAAAAGAGCTATTTGCACAGAAATCAGGGCTGCAAAGAGTAAATAAAAGCTTATGAGACTAAACTGTAAACAAAGCGGATTTTTAATTAAATTGTATTCCTAATGAAGCATGTAATATTTCAAGTGTAAGGACACTTTCCCCTTATCTATACCCCTTCTTCATTTTCCAGTATCACAGATTCAAAACTGCTTTGAGGAATATCTGAAAATAAAACTCACTATTAAACCTGGAGATCACCAAAGGAAGAATGACATGAGCATGCATCAAGAAAAATCAACTTCTCTAGGCATGACTAGAGACATCTCTAATTCCTTGCTCTAACCTGAGGGTTTGGATTTTTCAGTTTGTTTGTCTTGAGAAACACTTTGAAGTGGCAGGGGTGGAAAAGGAAAGTAAATAGGGAAAAGCATAGTAGGTCAAATAGTTGTTTCAGTACACAAAATTATTAATCTTTGGTAGTTTTGGTAAAGAACATTAAGCCTGAAGTAAACAGCCTTAGCATGCAATTTGTAAAGAGAGATGATGAACAGGTGTTAATTTGCCTTTTCCCAGCAAGTCAGGAACAATTCCATTTTCAATGTCTTTATTCTTGATTAAACAAAACAGAAATCTGTGTCTTTAGATCATTTGAAAAAATATACTTGTGTTCTTCATACCATCCAGTGTAAGTTTCTTGAAGAAACTTAAGGCGAAAGATGAGAAGGAAGAGGATGGTGAGGGGTTTTCTAAGTTTGAAGACACTCGTGTTTTAGTCAAGGAGAAGAAAGCGATGTGCAACTCAATTTCTTGTAACCAGTGGGTTACAAGCAATGTTGCAAGGCTGAACGAACATCATGCTTATGACTACACTCTACATACTGATTCTGGTGTCATCCCAAAGGATTATCTACAATCACATAGATTACTGGGGGTTTAAAAGGAATTAACGGATTTTAGATGTTTTTGTACTCATCCTTCGTTCAATTTGGTTAATGTGAAACATTATCCCATTGTTGACCTCCAACTGTCTACAGCTATGGGTCCCTTTTAGTTTGCATTTTAGTTATTTGCAGAGGCATATGAACTTCAGGTGTTTTTCACTAGTAATAAGAGATCCAAATCCACTTCATTTGCAGAGTCTTCTCAAACAGGCAGACTCAGTTATTTTACCTTATTGTACATTAAGTTTCCATAACATAGTTTACACAAAATAGACTTCACGCTAAAAATGTGATATTTCCAATTATGCAAGTGTCAATGTAACAGCACCTTGAAGACCATGAGCTTCCTCACCAGTATTTTTCTCACATTTATAACATGACTTTGTCTTGAGTTACAAGACAGTATCTTTTTTTCCCTTGACAAGCTTTTCACTGAGAACGTAAGAGGAAAATTAAAAAACTCACTCAATCTGTAAATAGTGCTTCACAAATCAGCTTGTAGGATTTCAGATTAAACTTCTTAATTAAAAAAAAAAAATACACACAGATATAGATCCTTCTAGAGTGAAGCAGGTTGGGAAGGCTTGTAAAGCAATACTGAGAAAATACATTAGCTTCTTTTCTGCATTCACATCCTGTCTAGGCATCTGCCTCTGAGAAATGAGAGCTCAGAGGGCTACATGAACAGTCCCCACCAAAGCCAGCTTTTTACAATACCTTACCGTAATTCCCCCCGCCTCACTTTTCACAACACAGACATCCATCCCCTCTCAAACCACTTTGCTTTCTTTTTCTATCTCAGTCCTCTCAAGGCTCTTGCCAAGATCTCTGCTTTCCACCTTTCCCTCCCACTCATGCGTCTTTTTGAACAGACACTTAGTGCCAGTCACCCTTCTCTCTGAAGCTAGAGTTTATACAAATTAAAGGCTGTTAGAGAGGAGAAGATAAGGTAGTGATGACTATTCTACCTTGTGAGCCTATCTAGAAGATTAATTTGTATAAACTCTAGCTGTTTCCACGAGAGGCACTGCTGCCCAGTGCACCTGGGTGAGGAGGCTTTTCCCTCTCAGTCCCTTGGCAAGTATGCAAGAAAGTAATCAGCTGGGTTTAAGGAGGCCAGTTTGCTCAGCTGCATCAGGCCACTGTTCCCCATGCTGCCATGGAAACAATGGACAAAACCAGGATTTGGGCATATTTTATTCAGCAGGCTGTTTTTATTTTTCACCTTTTTAGTCCACGAGGCTGGTTGCTAATGCAGCCTTGCTAGCTTCAGAGCTGTTTGCAGGGAAGATCTGTTATGCTCTTTCAACCTCTTCCCTGCAGATAGGCACTGAACTGCAGAGTGGCTTTCATATTCACACACATGCACGCACAGAGCATACTGAACAACTGCCACTCATTGCCATTAACGCTGAATAAGCGGTTGGATCAGATGTTAACAGGTAACCAGGAGATTACATTTTTACCTCAGTGTACCAAAAATGGCATCCTGCTTCAGAACTGCACCTACCCTGATTAGAAGCAGAAACCAGCATGCTGAAGTCTTACGGGAAAGCTGGTAAAATACTCATGAGAGGTTGGCTGCCAAATCACAAGGCACTTCTATAAAGTTTTCATCAGGAACTATGACTATACATTTGCTTTTTTCTTTTCCCCGTGGTAGCTCTGAAGTTCAGATTCTGTTACCACATTGAATCAATATTCCCCTGACAAACATTGACAGGGTAAAAATTGAATGCGTACAACCATTTTCTGAAAACACTAGCATTCAGCAACTTTGACACCTTTTCTCACTTATTTCCCTAGAATCTGATGGAAGTGTCTTACATTTCATATTAATGCAAAATCTCAATCAATATTCTAAGTAAAAGTTTTAAGTTTTGAGTGCTGCACATGAAATGTTGTAAAGACTTCACTTGCCATTTCTTCCTAACAAATTTGTATACGGAGTGGACTGAGGAGGAAAAAAATCAAGAATGCTTTATTAATTAGCAGTGTTTTTTGTTCAAGGTACAACAATATAGGATAGTGCTACCCAACTCAAGAATCAGCTCCCCAGACAAGCTCATCCCCAAAATAGTTTAAAGGAGAGGGAGAAAAGAGTACCAGAGATATCTTAAACTTTCTTTACTTTCTTTTAAAATTTAGTAGCTACGTAACCTGTATCCCTTTCCTTAACCTCTAACCTATATTGTCACCTCTTCCACTGAAGCTTGCCAAAAATAAAATCCCAGTCTTTTCAAGAGAGACTTGACAAACACCAGTTACACCTGTTGCACACTGAAGTAATAAAAACCATTAGCAAGCAGTTACTATCATCAAAATTTCAGTGGAACACACGAGGATTGCAACACACATCTGTCTCAAGTAACCATCTTTTATCATCTGCAACAGTTATCTAATAAATGTTCAGTAATAGAAGGACATGGAAGGTAAGCACTTTGGTGTAGTAGGTAGGGAAAAAAAATCAAAGGGTTTGTTACCTGGATTTAAGTGGGAAACAAACACAGCTGTGTAACCATCTGTAGAAGCAGAGCTTCTCTTGGAATCAAACAGGTTGCTCTCCACACTTGAATTTGTCCTTCTTACTACAGTCAGACACTGAAGTTGGAGAGTTTAGCTGCCGCTTTTGATAGGACAAGGTTATTTAAAAATACTCTTTTGATGTAAAGTTAAAATGTGACAAAACCAGAAGTTTTGAAGGTGAAGTTAAACCTGCACTTTTTTCCAACATCAAACAGGAAAGCGAACACCAAACCAAAGAAAAACAAAACAAAAAATAACACACACGCACATACCAAAAACCAACCAAACAACAAAAAAATTCCCCTTCCTTAGGTTTACCACTGCTTCTTTGGCAATTTTTTATTTTTTTTTTTTTTTAAATCAACAGGTCTCTTTACTGCCATCTTCAGCTATCTTACAGAAGTTTTGTGTCATTTGATGAATAATACATCCTATCATTAGCCCAGAAGCTGAAAGACTGAAGTGACAGCTCTTGTCAAAATCCAAGGCAATAAAAAGTTGCTGGACTTTCAGGAAAAGTAAAGGAACTTCTAAAGTTACTTGGGGTTTTTGGGTTGATTTTCACTCCCTCCCCCTGGCACTGCTGCTACATATTTTCTTTATCTATGAAGGAAAGTTTGTTTTCATAATTAGATATTGTCCTCAAGGTGCACCTGAGTTGCTAGTTCTCTCCCAAATAACTGAGGATATTTCATTCCATCCAGTAAGGCAATTCAGACAAATCAATTCTAGAAATTCAACTCTCAGTCTATAGTTCTACCTACTCACAATATTGCTTGTAAATACATACACTGGTACACAAAAGGCCATGGCAATCCACATCTCTTCAAATTGATATATACTTCTGGTTTTGAACACTTTCACGAATAGCTAGTTTTCCCCCGCACAGCAGTGCACCTTGATTGTCTTCTGTTAAACAAAACCAACCACTACTCCTTGAAGCGGTGTCAAAAATTATTTTTTGGTCTTTTCTAACCAGCTTTCCTCCTGACTATGATAGTTGTTAGCCTTGTATTAAGATTACTGTCTCCCATTCAACTCAGATGTGAGACACAGTGTCTGCCTTTCCATGTTGACTAGCTGTTCTAGAGGAAATAAAATAAAAGGCTTCCACAGCTGCAAATTTTCCTTGATTTTCAGAGATGAAAAATGCATTCTGTTAAGGCCTCCAAAGATAATCCCCTTGAGAAGAAGTTTAAGTAAGCATTCTTTTTTCCTAAAAAGCTTAAGGAAAAGTCACAGTGTCTGCAGCAGTTGCCTTGGCCATTTCAGTCTTTTTAAATACACATTTATTTTCCAGGCTTATAGGTTGCTTACATTTAAGCACGCAGATGAGAAGGTTTTCTTTTTCCTTAAATAAATAAAATAATAATTTTTAAAAAGGCTTTCTTTTTTCCTTGATAGAGGAGGTAAACAGCATGAAACCCAAAGCAGTAAAAGAGGAAGGGGAGAATGAAAGGGAATGAGGTCCTATCAGCATCTTGTCATAAAGAAATAGAATTATTTACTTGCTGCATCAGACCTCCACAGAAGTACACATATCAGCTGCAAGGTGTTGGCACTAAGAGCTACATACTAACTCATACAAGAGCTTTATTTTGAAACTATAGATTCACTTCCCATTTCAGGGCTTGAATGATTCACAGCAATATATAGTTATAATGCAGAGAACATGCAACAATTTTAAACCAGTTTGAGATGAGAATAACTGTCACACAGAAGATGCTTCCTTTTTTATGTAAAAGTCTGTCACTTAGCTTGTAGTCTCATTTTAAAAAACTTCAAGCAATTGCTAAGACTAAAAAAATGATCACTTGGAAAAGAAATATACATTAAGGTGTCTGTAGTGTTTTTGTAGTGTGTCGTTTTTTCAGATGAGAGAAGTGTAATGCAGCATAAAGTGGAAGTGAATAAATCATCTAGCATGGGACGATGATGGGGGAAAGGATAGGGAAAGGAGGGGAAACCTACCAAGGTAAGTCCAAATTAAAAAATAAAAGTGAAAAAGAGATAGGTAAAAAGCCACAATAAAGCCCATTAATTGTTCCTTTGTTATTTAACTACAACAGTCAGGAAAATAGGGGAAAAAAATCATATCATATAATTGTATGGTTCCTGCTATAGTTTACTTCTCTGGAAGTAGAGCTGAGGAATATCTGAATCCTAAGAGCTGTAAGCAAAGCAAGAAACTTAAACATAAAATTTTATAGTAAGAGAATTAACTACCGTTCAAGCTAAAGACACATATTTTATTTCTTTGATAATATTTCCACATTTCTAATGGATTTTTAGTATCATATGTAGAAAATCACTAGCAATCTATTTTAAGACTCACTTCCATGGAGCTAGTGGAGTCATTATCCCTGGAAGTACTTAAGAAACATGTAGATGTGGCACTTCGGAATATGCTCTGGTGCCTGGTGGTTTTGGGTCACGTGATTTGTTTTGTGGGGCTTGTTTTTTTGTGGGTTGGGTTGCTAGGTTTTTTGTTCCTTCTCTAGGGTTTTTTTTGGGGGGAAGGGGGGGCAGGGTGTGGGGGGTGTATGTATGGCTGGCCTCGATCTCGGAGGTCCCTTCCAACCATGAAAATTCTGTGGTTGTGATTCTTTGAGAGATAGACATTAAAAACATATTAAGATTTGCTTCTCCCACAACACTGCCTAATTCCCCTTTAAGCTTTAAATGCTTCATAAACATCCCTGATTTCAATAAAACAATGACAAAATAAAATAAAAAAGACTTTTAACCTTCTACCCCCTAGTGATAAGGTGCATCACAGCCCACAGACCTTTTGGAGATCTTGTTGAGCATGATGCAGCATCTACATGACCAGGCTTCACTGTTTGCTCTGGGGATGGTACCACTCTCACCAACCTGTGGGCAAAGCTGAAAGGAAATGTGGAAAAGAATTCTTTTTTTTTTTTTCCCTCCATCTTTAAGGACATGACATGGTGGGCTGACTTCACTCTAGTCGAAGGCCGGAGCAATGTAGTTAGAACCCAAAATTTGTTAAAGGAAGGGAAAATCAGAGTAAGCAAAGTATATAATTTGTGTTTAGTGTCTCATTTTAGTATCAACAAGAATTCAGATGAGAAACGAGGCATTAGAGCTAGTAAAATTAGAGCTGGTAAAAATTTCTTTTACACCCTCCACCCCAGCCTTGCCCTTTGGAAACTGTTTGCCTGACACGGGGCTTCCTAAGGAACCTACTGTGTGCACTTGGCCAAAGAATGATCACATGACTTCTGTTACAGAGCATCACTTGAGATCTTATGTGGCCTTCAGCCATTTCTTTTTACTCCTCACTTCTGAGGGTATCTTTTGGAAACTAGTCCAGTCTTAAAAATATAACACACAGTACTTGCTTAGAAAACACTAAATCCTAGTTTGTATGCTAGGTAACAAATGCGCCATCAACAACAATTTCTAATGTTTCTGGTGGAATACTACTCTGCTTGACACCAGAAACCAGTTAGACATGAAATACAGACAAGCCCATTGAAGACCTGAAAATGAAGATGTATCTCAGAGTTATTTTCTTGTTAAATTAAGTTGTCCTGGGCCAATACAACTGCTAGTAAGAAATAGGTATCTCTACAATTACACAAGTAAAGCAGGCATTTATTACTCTCAAGAAAACATGGTATATATGCTTATATTTCCTTAAAGACTCACCCGGTTTAGTAGCCTGCATTAAGTCTAAAACAGATGAGAAAAATGCCAAGAAAAGGAAGAGTGTCGTGCCTGCATTATACCTGGAAATGTATAAGAAGGTACCTTTGTTGCATAATTCAATTTCCTTTATATAGTAGCACCAAAAGTCAATGCGAAAATATTTGGGCCAAGCCTGCAGTTCTTATTTCCTGAGAGTTTAAAAACTGAATGCTTGCATGTTCCTCCCTTTTAAAAATAATTTCTGAAGGTCAGCAGTGACTGTTGGAAGAAGATTGCGCATCACCCTGGAAAACTACAAAAAAAGATGGAGTGTCAGCACTAATACCAACTGGACTCAGTATGGTCAGAAAAAAAAAACAACACAGCTACATGAGAAGAAATACATATGGAATATATATTTCCTGCACATACACTTAATATCCATATTCAAAGGGATGCAATTAAAGAACTAGAAGACCACACTAATTAAATGAAAAGGCAGAGATTGCACTGGCAAAAGGGGGAGAAAAATTAACTTGGCCTGAATGGCATTCAGAATACTGGAGCAGTTACTAATAGGAAGGATGGCTTGTGCCTGCAGCAGAAGGTGCACAGCATGTGTGCTTTGTTGTTAGCTACAGTGCTGAATCCTGGATACAGATAAAACAAATGGGGGGAAAAAAAATCACTCAAAAACAAGTCAGAGAATGCAGGGAAGATGCCAGAGGACAGAAGACAACTTGAGTATTTAGCAAAGAAAGAAGTTAAAGTAATTTAGGTGAAGAAAAAGGAGTTGTTTTTCAAAACTGCATCCTTTGGATATAATGCAAGAAGGTGCAATAGACTAGACAGAAAAATGTCTCCATGCTCTGCCATCAGTTTTCCATACAACAAAACACATGAAGACATTGGTAGGGTGAGATGCCTTAGATTTGTCAGAGAAGTGAAGTTTCTCCTTAAGGTGAAGCCCAGAAAAAAAAGTTTTTCCAAAATAGCCTGCATCTTAAGACAAGCAAAAAGATAGTTAAGGAGCCAAGTTTCACCTAACTTTGTAGATCAGTTTTAGTACTGAATGATTGCAAGAGAAAGTTGTCTGGACTTTGACAGAACCATTTTTTCAGAGCAGAAATTCTGCAACACCTGCACATGGAAAGAGTAGGTATTCAGCAACAGCAACATCTAGCAACACTGAATTTTACAGCAATCAGAGGAATTGACTTAATGCATTTTGGAGGATGCTGCTTACAATTGTGATCTCAAATTTCACCTAGAGAAGAGACATGAAAAAGTAAGCAGAGAGTTGAGAAGAGTGAAAAAGAACAAACAACTCTGAAGCAACAAGAACAATTCTTTTACTGTTTTTCTTATAAGTCTCACTTCACAAAAATACAACCACCAGAAGCTAAAGGTTATGACTGTTGTGGTCCAGAATGCAGAAACTTTCAACCAAAAATAACAGAAGAAAGTTAGTAACAGAATCCACATATTCTTGCTTGCAGCCCACTACCTTGTCTCTCATTTAGCTTTTCACAGGCCTTACAAAAAATTGTTGAGTTGCTTTATTGCAAGACCAGCAATTACTCTGTTAGTACATCTCAATTTCTGGGTAAGCGCAAAAGGCACAAATGGTATTTAAGGCCTTGAGCCTTCAGGCATATTGCCAACTCCTTTGAGAAGACATTGTTACTATTAATAATTTTAATAGTAGTTATGCTGGACTTGCAATTTGGTAGAAGTAGCCATCCTTCTGCACTACAATTACAGGTAGCACTTAAATGATACTGCATATAATAGAGATAAATAAACCTACAGGATTTATTTCATGGTTCATTTTCTGTCTGTCCATATTCTTCTCCTGTAAACTTTATTTACCTTACATCTAGTAACACATATATTTAAATTTTAACTGCAGATGTGTTAGATGACTATGCTTAAATACCTTGCAGCAGCTGAAGTTCCTTGCCGCCTTCCCTCCCCAATCTGCCCTGCTTTATCTGACAAGTCCTGTGAATACCAGTATAGATTATGGTAAAAGTTTAGGGTCATTTCTGATGGATGTACAGAACTCGGTATAACCAGAACAATAGCTAAAGAAATACATTAACTAGACCAGAAAGAAAAAAAAATTGAAGCCTAAGAATAGTTCTGTGGCTTGTACAGTCTCCTCAGGTGTAACATTAGGAGGCTAAAGTATTAAAACGCTCATGGTATGTTGCACCAAGAACCATCAAAACCATGAAGCACTTTCTGACATTACAGTAAAAGGATAAGAAAAAAAAAAAATAAAAAATCTAGACTGTTAACTCATAGCCAGTGTCAAGTTCAGTATTGCAGCTCTGAAGTTTTATGTCATAAAACTCATTATATACAACCATCATTGAACTAGAACAGAAACCATAATCCTAAAAATAAAATAAAATAAATTAGAAAATTAGCAGAGAAGACCGAGCAAGTAAAAGTGCCCAAAGACAATTGAGAAGATTTATACTGTCCTGGCATTGATAAACATAGTAAGTCTGTTTTCAAGTGAATTCATAATTCACTGAACTATGCTAATAGCAGTTTATTGCTTCCTAAAACTGAAGATGATTTGTTAAAGATCAAGATAAAGACAGATAAAGTGTAACAGACCAAAATTTTGAAAGAAATACATCAGAAAGTCAGCCAGGAAATGGAACAGCAATAAATTAAAAAAAAAACAAACAAACAAAACCACAATACTAACTGCTGTTCAAGATACCTGAGGAGGAAATGGTGACACTGAAAGGAAATCAACATGCTCACACGAGATACTCATGACTTTTTTTCTGAAGCCGATAAATCATTCTTCTCCTGTAAGATACATCATGAGCTTCTCAGTTCAGCAAATGACAAATAATCTGAATGACAGCAGTGCACAAAACACTTCAGCTACGTTCCCTAACAGATTTCCATGCAGGGAAAAATACCTGTTTGGAAACACTGAGTATCAAGCCATTTGGGAGAAAATTCCGATCTTCAGAATGATAAACTGGTATTTATCATCACAAGATCTATTTAAAACAAAGGATCTAGCATAGTAGCTGTGGAGAAAACTGATTAGGGCCAACACGATGAGTGCTGCCAGAACTCATGAAGAAATATGAACTCCCTTAAGCACATCAGCACTAGGCAAAAAAAAATGTTTCAAGAAAAAAAATAAAAATCACTCAATGTATCCGAAGGCTAAAAACCCTAAAAAACTCACCATCACAATCCTTGAACCAAAACAAAAACAAATCTATATCTACTTAAAATTTACAGCTTTAGTGAAGAGATTTTGACCCCACCTGGAAGACTGTGCCCAGCTCTGGAGTTCTCACCACAGAAAGGACATGGAACTGTTGGAACAGGTCCAGCAGAGCACCACAAAGATGATTAGAGGACTGGAGAACCTCTGCTATGAAGACAGGCTGCGGGAGCTGGGGCTGTTCAGCCTGGAAAAGAGAAGGCTCCAGGGAGATGTTATAGAAGCTTTCCAGTATCTGAAGGGAGCCTACAGGAGAGTTGGAAAGGGAGTCTGTCAGGAAGCGTAGTGATAGGACAAGAAATTGGATGAGGGGAGATTCAGGTTAGATACCAGAAAGAAGTTCTTTCTTATGAGGGTGGTGAGGCACTGGAACAGGTGGCTGCCTCATCCCTGGAAGTGTTCTAGGCCAGGCTGGATAGGGCTTTGAGTAGTCTTATCTAGTGCGAGGTATCCCTGCCCATGATGGGGAGGTTGGAACTCAATCTTTAAGGTCCCTTCCAACTCTAACCATTCTACGAGTCCATGATTATACATTTCAGGCATCTTTCACATAAACATCACTTTCTGCCTCAGACTCCTCTGCCAGGGCTGTAGATTTCCCAGCCATTTGAAGGCAAGTTTTCAAGTGAGAGTTTCCAATCTGTAATACATTTTTCTTTTTTGAGAGGTAGTACAAGTGTAGTATACACATTGTACTCAGATAACAGCCTACAGGGAAAAAAAAAAAGTAAAACTTAAGTGCAGGGTAAGTGGGAAGAACACTCATCAATTATTTCACACTGGCTTTTTTCCCCAGAAAGGCTGCTGAACTACTCTTTGCAGACAAGCTCCACTCCTCTTTGTCATGTTTCTATGGCAAGAACAGAACTCCCACAGAAGATGGGGATAACTCCAGTCTGACTTAGTTTTCTGAATATGAAGCCAGAGCTTTTTCTAATGTAAAGTTCTTCTCCTCCAAAATGCTCCTTTCAATATCCTCCCCATCACAAGTCCCCACTATCAGTGAAGTTTAACTTGAGCTGACAGTTTGGGAATGGTCAAAGGGAGACTTCAGGGGTGTATCAAAAGCTAAGGCAAGTACAGTGCACAGCCAAGCTACAGGAACAGCAGTCCTTAACAGCATATTGTTTGCTATCACCTCTAGCCTTTGTAACCATGGGAGCTGCAGAGGGGGAGAGCCCTTTATGCCGTAGGGTTACTCTAAAAGGGCTATGACAGCTGCAGAATTAGGTCCAACACACTGCAGGCAAAGGATATCAGCCACACTGAACTATGTGCAGCATCGTCTGCAACAAGTCACGTCTCCAGCATTACATATCACACCAGATAGAGCATGATGCAAGAGCTGCAATAACTGAACCTCATGGCAGTTAAGAGCCATTAACAGAAGCAAAACAAAAAAGTGTCTCTTTACAGAAAGCTACATATCTTCTCNAAAAAAAAAAAACCAACCATAGGAAGTTCTGGAGAAAAAAGATTTGATATGAAAGCAACATCAGCTGTTTTGCAGAAGTATATCCAGCAACTACAGTACCATTACACTTGACCAAGGGCACTGTGTCACAGATTAAAAAACAAAATTAAAAAAAAAATATATTTTCCCATTGTTCTAACATCAAAATGGAGTAAACTGGAGAGAAAAAAAAAATGTTCTTATGCAATAGTTTCCTGAGTCCTGTATTTCCACATACTATCACACGGAGTTATCTGGAAGATCCTTTCAGGAGACAATTACATACCCACCACAGACTTGGGGGATAATTTCCACTGGTTTTGCAGCTGTGTAGAGCGTACAGACTCTTCAAACTGCCAATCCCTCAGCTCTTGCATGGTTTTCTTATTCAAGATTCAAAGCATATTCCCAGCAGTAAGCCTCAAACAGCATCAATTTTGCTTCAAAAATCAAATATGCATCCATCTTTCTGGACCTTTGCTAGAAGATAGCTAGTCAATGTGGCATGCAGTAGAGTACAGCCAGGAATCAGCTGCTCAGGGAAATCCTTTCCAAAGCTCAGAAGAGATTTGTTATTTAAAGGGTTTACAACACTAGCATTTGCCCCAACACGGAGAATACAGGGATATACTTGAAGCCCTCAGGTGTTTCCCAAAAGCCAGTGGCAAAGTCCTGCAGAACAAAGCACCACCACTTGCCTCCAGCCAGAAGAAAGGGATACTTCAGGTGAGGACTTTCATGAACCAATGGTAGACTAGTTATACAGTCTCTTTAAGAGATGCTGCGTAAGTGTCGAGCAATGTGCTAATAAAGGAGAGAACTGTGTCAGAAAAGAAGAGGGAGGGAAAGCTGGAAAGCTATGATATACCATACTTTTCCCTCTGAATTTTAATTTTTCTTTGACTGCACATTTCAAGAAATCACTGTGCAATACAAAGAACTGTACAATACTAGAAAGCCTCACATAAGAATGAAGTCTTTCATTTTCTGCACACTCAGCACGAGGCCCTCAGGCAATAGTTGTTATAGCAACTAGTCTTCAAAAAAATCTTACTATGGTTCTGCACTCCAGGGGAGATGTCACCCCACACAAGAATGATTTGGTGAGAACATTTCATATTACTCTAACACACAGCTAAGTAAGACAGAGGTTAGTGTATATGTGATACTGCACACAATTGTTTTCTCTTGATTTTCTTTTGCGTAATCTTACAATGGTGTTTTCAGGTCTTCTTCCTTTACCTACCAGTTCTTTTAACAAGATGATAAATTAGAATACATACTTAACAGACATACTAGGCTAACGACAGCACGTATATTCACAATTTTCAAAGGTTAGCATTTTACAAAGGCCAGCATTCCTTTCATCTGCCCCTTGTCTGTGCTTCTTCCTATCTTGGCATCCTAGCCCAATTCTTCATTAGACCCTGTTCCACAGCCTTTCCAGTCCTACCAGAGCAAGAGCCTGTTAGTGAAAAGTTACCTACCACTGTAGATGCATAAGCTCCAGGAGACAGATCAAGCAGTCCTTCATCCTCAGCCAGAGAAGCAAAAGCACTATCCACTGAGAGCAGGCCTGTGTCTGGACACAGCCAGGTCCTACTCTCCCCAACATCTTCCCCAACACTCCCAGGAAGGCGATGGTGGGTCATGGCCAGAAGAGGTGCCTTATGGAGCAGGACAAAGCAGGAGACTGGCTGGAGGCACAGCTCAAGCTGTGCTGCAAGCAAGGAACACAGAATGGTTGCAGCAGGCTGAAAGCAGAGATCTCCTGGTATCAGTTAACAGTCCCCAGGGTGTTTTCTCAGCCAAAACAATACAACTTCTTTCAAAGCGCTACCAAGGTTTGTCTCACACTTGATCAACAGCTTACTGAAGTGTTAAGACAGTATTAGGCTCCACATAAGCAGTGTTACAGGAGGTCAACAGGTGCATCTAAGGAGGTGGGAGTTTGCTGTCACTTCCACAGGTCCTTCTGCATCAGTGTCAAGTTCTGAGAGTTTTGTTGGGTATTTTTTGGTGGTTCTTTAACTTGTTTCTTCTGGTGGTTTTTTGGGAGTTGTTTTTTTTTTGTAGAGGGGGAAGAACAAAGCCTCCCAGTAAAGAGCCATAGATCAGTCCCATCTGGCATTTGAACTCAGGAAAATACAGCTGTTATTTTACTTCCTTCATTCATATCAGAAATGCAGGGAGTTTTCACATTACATATAAATCTGTTCACATAGCTACTGCATTCAAATCTCTTATTAGAGGCATCATGACGGTTTAAAAGCAACTCATTTTTCCTCCACTTTAAGTAGAGGAATAAAGAGGTTTTTGTCCATATGCATCCCTGTTGTTACTAGACCTTGAAGTGACTGCCATATCACACTTAACAAATAAGATGCCAACACAACTTCACCCAGGCTGCATTGATGCACATTCACAACATACAAGTTCCCAGATTGAGCTCAATCTTGATTTGCTTACACCTGCCATCCAGTTACACAACTCGCAGGTAACAGTAGCTGTCCCACTGACATAATAGAGGCGTGTGTTAGAAGATGTTTTTTTGAGTTGTGCTCACAGAAGTGGGCATGGTATTGCTCAAGATACTCCAGTTTGCCAGGGATGGTGATTGAAGACACAGTGCCCCAACAGTTGAATTGATTTTTTTCTACTCAGTATGGTTGTGCTCATGGATGTGGTGCAGGAATCACAATCTATTGAATTTACTGCCACACCTTCAGCACAGAACTATGCTTCAGTTGTGCCTATTTCTGCCAAATCAAGTCTACTTAGACTTAAGTTTTCCATGCCAAAACACTGCCTCAGGCTCAATTCTTTTGCAAACTTTCAAGCTTGACTGGTTTAGCTACATCCAAGAATAAGGTGAAAAGAAAAATATACACATTGCTTAGATCAAAAATAAATACTTCAGTTCTTCACCAAATAAAACACCTCTAACACCAATACACCTGGCAGAAAAAGGTACAAGTCTTGGTGTATGGGGAAAGAAGACAATACAATTCTGTAAATGCAGAGATTAGCTGCCACTGTAATTTTGACATTTATCTTCAAACAATTTCAAAATAAGTTCAAAAGTGCTCTCCAAAGAGAGCAGAAAGAGATAGGGGGGAGCATCTGTCATTCTCATTGCGGAATCTCACCCAAACCACAACAAACCTTAATCCAGCTTTTATATAGGAATATAATTATTAGTTACAATTCTCAAAAATATTTGTAATGTTTTATACATAATTGAATATTAGTATTAATATACACAGCCCAACTATAACAGCTACTTAAATCATAATTTTATTGCTTTCCTTTTAAAAGCCATTGCCTTGACTTGAAAGTTGTCTCTTTTTGTGAGCAGCCTACTTCATTCCATGTTGACACTTACAAAGAGCTGAATGCAGTATTTAAGCATGCTTTTCAGTGTGTTTCCTGTAGCTTGCCTTGTTAACATATTGGTAAATTTAAGAGACTGGCATGCTTTAGAAAGCTTCCCCTGCAACCTTTCAAAATAGGCTAACATCAAAACACACAGTTGCATCCTCTACCCCTCACTGTGTGGCAACAACATGGGAGCCAGAAGCTCAGAGAGCCTTAATTCCTGCCAGCATCACACAGGCAGGTCCAAGTCTCGCCTTCTTAAACTGCACTAGATGTGTCTTTTTAGGTAGCCAGGTATAGCCAAAAGCAAGAGGCGAGACTTCTCCTGCTTGCTCCTTTTCAGCCCAGACAGAAATAACAGCCGGTTGTTTTTGCTTTGCTCAGAGAACAACTACTTCAAGAGTTAGTTTGAGCAAGTGATTGTGTACAGAGAAACCACTGACAAAGAGATATCCCTAGCCATTACCTGTTCTGGACTTCAGAGAATCCAGGTTATTATAATTAATTACATACTTTCTAGAGTACAATTTCTCAACAAGATTCCTTGTTAAGACATCTATAGACTTACAGTTAATACTACATGCTCCAAAGATGACAGAAGATATGAGTGAGCAAAGGCAAGAGTTAAAAGTAGGCTTTCCTATAGTAAAAAGAGTAAGAGAGCCAATGCCTGCACTTTGGGGTGGTAGCGTTTTCAACAACCTCTTTCCTGACCCGCACTGTGAATGTTTTTTGTAGTGAAAAAAATAAGGAGGCATCTTATCCATCGACTAGTGATCCTCTTGCTGGTGTCTGTAAACTGGGTCTTCTGCGTGGCGTTGGTGCACGTGTGACCTCACTGGGTGACAGCCAGCGGGGCTGTGGGCAGCAGCGTGCTGGTGGACACTCATTGCACCTGCTGAGAACCGTAAGTCTTCAGCACCCCTTGGCACACTTGACATGAGTCCACTCAGACTGCACAGCAGGGTACAGCTATCAAGACTGAAGCCTGAGAGAGGGATGTTGGGGACAGTGTGTTCAAATTCAATCCAGAACCTTATGCATTTCATGGAGCACAAGGAGACACACATGCTTCTTCATGTCATCCTCATACCTGGTCAGCGGCTTTGCTGGCTCCAGACCACAACAGGTCTAGGCAGCTTAACCATTTGAAGCAGCGTAGGTTGAGAAGAACAGAAAGACTCTTTCCCATACATGGCTTCAACAGCATCCCAGCATCTGCCAAGCTGAAGTAATTTTACTTTTCTGCTGTAGTCTTCACAACAGTAAAAAGAAGATTCAAAGATTCATTTGTATTTATTTATGACACAAAGCAACATCAGCAACTGTAACAATTGGCCAACATCATAGACAAAAATGAGAGACATTGTGAAGCAAACGCCCTTGCAGACCGAGCCTCCAGTTGACAACTGGATCAACTGGTACATTCTTCACAACAGACAACAGGGAAAATCCTTGAAGTAAGCACACACCCCCTCTCGTACTAGTGGGTTATTTCAGGAACAGATTACAGTAACAAGAGACAGCCCACATACTCACTGAAAACAGGTCCACAAATTATTTCTCATGCCCTCCACATTCTCCAATGTATTTTGAGAGGACTACCACCATCTTTCTCTAACAATGTCCCAGTCATGGCAGAAGCAACCAGATCAAGCATAATTCAATACCCTGACACACAGACCCTGCAATTGTCATGCAATTACATACAAGTCAGTTAAACACCACTGAAGTCCCCCATGCTCCTAATGGATGACCTTGAACTGATCAACATCACCAAGGACAGGAACTGTCCTGAATATGACACTGAATATTACATGGTGGGTGTGCATGTGGGGTGAAAAGACTTGAAAACCCTGCCATTCTGCAAGGTTCCAGCTCCTCCACCCAAACTAGATAGGCAGCACCATCAAAACATAGTAGTCCCTCAACTCCACAAGGTGTCCCTCAGAACACAATAGACAAGCATACATACAACAAAGAAAGCTAATCTTATAGACATGTATATGAAATATATTGCTTTACATAAAATATGAAAAAAGCCCCACAGAAACATCATAAAGATCACAAAATACCTTACCCATGTGTATGACTTGCATATGTGTGAGTGTGCAGAGACATTTAACAGATCTGCACTGTCAGATTCCTTTGGTGCTGTGTATCTTTTCATTCTCCTTTATATCAGTGACTCAGCCATACGTTCTCTAAGGACAGAAATGTCTATTGGTGCTGATGAGGAAAAGGCAGAGGCATTTATCACAAGCTATAATAGAGTAATATCGTGCCATTAACAAATCATTTTTTCACAACACTGAAAAAAACCTAGGTTCTTCCTTAATAATGCTACAAAGAGCATACGCATTCCTATAAATCATACAACCAGCATTTACAACACCAGATCCCTATAAAAGAGTGATTCAGCTGAACTCTTAATTTGTTTTGCTTAAGTGCTTTTCACCTATTAGCAGAGATTACATCTTGCTCTTGAACAGTGAAACTTTAAATTACCCATTTTTAATAAAGCCTATTTTCCCTGCCAGAATGCCATTCAAGTCAAAATGTTTTTCACTAGCTTTTTATTTCCCTGCTGACTCAATTACTGAATTATAGTTTACTACAAGCAATGATTTTCATATCTATTCCTTAAATCAAATTGCTTACATGATGTTGAATTTTCTACACATACCTAATTCAGGGTTATTACACCATAGAAGGAATATCTCTTTCTGTCTTTGCATGTTTATTGTAGACAAAGCTTTCGGGAGAACCCGAGTTGCACAGATAAATTCCCATGGAAGACCACTCATGCACATTAAGCAACTGTCCTCTGGGAAGTTCTTTCGAAGTTCCATAGACAACAAGGTTGTTCAATGTACTGTTACCAACTACTTTTTGTCCATACTGACAAAATTTCTTTTAGGAACCACTGAGTAATATTGGGAGCTTGAAACACGACATTGCCAGTTTTCAGTCACTGTCCAGGCCAAAGCAATGTTTTCACACAGAGCAATTTGCTTTGAAACCATCCCTCCCACACATAAAAAGAAGCATTCACTTGTCTAAGGGCTGCTAGTGCCTACACAAATAAGAAGTTGAGTAAAGTCTGGTAAGGTGTTTAACTGTTGTTTCAGCACATAGTACTAAAGAGTAAGCTCTGAAGGAGTCCTTCGCTGCTATCATCAGATTAGATATCATTCTTTAGCAGACACGTTTTCTAGTATCTGCTAGAAAAAGTACCTAAGGTTCTAAGATCAGATCTACTGAGTTATTTTAAGGACCTTGTCGATTGGGGGTATTCTTTCATGTGCAAAGTTATAAGCATGTTCTTTTAGCTACTTAACTGCACTGACACCTGAATGATATTCAGGCAGAATAGCCATCAGGTAGACTGTTGTGAAGTTACATCCGCACAAACAAGAAGGGAGCTACAGATCCTTTTCAGAACTTCAAAAAAGATATTGCTGTGACAGGAAAGATATTGCTGTTTACCAGGAAAGATCATGGAGAGGATCTTGAGCAAGCTCTCACACCAAATGCAGGGCAGCCAAAGGATCAGGGCCAGCCAGCATGGGTTTATGAAAGGGTGGTCCTGCTTAACAAACTTGATATCTTTCTATGATCATGTGACCTGCTTTCTGGATGGGGGGCAGGCTATGGATGTTGTTTACCTGGACTTTGGNTGTCTCCCAGGGCTCAGTTTTGGGGCCAGTCTTGTTTAATACCTTTATAGATGATCTGGATAAGGGGATTGAGTGAACCCTCTATAAATTTGCAGATGACACCAAACTAGATGGGAGTGTTAATCTGCTGGAGCGTAGAAAGGCTCTACAGAGGGACCTGGTCAGGTTGGATCAATGGGCCAAGGCCAATTGTATAACGTTCAGTAAGGCCAGGTGCCAAGTCCTGCATTTTGGTCACAACAACCTCAGGCAATGCTACAGGCCTGGGGAAGAGCGGCTGGAGAGCTGCCCAGCTGAAAAGGACCTGAGGGTGCTGGTGTACAATCAGCTTAACATGAGCCAGCAGTGTGCCCAGGTGGCCAAGAGGGCCAACAGCATCCTGGCTTGTATCAGGAACAGCATGGCCAGCAGAAGTAGGGAAGTGATGGTGCCCCTGTACTCCGCACTGGTGAGGCCTCACCTTGAGATACTGTGTTCGATTCTGGGCTCCTCAGTACAAGAAGGACATTAAAGTGCAGGAGCATGTCCAGAGGAGAGCTACCATGCTGGTGAGGGGTGTGGAGAATAAGTCTGAGGAGAGGCTGAGGGAGCTGGGGTTGTTCAGCCTAAAGAAAAGGAGGCTGAGGGGAGAATTTATCACTCTCTGCAACTACCTGAAAGGAGGTTGTAGAGAGGTGGGGGTCCATCTCTTCTCCCAAGTCACAGGAAATAGGACAAGATGAAATGGCCTCAAGTTGTGCCAGGGGAGGTTCAGATTGGATATTAGGAGAATTTTTTACACAGAAACAGTTATTAAGCATCGGAATGGACTACCCAGGGAAGCGATCAAGGCACCATTCACAGAAGTGGTTAAAAGATGGGTTAACATAATGCTTAGTGACATGGTCTGGTGATGTTTTTTTTTTCAGAGTTTAGTTGATGGTTGGATTAGATGGTCTTAAAGGTTCCTTGCAACATAAGCAATTCTATGCTTCCATGACAGGGGCCACATAAGTCAGGCAAGCAATTATTAGCTTAACTCCATGACTGTCACAGTAAAAACACCCAGAAAATATCCATTAATTCTTCCCAGCTACCACTCAAAGGCACAGTTCACCTAATTCATCCTCTAACTATAGAGGATTACTTTTTTTTTTCTGGTTTTAACCACAACACTGTCTATTCGCATGCGACAGTCATTAGGAAGAGAAACAAAATTCTCAACACTAGCTATGGTATAAAAAGGTCATCTGGAATCACACAGGCTATTGATTCCCATGACTTAAAAATCAAAGCACAAGACTAGTCTGTTTCTAATTTTTGTCCCAATACATTCACGGACTCACATAAGTCCAAAGTATGTACACAAGAGGGCAGCTCTAGCCACTCATTTTATGCTGCCTCTCTTCCCTAGTATTTAGAACACAGTCTCTACAAACTGAAGCAGCATATAGCTCTTAGGACTGCAGAAATTTTTATCAATTTTGTTTTCTACATTACCAAAAATAAAAACAGTTTCTTAAAAATACTCTGTCTACCATGAGAGAAAATAACATGAACCATCAACACAAGCAAGTATGTTAATCCTATTTGATATCTCTCCAGTGTGGTACCACACAGACATCTTTTTATGAGAGAAAGTTGCTTCGGGACTCCCATCAGTTCCCTACTGCTACTTGCCAATTATGCTCATCACCTTCCTAGCTGCACCCACACCTTCATTTTATCACTTCATATGAGTAGTTCAATTAAATATATTTTCAGCAACATTGAAATCAATTCATCTTTCTCTCGTTCTTTAACCCACATTAATAATTTGCAGCTTTTCGTCCTATATGCAAAAGTATAACAGAGGATTCACAGTATTGTCAGCAGTAGGTAGTATATACCCTACCAAAAGGGGAAAATTCAGCCAACATAAGAAACCCCAAAAGGTTAGTTGAACAGCAGAACTGTGATGTCAATGTTTAAATGCTGGAAATTTACCCAAGAGTAAGAGGTACAACCAGCCATCTGCATCTGTGAAGGTGCCAAAAAATAAAAAAAACACATGCCAGATTTTAACTTGCACTGAAACATGACTGTCTTTCTCTTGTACCCCTTTTAAAATTGCTTTAGTTAGAGCATAACCAAGTTGAATACTTCATTCTGAAGCAGCGTATTACAGATATCAGTATGAAATCCCATACACATGAAATTATACTGCACAGTGAAAATGCAAAAATCCAATTGACTACAACTGAAAGCACCCTACACTAAAATTGAGATGCTCTATGGAATAAACAGACTGCCCTTCTGATCAGCCACTAATAAACTGTGCTTATGAGTAGCCAAAATGCAAGGGGGNGGGGGCGGGGAGAGCAGGGGGGTAAACAGGGCATATGTATATGTGTATATATACATATAGACACACATGTTTTCATGACTTACGGGGATGTTTATGCTGCCAAAACAGCATCCACAGATAATGCAGACACTAACAAATGTTATTTCGGATAACTAATTACTGCAGCACTTAATACCTAGGTAGGTATAGTGCTTAATAGAAAAATACGATGTAGGAGTAGTTTTAAACTAAAACTCAGGTAGTTTTAAGCAGACTTCTACCTGTAAGTATAATATGTTTTCTATTAGATGTCTCTGTATCTCCACTGAGTTATGTGGGTATATTTGAAAGCAGAGTACAAATATACAGCCTAGATGTAAAATATACACCCATTATCTTTTAATATCAGCAGTCTAGATGAGCATGTCAATGAGCAATATTCTCTCTCTTACACTGCAAAAAAACTTAGCTCTAAAATTCAGCTTGACATATTCAAAATATACAGCGCCACTGAGGCAAGGAACAAGGTTAAAAGGCAGCGTAACATGTCAGGGGGACAAAAACCTGTAAACTGCAGCTGTAATCAAACTAATCTATGTAGTAGGGTTTAGTAACCTAAACCATGCTGCTCAAGTACAGTTTTGATTATTTTCAGTGTCCCAAAACAAGCCAAGAATAATATTACATGAAGAGAACAGTTTGAGGCATCTCAGGGGAGAGAAATCACAAGACTGACTGCACAAAAACAATGCAATTATCAAACTTTGTCATCAACCCAATTAAAGCAAGCAAAGCAACAACAACAACAACAAAAAAAAAGTGTTTTACCTTTTTAAGGAAAAAATTCTGTAATCTCCTGTGAGGCAGCTTTATCATCTTTTTCTCAGCGTTCAGGATAGGGGTCAGACACCGCAAGTACTTGAGCCATTCTGCAGGGGTTTGACACCTTTCGTCTTCTCTATTAACTCGCTGCAGCCAGCTTAGCTCAACACGTCACCAGACGCCAGCCCAGCCCAGCAACAGATTAAAAGGCAAGAGCTAGGCTGGATCTCATCTTTAACTCAAGAGCAAATGCTATATACAGAAGTATACATAAATATATACAGTTTCAGCTTGACTCTATAGCTGTGTTGTCAGCACAAGGAGGAACAGAACAAGTATGAGGTCTGCATCTCTCCATAGAAAACCTGCAAAGTTAAAAAGGGTGCTTATCCCAAGGCAAAAATTTACAGGAAAATGAAAGAGGTACTGAGATGCCCAGCATTTCATTGATCCTTTCAAACCCCGTGCTACAGAGGAAACTCATTCAACGTTCAGAACTCTGAAACCTTCCCAGTGTTGCCTGCTGAGTGCAGTTTGCCTCTGAGCACCTGTTAATTGTGCACATTGTATGTGACTCAGCTGAGCACAGGAAAGCGCCTGTCATTTATGTTTACTTTAATTCACTTGGAGACTTATTTCCTCTGAATAATTTTTAGAAACATCTCTATAAAGAAAGATTACACACAAAGGTGTTATATACAGACACATACAAAGTTATTTATAGAGCATACCAGTGCAGAGTTTGATTCAACACCATAGGAACCAGAGAGCATGGGCATTGCTGTCTTCCTTTCAGGAATCTGCAAGTAAAGTTCAACTCCAGATTTTAAAGTACAGGGCTCATCAGCACACCAGCGATGCTGCACCTCCTGAGCCACTGGTGTCCTAAACCAGCAAGGTGCTGGTAGGAGAACCTGCTCTGAAACACAGTGTACACTCCCAATTATGTTGATGTGACAATACCTACATTAAAGAATGGAACATACACTGAAGCACTAGTTGAGTCAGTTGAGCATTACTTCATGATCAAGCTACCTCCCTGGTCAGTACTATCAAGCTTAAAGAATCAGCTTACGTAAGGATACACATAAATATATTACGAGAGGAATTTCTTCAACATCACTAGTCAACATCAGATTATTCTGATCTACACCTATAATTACTTAAAGGTGGGTGTCAGGACGAAGGGTCCAGTTTTTTTTTTCAGTGGTACCCAGTGAGAAGACAAGAGCAAATAGGCGCAAACTTATACATAAGAAGTTACATCTAAACACAAAGAACATCTTCACCTTAAGGGTGGTAGATCACTGGAACAGGCTGCCCAGAGAGGTGATGAAGTCTCCATCTCTGCAGACATCCAAAACCCACCTGGACAAGTTCCTGTGCAACCTGCTCTAGGAGGACCTCCTTTAGCAGGGGGTTTGGACTAGGTCTCCAGCGGTCCCTTCCAACCTCATACCATTCTGTGATTTAAGGCACTGTATCTTTCACTTCCAGATCACCATCTCTTGATTTTATACTATAATTATTATTTCACAGGAGCTGCAGCTGAAAATAAAACCTCAAATCTATAATAGTCCATCTCTACCTGCACCAGATTTTTGCCATTTACATCATTCTCTTAAAACAAGGGCTACAGTTGTTACCTTCTTGCTGTCCCATTCTTCAGGAGCTGAAGTACCACAAACACTCTCAATGTCACTGCAAAGTTCCACTCCTGTGGGGACACAGGTACTTAACCTCCAGCAAGTGGCAAGCTCTAGGGCAAGCCAAGTAAGCCAGAAGTTTGAAGTTAAGCACACACTTAGTTGCTTAGTCATGTAAGTTAGCTTGGTTTTGCAACTTGGAGCTCTTCTAGTTATAAAATTAGAAAATCCTGGATTTGTGAGGTATTTGTCACTAAATTTTATTTTTTTTTTAAAACTTAGAACTTGTACAACTCTTGTTCCAGTTCTCCACAAGTTACATCAATTCCTAGCATCTTGACTTTCACCTAGGAGCTTGCCAGGGCCAAACATCATTGACTTATAACTCAGTTCCTCATACTGTAATTATTTGGATGCTTTTTTTTTTTATTTCTGCATTCAAAGTCCATGAAGGATACAAGGTTTTCCTCAATACAGGTGAACTAAAAACACTTTGAAGAGACTCTTAAAATTCAAAAGATTTTCCTTTAGATAATTTCTCATCCCAGCCTCTAAAATCACCTAGCTCTTTAGAGCATGCTCATGCTACGCAATTAGATTTAAGCTGAAAGTACCACAAAGGCATAATTTTGTACCTTCTAGCAGATAACCAGGTTTTGGAAAACAGCTGCATGACAGAACAGGTAAAGGTAGATTGTCATATGTAATTCTGAGTTTTTGGCTTTTTCTTTAAACAAGAAAAATATGTTGAGGATTGAAAGTATATTTTAGCATTATTTTTAGGTATTTCTGTATGTCTGAATAAGTTTCAAATTCTGTCATGGTTACTACGGTAGATATTGCTTTCTGTTAAACGTGACAGTTAACAGATCTAATACATACAGTCTTTGCTCAGTCCTTTCAGCTAAGTGCACCATTTAATAAACAAGAGTCCTTCCAACCCCATGTACATAACATCTTTACATCCTTGTCCCTTTGAGTTATGTGCTGTTATGTGCTATACATGCTTTGCTTGGGCAATTGAAATAAGGTAACTTCTTTTCGCCTCTCAAAAGCATTTTTCATTCGTTAATGAATGCTCATCTTCCTGACCTAGCCAATAGAAGAAATGGTGCTTTTTTATTGAATTATTTTTAAATCTTTATGAACCACACTGTTCTTGCATCAAATCCTAGCTCTTATGGGAAAGATAGTGTTAGCATCCCAAGAAAAGTTAGGCTAGCCATAAACAAAGTTTGGAAAACCGAAGAAAGAATAAAGTATTCTGATGATGTATTTAGTTTTGCATAGGTAGCATCTACCACAGGTTTTACTATTTAAAAACAAACAAACACCAAGTATAGAATTTTATTTAAGTGTACTGTTACTATTGGTTCCATGAAAGTTAAGAGTTCCATATAAATATAGGTGGTATTACAGATATTCTTTTCTACACTTATTGAAATTACTTTTGTATTTTTGTTGGTAACTCAAATTTGAAAAGTTAAAACATCTGCTTACTTTAACTCATGCAAGTAACAAGGAAGCATAAGAGGATGCCCAAACTGAAAAAAAAACAATGTTAAAAGTTATTTTATGAGTAATTCTACCCAAACGTCAGTCCCTGTAGCTGATGGTTTTGCATTTTAGCTTCCATTTTGACTTAGGAATTCAAACTTCAGAAAAGCCAGGACAGTTCCTTAATACAATCCAATTTCTTCCCTGGTTAGCTGACCTCTTTCAAAAAATCGGTCAATAAATGAATGAACATTGGTTCAGGTCCACCAATATTTGTGTTTAGAAATAGGACCCTCTGAAATAATTTCTCAAGCATAAATTAGACACCCTAAGTGATATAAACTTTAAAAGCAGCAGCTTCTGATGTGCAACTCCTGGTAACCCTGATGCTACACATCCACAGCAAGAACACACTCAGGCCCCGCTGCACAGAGCAAAGCTTCCCCAGCTCCTCTGTCAGTCCCAAGCTTCCCACCCAACACACAGAAGCCTAATTCCTGATTTAAGGAGTTTATAAGCCAGGAGAAGGATTTTCCTTGATGTCCAGAATTTTGTTGCTGTGAGAACAGCAACAGAAACTGCTGCTTTAGAACTCCATTTCTTACAGCTCTACCAGCAAACCCAGAACAAGAGCAGAACAGTGGCTACAGACATACGTGCTGCCTTTGGTGTCTGAAGGTCTTTACTCGTGATGCTATTGATCTGCATGTACTTAACACAAGAAAACGGGAATTTTTGTCCAGTTTTCCTCCTCAATTATTTGAGCTCAGTACCCTGAGGGGTGAATTCTTTCATTTGCAGCACAAAAAGGATTTCTCTTACACTCCCAATAACTGGCTACTGCAAATCTATTTAAGATAATAGGGGCTACACAGAAAAGAAACTGATAGTATTATCTTACAGATCATTAATGCCTTGGAGCAAAAAAGATGCCAGCATGACTACATCTTCTCAGGCTACTTTTTAGAACAGGTACATTTAAAAAATGCAAACTGGAATATATTTGATCTGGGTAACTGACAGACCCTTACTAGTTAGCAGACTCTTTGCTTTGGAAAAATGCAAAAAGCACACTGGTCCCTTGACAGGAAAACAGAATTTCTGGTTCATTTTTGTTGTTGCTACTGCTTGTGGGTTGTTCTGTTTCTTTTCTGTAACTCAACTCTCACCTTTTTCTTGTTTGTTTTAATTTTAAAGTCAGCATTCAGAGTACAATGTCATTCCTCAATGTCTCTATGTAGATTAAGATTTTTTGAAATACAATGAAAGCTGCAATTTAGTACCTCCAATTGCACTTTCAAGCCTTTATTTTTAACCACAAATTCAATACATTTAGACTGCAATTTAAAGAACCCTGATAAATAACTTTCATCATAACCTTACAGATAGTTTTACTGCTGGAAAATTAGCTATAAGTTAAATTTTTCTGCAAGACAAACATGAACCACTATCATTACGATGGACAGAAAAGTACATCAACAGGTAATACTTATGTCAAGGAAGACACAAAATTGTATGCTCAAGCTCTGATCACAGAAAGAGCTGTCAAAAACATTTGTGAGCAAGGACTACTTAAACAAATCAGTGTTTTGGACCTAAGCTTTAAGCATCATATACTTTTCATATGAGTTATTGTTTTCATTGTAATTGCAGCTGACTGCTGAGGACTGCCTCAAAAACAAGAATCTAATTTGCAAAGTACGTTGGAGATTGACACTTCCTTTTCTTTCACATAGGGATAGGATGTATCTTTCTCATGAGTTTTTTTTTGTTTGTTTGTTGGTGGTTTTTTTTTTACAGTCTAATTATTCTAAGACTACATATTGTCTAAAAGCATACATTTTCAGACTTACAATAACAATTTATTATATTGCTGACCCTTATGACTTGCTCACAGCTATACAGGATATAGAAACAGAACTAAAGTGGGTTCAGCCAGAGACTTCAGAGAAAAACAAAGCCCATAACTGGAAATGTCATCTCTTTCCTTTAGGATAAGATGCACTTAGTTCTATTCTCTCCAATTACTAGCTTTCATTTTTTACATACTTTCATTTTACTTGTGATTCTTGCACATTTTAGACATACATTTACATTTCCCTCTTAAATTGGTTCATTTTCACTTCTCTGCACAAAACCAAAAATACACAAAGCAGAAGAACCACCTTATTTGTTTCACCTTTAACTAGAGATTTAATATTCTTCACATCTCCTTGTAGATTTCTCTCTATTACTCTAATATTTTTCCACTCTGTGGTCTCAGTAACCTTGTTACAATAAGCTTTTTTCAACGACAAAATGACAAACTAAGCTCAGAGTCCCAAATGAGAAAAATGAGCACAAAAGGCACAGCTCTGCTGCTATAGCCTATTTGCTTCACCTGCAGTGCCTCCTGTACACTTCACAAGCTGAAGCAGAGTTGATGCTCTAAAGCCCAGATCTTGTACCTCCCACAGGTACACACAAGGCTTTACCTGCATACCAGTAAACATTTTGAAAGATATTTCTATAAATCGCTATATTGCTTTTTTGTCCAAATCTTTTTTTGTATTCCCCTTCAGTGCTTTTTCATCTCCTTTTTAAAGTTACCATTTTTCTCCTATTGTGACATTATATGATTGTACTGAGAATGAGAACACAGACTATAATGTCACAGTGACAACACAGAAGTTTTCTGCTTATAGATAAAAAAAAAACCCCTACCTATCGCTTTTGTTATCATTTCATTTTCTCAAGTATGGTAGTGCAACCATACTCTGTTATAATTCCAATAATTTTGGCAGTGCATCAGAACATACAGTAAAACAAACCCTACCCAATAAACAAGGCAGAAGAGATTAACACTTGGAAAATTCACAGATTCTCCTAGGTGCTTCCTCTTTCAGAGGTCTGTGTGGGAGCCACAATTCTAAAAGCAATGAGGCAGAAGAAACACTGTCAGTACTGAACGATTCTGAAGTTATATTTACATCATACACTTAAACCAGAATCAGGAAGAAAACAGTAAAATAAGCTGTAATTTGATTTAGTCAACCCCAAGATCCATTTGATTAAGGATTAACTAACACAGAATTGTATTTACACTGAACAGCAAAAAACTCCAACGATAACTTTAAGCTAAATTTGACATCTTCAAATATTCAATTAATTTACACAAAATTTTGCACTGTGTTTACCTTTACAAAAGTTTCCTGTATGGAAATGTATGTACCTGTACATGTATGGATGGAAATTCCTGTGCACCCAAAGAACTGCCTTTACAAAGCAAATTTGCTAAGTTTTAATGCGAGAGGCCATAAAGTTAAAGGAAGTTTTGCGTCCTTTAAATGCTCCTGTGTAAAATTAAGAAGGAATTTGGAAGCAGCTTTTTAAAATCTCTATTGATTAATAGCAAACATGCATTAAGTTTGGGTGGAAGGAACCAGAGAACCATCTGTACATTATATAGTTAGCCAAGTTGTAGGATGCTTTACTTGTGAAATGATTAGCAGGAGCTAGCATAGTTTTGACTCATAAATGGCAGATTCTGTGTTTGGGCTGAGGTCACTCAATTTCAACAAAACTAAAAATAAGCTACCAATAGCTCAATACAATACAGCACAACACCTTAAAGGGAAATATCATGCCAGGACAGTACAACCAAGGGATTAAAGGAAACATCACATAGTTCAATAGATAATGATGCTGCAACTACATGCAGTTTGAGTCTTAAATAACACATAAAACCCACATTGTGGACCTGTACCACTTAGGGTCTTGTGAAACAGTTTCTAAACTGTACTAATTCCCTCCCTTCACAGACATAACAGATAATCAGGTATGCTGAATATTTAAAACTGATTTGGGTTGAAAGATTAAAAATAATAAAAAAAAAAAAAATAAAATGACAAAGCTTCTACCAGGTTAAGGTAACATTGGAAGAAACAACTGTGATTACCTACTATGACAATTCCTGTAACATTTCATCCACTTAGGCTTTAGCCAAACTCCAGTGATTTTGCTCATTTTCTGTAAGCAAATTCAGGTCTGACTTGAAAGCTACAAGAGAAGGACAATCTCACTTTCCAGCTGTGGTTTGTCCCAGCGATTAGCCAGCTACACTTCTGAAAGCCTGGCAGTGAGTGGTTCCTGGCTTTGTTCTCAGCTATTGGGGCTGAGGAGAGGGTACAGGCTTAAGCTTCTCATTACAGCTTCTCATACCAACTTGTGACTGCCAGCATTTCCCAGCTACTGGCAAGTGTGATTCAGTAAACTTTCAGACCAACTTTTATTAAATATAAAAAGTTTAAATTTGTGTTCAAAGAAACAAAAAGAAAACCCCACCCTAAAATGACTGAAGAGCTACTCAAGTTTTCCCATAACAATTTATTTTAAACCAAATCCTTTTTCCAAACAAGATAGACATCTACTGTTGGACAGAGTTACTGCAAGCTTAAGACGCTTCATTACTCCAGAATTATTTTATTGCTGTAGTTATAGGTTATAGCTGTGCATTACAGTTTAAGGCTCTTACTGCAGTGTAGTGGAATGGTACCTCCGAGGTAGCTTCATAGCAAAGGTAACCACATACAAGGAGATGAGGTGAGGAGTCCCTCCCAACTGATGCATTTCTTCCCAAAGGGCCATCTGACAAACAAACATGCTCAGAGCCTCGTGATGAGCCACCCTTCGTGGCACTACTGCTGCTTAAAATAAGGTGCTGTAGATCTAAGAAACAGGCTGAAGAAACAGAATAGCTAAAACGTTTAGTTTAGCTATTTAGAAATTTGAAAAAGAGTAAGATGAACACACATGCCACAAATACCAAAATGCCTCATTGTAGCCCTGCTTCATTGACATGATCCAAGCTCTACGACACTGGGACTAACATATGTCACCCAGTTGGGTACAGCATTCAACCCTGCCAATGTTTAACTGACCACTGTATCCAGGTTACTTAGTGCCAGTCTCCCTCTCAGATCCCTACACTGCACCACAGTCACCATCATCTGCAACACCGCTGTAGCCCTGTGGTGATGTTGCCAAAACTGTGCAGGGCTTGACAAAATGGTTATTTTTGCAGTTAAGAAACAGTTAGCATTTCCCTTGTGTCTTCACACTACGATTTAAAAAGAAACACGGAATGAATCCTTCCCTCACTCTCTAAAGCCAGAACAAGGGGAAAACGGAGACTAACTTGGGAGTGGCTTCTGCTTTGTACATGAGGTTCATCCAGATAACCTTTAGAGGTTGCTTCTAGCCTTAATGATTCTAAGAATTGCGATTTTAAAGTGGACTCAGACCATGCCAGAAGTAGGATAATTATGGATTGCGGTTTGTTTTGGGGCCAGGATTTGGAGCAAGGGGAAGCTGTTGTATGGTTACATTAGGCTGGTGTATGGCTATGTGTAGAATTAATATGAAGTCTTGCTACAATAAAGTAAATAATTATAGCTATAATACTTATTCTCTAAGATGCACCTCAGTGTTATCATCTGCAACAGACATATACTCTAATAAAGTGGGTGTGGTGTAAGGATACAGGACACATTGAAGTGGTTTAAGATACAGATATATGGAATGTGTCTGAAAGCTCTGCAACAGCTTAACTTCAAGACTAGAAATTTTTAATTGCCCTAGTTAATTTTCACACTGCTTTTTGGCTTTGTTTCAATTCTCCAAGACCTGCTCTCTTCCCACAAAAATGATAAAACACTCAGTTATCACTAATTAGAAGGTACAGTATTACATTAGTCTCAGTAGTAAGAGCATCATTATCAATGCACAGAGTGTGACCGCAACATTACTGACACAGTTCCATCTGTAGAAAACAAGGTGAATTTCTACGTTATATGATGAGGAAACGTTTTTTTGATGGCCTTAACTCAAACAGCTGGGGAAGAAATTCATCCTAGGTAACAAGGGACCACAATTTCCAAAACATCAGGCTCCCAAGGTTACACAGCTCACTACAGCAGAAGCTGCTGGGAAGATGAGTCATACAAGAAAGCAATCTAATGTCTGAAGTGGTAACTTGTTAATTATCACAAGCTTTGCAACTTCCTAAGTTTAAAGTAAGTGTTACTGCACTTCGCAGGAGCTTCAGAAGCTGACTCTTCAGTTTTACCGAACCTGCACTAGATGTCAGCATTGCCTGAAATACAGCAGGGCTCAACTAGCCCAGACACAGTGGAAACGGGCATTTCTGAAGGGCTGCATCATTCTTTCCTCCTGAACAAATAAGGCTCATGTCTGTGTAGGAATCAATTAACAAAAATAAAGCCTTTTTGCTCTCACCAGTAAGCGTTAGAAAACAACATATTTTGTCCTTAAAATACATTCTATCTCAAAGCTGAGCTAATCCTGTAGACAGATCAAAGAAAGATTAAAAACTAGGTAAGTGTGTAGCTGTAGTAAGTACCATCTGGTTCTGCAGGATAGCAAAGAAGCTGGCAGACGTCTGCACTTATTATCAGGAGCATAAAGTTTCCAGGAAAGAAAGGCAAGTCAAGGTTGTTTTGCAAGAAGCAGAACTAACAGAACCTGCTTCTCAACAGCTTTATGGCTATTGTCCCTCAGACTCCTTTCTTCTCTTGCCTTTTTGGCCAGGGACATAGCATGCAGGTTTCCTAGCCTGCTGATTTCATTGAGTAGTACGTGCTGGCTTGTGGCCAAGTACAGTTCTGCTTTTTCTTCTCTTAGTAGGGCACTGCTTTGAGTCTCGTCTCTGCTCATCTATCAATTTTCACAAAATCTTTGAAAACAGAGGCCTAAGTGCCCACCCGTCTTTCAAGACAGACCAAAGCTGGCCATAGCATTCAGAAGTTATTATTGAGGATGTACTACCAGTGCAATTGGAAGTGTTGCTTCCCTAGGAACAAGCTAGCATTCTAATCAAGTCTACCAACCTTGGCATCCTTCAACAGCCAACCGCCACAATTGCTTGCTTACCAGTCACGCAGTCTCAAGAGTACGGGAGTTTTCAGTACAATTCTTTAAAACAAAGCCTATCTTTGTCCCCATGGAAACAGACTGTGGGCATGTCTACACCGCAGTTGGAAGATGTGACTGCAGTGTATTTGCTAGCTTCAGTCTAGCTAGATCAAGAAAATATAAACAACGCATCCAAAGCAGAATGAGTTAGGGCCTTCAGACACTGAGTATGCACTCATTAGCTAAAGCTCACGCTGCCACCCTTAGCAGCTTCTGGTACTCAACCTTTCTAGCCCACAGCTGCAGAGAGACCACAACCAGCTACACAACAGCAGCTAGTAAGAAGTGCTCATCATGTTACCTGAAATTAATTCAGTCTGCATTTTATAGAAGTGTAATGTATTCAAATAACTTCTTCCTTTCCCGGGGGCGGGGGGGCAAACATAATGTACACTATCTTTTAAAAGTTACCTAATATGTTTGTGATTATCTATAATATGGAAAGCGTTGCCTCTCCTATCCTCTGTCTATAGTAGAGGCACCCAACACTTTTTACCTCAGTTGACCCTTTCACCTCTGTTTCCAGGTATTGTGTTATGCTAAAATGCTTATTGACCTGATTAAGGAACATGACTGAACCCATCAGGCTACTATTAAAAAATATAAGTTAAATCTCTGCTTTACTTAATGTTATGATGGGTAGATGTGACTTTTGCTCAAGTCAGATAGCCCTGTGAAATTCTAGGTTGTCCCAGCAATACACAACAAAAATTATTTTAATTCAGTATCTCCCATGAGCCTCCAAACTTCCAGGGTTTATGATACTTTTATGTTTAAGCTGCCTCAGCCTCATGCTCTAAATCAGTCAGAAGACCAGAGGAAAAAAAAAAAACAAAAAAAAAAAAAACAAAACACCAAACAAGTGGATGCATCAAAACACCTTTGAATACAGCTGGTACCACTTTCAGTCACTGAACATTTCTGTGACTTCACACAGGCTGAACTGCATCCCAGTAGCAAAGAGCACTTGGCCCCCTGCAAGACACTCCCCTGGGAAGTGAATTATGCCCCTTCCATATCTTCAAGCAGTCAGGAAAGCCGATCCTGGTCTTCCAATGTCCACTTCCATGCAAGAACTGGAAAACTCACACAGGAAGCTCTTTTAGCTTCTGCTTTAACAGATTCAGTCCACCATTCATGTTGCCATATATGAAGTTGAAATAGATAGGTAGATTTGGGTGCCCAAATCAGCAATTACCTGACTCTCCACAAACAGCACACCAAACTCTTGACTTTTTCCTCACCTGATAAGGATAATACCCTTCCTCATCGGATTAAAAAAGCAAGACCCACAACTTACTGTTGTTCTTCAAATCTATGTGTAAAGTCTTAGACCCCCAAGGCAAGCCTCTTTATATGAAGGACAGCAATATCTCTCCCCTAATAAGCTGCAGGACACATACAGTCTTCATCCATGAGCTGCATCAGAAAAACACCTATTCAGGCCCAAAAACAGTCACTAGGCCAGATACTGAAAGGCTAAAGGGTTTTTCTGTTGATGAGATCATAAGCAAGACCACCTCTTCTATACAAAAAGAAAGAAAAGATGTTATACACTCCAAACCTCCCATAAGCAAGACTCCCATTGTTTCATATCTTCTTTAAAAGCTCTGAAACTATGAGATCAGGTGAAACTCCAGTTTTCATTATATTTTCTGGAAACATTTAGCTGGTTGGCTATGAAATGCCCAACAGAAAAAAAAAAAAAAAAAAAAAAAGAAAAAAAGTGTCAGTATTCCATTACACAATCTTATTTTTCCTTTACTTTTTTAGTTTGTTTTAGCAATGCGAGTTAGTGACCCTAAAGCCAACTGACCACGAGTGGTATACTTGGACATTGAAGGGTGTTCAAGTAGAAATGCAGAAGGAATAAGAGCGAAGAGAAACAGTGCAGGAAGGGCTAACCCACTTTTTCCAAGACATCTTTAGATGACCTGGCAGCAAATCAACAGTAGCAGAGACCTTCAGAGGGTTTCTCTGTCCACTATGACAAAGAAAGACCAAGCCTACATTCCCCTCTGTCAGCTGCAAACAGAAATTCAGAGACTAATCACTCAGCAGCTACCACAAGGGAGGTATCCACCTGTATTCTCTGCTACAGCCAAGTGAACAGGATATTCAGGTGCTCCCCATCCTCCAGGTCTGCTATTACTATGAAAAGAACACCCTAATCCAAGTTAGATCTCTTCAAAATGGCATGAGCCATTATACCCAGGGAGCTAGGGAAAACAGTCCTACACTGCTTCTCCCGCAGCCAACATCTGCCTTGTACAGCATTTACAGTGTCATTAAATGCTTTCCCCAGCTGGCAACCAGGAATACAGATCCTGCATCTCAGAAAAAAAGCTCTTCCAACTGTTCACACAGGATGTATCTACATGAGTTAAAGAATGAAAAAAGGCAGCAAAGGCAAGATAGGCAGAACAGTATTTTAATGGTTCATTTCTCTCCCAGGGCCTGGGACTGATCTCATCCCAGCCATAAAGCTGAGATTCTGTGTCTCTGCTCAACAGGAAGGATTTGAAAGCTCTGTTCAAATTCGCTTGCATAAGCACAGTAGAAACATTTGGTCTGCACACATACATTTCTTGCTGGACAATCTGACATCAAGGAAGCATATAGCTGCCTTTATATCAATAAAGATAAAGGTTAAGGCCCTCAGCAAGGCTGAGAATCACTATGCCAGGAATAAATTATGAAATTTAAGAAGCAGCTCCATAGATTGACATAGGGCAACAAGCTTTCTCCTTTAATATGTACAGAAAAAAAAAGTTAGCTAGTCCAGAGACGCCTTTACCTCACATTCATAACCAAGCCATAAATAAAGCCAGTTGGAAAGAAGGCTCAGAAGTATTCACTGCTACTCACAGCTGCTTAAATCACCAAATGGTAAGATTTTGTTTGTCCACTTGTCTGTAAATATCCTTGCAATACACTTTTAAAGGCCACCAAGATACTAACATAAATAAAACTCACCTGTAATGCTTTGATGGCAAAGAATTATGTGAGAATACTTGGAGAACAAGTATCACTTATATGCTACTACCAAAAAAATCCCAGATAATAGCACAAGAGAAATACGGAAGACATTTCTGGTTTAAGTTAACTTCAACTTGTTCTGCAATATCCAAGATATTTTCCACTCCAGCCACAGTGGACGGGAGTTAAGGATCAGATACTTCCCAAGAAAATACCCCATGCTTATACCTTTACACCACCTTGCAAGAACCACCACATTTCCAGCACCAAACTGGACTAACTGATGAAGCCATTATTTCAAACATGTAGTAAGCATTTTCCATAGCCTTAGATATTCCTGAAAGTAAGTAAACTTTAGTGCAAAGATAAAACATTTCACAGGCAACCCACTCTGTACCTGTAATCAGAGCCCAGTGTACAACTACTTCATTAACATCTATACTACTAGAAAAGATAAAGATGGAAAACTCAGGTCCCTACAGCATGTTGCCAGTCTACAAGATTTGGAACTAAATACATATTTGAGGCTTTTCAAAAAAAACTTAGTGAAATGTTCTTCCGAAGTTGATAGACAAGTTAGACTGCTTTAAGTGAACTGTTAAAAGGAAGACTAGTAGAACCTAGTAAAATCTGTGAGAACAAGAATAAAGAAGAATCATTGCCTACTGATCTAATCAGTCACAACAGTGAATCATCAGCCAGTTAAGAGACAAACAGTTATTCTATATGGAAGTTGAAGTTAAAATTTCTTTTCTCCCAATTCAAGCATTCTATCTAGTTTTCTATTCTTTGCCACAGTTAGAGCTTAAAATATTCAGGATCTTAGAGCTACATTTACTAAAAAAAAAATAAATAAAGGAATTACAGACCTAAAGAGTTAGAGAACTCAAAGTAAGGATCCAGGAGTCAATGCTAGAGAGACTCCTGGCTGATCTCCTGATGTGCTGGAGAACTCCTGCTTGCCTGTCTGAAATGAAGATAAGTTTTCAAATCCAGGGAAGTTGAATAGTTCCAAGGATAGGAACTGGATTCTGCTCTGCCTTCATCATCAATAGGATTGTATAAATCTCACCTAGACAAAGCCTCTGGGGTTTTCAAATTCTACAGTGAGCACAAGGTGAATAAGCATTGCACACTAAGCATATGTGTTTTGGACATTTTTATTCATGTCCTTTATTCATGTCCACAATTATTAACTAAACATTCTTTAGACAGTTACTTCAAGGCTACACCAAGTAGCTCTCCCACCCTCCCATCCCAAACATTGCCAGAAGCCAATTGTTAATTCAAAGCTGGCTCTGAAAACCAAGAAGGTGTGCAAGTTTGCCAGCTACACATAGCATAATAAACCATATTTCAGGAAAATGACTCAGTAAGTTCGAAATGTTTTACACATTTAATTAAGCTTTGCACTAACTCCAGTTGGCAAGCAGGAGTATGAATCATGGAAGCTAGATCACAGGAGCAAACTCAAAGCAACATTAAGACTTAACTGCTTACTCCTGGAGCTGAACAAGTACTTACTACAGCAGGAATCTAGGAGGAAACTTCATAGAGAAGTATACCACAGATATGAAAAAAAAAGTGGGGGGTGAAACCAGCCAGACAAGAACTGCCGTAACTTGAAGCACTGATGCTACACCCCTAACTAGTGCTAGCAGAGGTATTGCCATCAAGCCCTCTTCTAATCCTCAGTATGCTGTCTACTGACACTGCAATGTTTATCTACTGCTCTCCCTTTAGTGTCTTCTACAAAGCTATCTCCAAGAAAGGATGGCGCATCAAGACCAAAGACTATCAGGAAGAAGTAGTAGTAATACCATTAGTGTGAAGGGTTTTTTTGGTCATAGCTGTGCACATCACTGCATTTACTTAGTGATTACTTCACTGTTACTTATGGCCCCTTACGTACCATGAGACACTGCAGTATCCTCAGCTTCTTTACTTCAGAAGAATATACCTTAAGATGCAATAGTGAGCTAAACTACTACTGTAAGAGATCAAACTTGTACAACATAGTCCTGGTGCAAAAAAATTATGCAGATATGTATGTTATTCTGTTTTCATGGGTTGCCCACTCCTGCTGGTGACAATCAGCTGAAGCAAATAACACAGAAAAGATCTCTCTAACATCTGAGGTCCTGCAAAAACACAGAGAAATGTGCAGCAGATATTTAGTTGGGAAGGACATTCAGACCATCCATAACATTCTGAGATATAAACCACTTCCCATCAATCCCTAGAAAGTTTGAAAGCAATTTCAAATTTAAAAAAAAAAGAGAGCCAAAAAAAAAAAAAAAAAAAAAAAACAAAAAAAAAAAAAAAAAAAAAAAAAAAAAAAAACCACACCAAAAAAAAACCAAACAACCAAGCCATAAACATGTACCACTAGTTTGCTGCAAGGAAACAGAAGTACAGTCATTGTCCTTTGCTCTCTCTCACAGTTTGAAGTAGTCTAAAGTAGTCTGAAGTAGAACAGTAAATTCCTTCATGTTTGCAGTGCTATTTGTGTATCCTCCTTATCATCATTGTGCTGATCTGCAGGGTGACTAGCTTCCCCTGCTGACAAGGGGCCCCGAGTTCAGGGCCACTGGCATACATTAAAAAAAATGCCAACTGAAACACCTCCACTTGCTACTGTCACCCATGCTCAAGTTACAAGGTTGGTACCATAAAGGCAATATTCACATCTGTAGTTAGTGTAGAGCTCTATCATTTTTCACATTGTTTCTCTTTCTTTTCCAAGGCACTGCTGGAAAGACTGCTATCACAAAGAAAGAATCAATACACTTACAGAAATGACGATTACAATATAGCACTGCATCCTTCTTCCCAGTATAACAACAAAACATTGATTAGGAAAGAGGCAAATAGCTTTAGATACTTTGCCCTTAGCCAACAAACTGCACATATTATTGCACGTGAGCAAGAATTGTCAGTCTCTTACTAACACCAGGAAATGGAGTGTATTGTCACTAGCACTGAACAGTATTTTATTTTTTTAAGAGGCTTTAAAAGATCCTTCTTTCAGGATCTTAGAGAACAGCAGCTCAAACCCATTGTGCTCCAGTCCTGCCACTGACACCACCAACCTCTATATTGTTCACGTGGTGTCCAACCGTTGCTCTGGCACCTTCCACTGTCTGCCTCCCCCACTCAGCTGGGGTTGCAGCTCCATTTCACACAGCTGTCCTGAAGATAGAATTACAAGCCCCTTCCTCTGCCACCAAAGCACAGACAGCAGCTTTTTTTACCCCAGAGACCAGCAACTTCTTAGCTCCTGGACAGCAAACTCCAGAGGAAAGGCTTTTCTCTTTCTCCATCTCAAAACACACACCACGTGTCACCCCTGCACAAAGTCAGGATCTATCACTCTTGTCGCTTCAAGAAGTGCCAAGGTGTACAAGTGAGGGCCTGTGTTCCACAGAACAAAGACAAGATTAGAGGTCCCCATTACAGCAGTGGATTATGTCTTTCTCAGGCACACTAAGAGTTATTTCCTTTGCCAACTTGAAACCGTTATGAAACATCCTGGCAGATGCAGTTACTGTGCTCCCCTAGTCAAAGAGCACATTTCCATCTCTCCCTGCAAAACTAGAAGCATGTGGTGGAGTTCCAGGGTCACCTTCCTCCTCACTCCAAGTGGGATAAAACCATGTGACAGGCTAGGAAGACTGACCACCAGAGACTCAAGACAATAAAGTAATTATATATAGAAATAAACCCAGAGACATATCACTTTCTCCTAACCTGGCAGGTCCTCCGACTCTGTTCCTCTGGGCCAGATGTGCTCTGTGCATCTAATGCAACTCTACAGGAATCTTACTAAATTCAAAGAAAATGGATACTCTTTCAGTGCAGTCAGGAATACTGCAGTTTGGAAGCTGGGGAGCACTAAGCATCATTTTGCTCTAGCTTTGATTTTCATAACAGCAGTTAGCCCTTTTTCTCCTGCTTCTATAGAGCCTCCCAAAATGACTTGAAAGGAGATGAAAAGATCAAGCATTTCAAAGACATCCTTGTTAGCTAAAAACATACATAAATGTGTGTGTTCACGTATATATAAATAAATATACACACCTTTTACCATTTCTTCCCTGTCCAGCTGGGCTGAGCGCTCAGAGTGGCTTTCAAGACCACAGCTGAAGCATTTCAAGCAGGGTGCTCTGCACTTTTAGCTACCTATAGCTAGATCATAGCTATGATCTGCAATACAGACCTCAGGCACACTATGGGATGCAGAAATTCACAGGTACACTTTGCTTGCACAAGTTAGAAATAGCTGTCAGTTGACTGACACTCAGAGAAGGCTTACTGATGTAACCAAGACACTACTTTTGCAATTTAAATCCTTCGTATCATCTCCCTTTGTAGAAAGAGTGACTCACAACCTTTAGTCTCCCAAAAAAAAAAATTTAATACAGGAAATTGTGTTAACAGCTGCTGTAATATATACTGTGCAAGAAGTGTCTCTCTAGACTTTATCATAATAATAGACTTTTTTTTTTAGGAAAAGGCAGGAGATGATTTAAATTAAACACAAATGCTTATTAACACACACCAGGAAGCAATCCACTCAAATATCAGTTTCACACACAAGAATATTAGCTTTTTTAGCAGTACTGTATTGTTATTGTCCTGTTTGGAACATTTTCTTCCATAAGAGATATTACTAAACGTATTAGCATTACACCCTAACCACAGCTGAAAACTGAGAACTGGCCTTCGAAGGTAAAAAAGTTTTAGATTATTATATGTTGAGAACCCCCCTGGTTCCCGAGACAAGAACTGTGGTTGCAGATAAGGTTATGTATTCAAGTGTCCATATATGATTAAATATGCTTAAAAATCACACTTAAATCTCAGAGTACCACAAATAACACAAGACATTGGTGAAAGGGATGGACTGTGCTTTAAGTATCCATCATACAGGTGATCACCAATTACGACACACTATGATTTACCTCTTTTCAAGGTTTGGTAACAGAAAGCAGCAGCATAGACTGGGCTGAAAGAACCTAGCACTGTTTCTCATTATTTTGTAGCTATTTTCTCCACTTTTCAATTGCTATGTTTGTGTGAAGTCAATAAAGACATAAACAGCAATTGGGAAACCCAAGCTCATTTTAATGAGACAGCAGGAGTCAGAACTTAGCATTTAGAAGACTAACAGTTTTAACTTCAGGTAATTTTAAAGGGGTCATTTGATCATGACACAACTTGAAGCAGCTTAGATATGCAAGAAATTCCGTGCAGATGCCATGTCAAATTTTTGAACAGCTGGGAATTTGCAGTTCACTTCACATAGGCAATACTGTGAAAATACCAAAAGACATTGGATCTTTATGTTCAGACCCACACTTCTCTGGTGTTGATGCAACTGTCTTCCATGAAGGTATTTATACAACATTAATTTCCTGGCCGCCTGTGAGAAATAACATGTGCCAGTCTTTAAGCATCCAAGTTCATAAGGGTAATCAGCCTTCCTTCTCAGAAGGATATTTAGAGCAGCAACAAAAAAAAAAAACACTCTAAATGTTTTACACACCACTGTAAATTTCAACATAATTTTTGTTAAACTGAGTGTAATATATGTGCACACTTACTGATTAGACACCCTATAAACTTGCAGAGGTTCTGGATTTGACTCGCTTGTTCAGATGAAGCCAAGCTAATTAATTACCCAAAGCTCTCTTTTAGTGAGCAGGGAAAACTAGTCATGTCTTGGATAAACTAAATTGTACCTTGAAGCACATAGCTACTTAGAAACAGAAACATAATTCTTTACATCAGTAATGACAACACAATTTTTCTGTGTCTAACCATGTCCATTTGAGATACTTTTGTTTTCTCCACAGGTGGTAGAGGTACCTTCTGATTTTTCCCATCAAATCTTTGGAAAAAAAACAGTCAGAGGAAGGTGGGATTATTTTTTTTTTTCTAGAACAGTAGTACTGCTCACATTGATTCTTTGCCACATCCCTTTTTCTTTGAGGAAATTTATGTATAAGCCTCAGAAGTAGTGGAAAAGAGAAAAGAGAATTCAGTTTAGGAAAGAATAAAGCACAAAGTGGGCAAGAAAACTGGGGGGTGGAATACAGGAAAAAAAAATCAATTTTTAGCTCGTGGTAATAAAGAAAAATGGGTTCTCACCCTGGATTTGTAACCATCTATGTGTAAGTTGTAGTTTACTTCCACTTGAAAAGATACAGCTCTCTAGGAGGCATTGTACTCATCCCAGAAACAATTTATCCCTGACTCTAGGGTCTGCCAAGTGACTCATCTCTCCTGATGACACAATTAGCTCATAGCCAGCATGCTCTCTTGGGTATCAACTGCCATTATGGAACAAGTTTATTTTCACAATGGAAGTTTTCCAAGGATGAGCTTTCATTTGTCTTAAGTAATAAACCTTGTTCAAAATCAAGCAGCCTAACCCTGTGCTTTTCTATCTTGCATATACTTTATCGGAAATTCTTTTCCCCATCCAGCATGACTCAAACTTAGTAGACTGGATTGGACTGTGGCAGTCACTACAAAGTTTAATTTAAAAGCTTCTGATCACAAGGATTTCTATGCATCCCATGTCTGCCTGATTGAGTAAGTCACAGTTGATTTTTTTTTCCTCAACGGACACCAAAGCAGACGTTAGTTCACTGTTTATGCAATAAATAAACACTGCTGTTATGGTTCCAGAAAACCCAGAATAATTGTCTGAACAACAATACATTGTTATATCACCTGATGACCCCTCCTCACCCAGGAAAGGGGAAAATTGGGGAATGCAAAGAAACACAAGGGTTGAAATGTAAATAGATTTACTAGAATAGGACTAAATTAAAACTACTACTAAAGAATCAGTATTAATCCCGACACTGATTTAAGATATACAAGAATTATACTCAGCCAATTCTATCAGGAGGCAGCTGTGCACTCCCAGCAGTGAACAGCAAGTGTCAGACACAGCGAGTGCAATGGCTTCAGGGGAAAGAAAGGCTTCAAGGGTCTGGCACCAGGAAGAGGAGTTGTCTGGACTGCCACCATCAAGTGAGAGTCATCTACACAAACTTCTCTATTTTATGTTGAATATGACATTCATGGTATAAAATAATCCTGTTGGCCAGCTTGGGTCAAATGCCCAGGTCTTGCTCCTCCTCATCCCTGCACCTGGCAAAGCTCGAAAACACTGAGACCTTGAATCTCACAAAGCCTGGCTGGCCATGAAGTAAATATTTTTATGAATTCAGACACTGTAGTCTTCTAAGAGTGCAATTTTTCCCAGCATCAGAAGAAAAGTTAGTCCTGAGTCTCTCAGCCCGGGACTACTGCAAACTTAAAATCCAACACCCACACAACCAAAAGTCACATATACACACACACCCCTTACACATTGTCCCTGAACTGTGCAGATCGCACCATCCCACCCCATCAGTATATCTCAGAGCATCAGGAACATGCCGAGATCACCACCACAGAAAAGTCCCAATTCAATAAAGGCTCAAGAAGATCACAGCCAACACAAGTAGAAATCATGCTTCAGTGGGAGTGCACATCAGCTGTTACCTCAGGTAATGAGAACCCTGCCACAAATTATAATTATCAGCTAGCTTCTCTTCCAGCTAAAGACTTTGTCATCTAGGTTTCTCAATAGATATTTCACCAGAGTTCATTTTTGGTTCTTAGAAAACCCACACTGTTTCTAAGAAACAAAATCTGTCAACCCTTTGGCCATAGAGAGAATAGTTGTAGTGCAAGTTGCTATTCACCATACACCATCAGCATCTTGGCAAGAACTGCAGAAAACCAGAGGGATCAAGAAACCCTGAACAAGGTTCACAGATATTTTTCAGAATTCTTTCTAAATGCTGTTTTCCTGGCTCTGAACCATAAAAGCACACTGTCTGAAAGCAGTAGGAGTAATTCAAAAAAGTGATAGAGACTATGCAATAAATATTAAACTTTCTTGTTTTTTTACCTTACAAGAATTTTAAGTTTAATGATATCTAATTCAAACGTCACAACTCTTTCAGTTTGTGTAATAGCTTTCTATACATCACTTTGCCCAAAGCATTTAAAGGTTTTTATGTCTGTTTGCTGTATATATTGTACAAGAAGCAGGAAAAGGAGAGAGATCAAACTAAAACAAAACAAAAAAAAAACCAACACCAACAAAATAAAAGCCACCCAACAAAACACTACACACAACTGAAAAAAAAAAAAAAAAACAAAAAACCACAAACAGGTTACCAGGTTCTCTTTTTATAATGATATTTCCCATAGGTCTGTCTGTCCTGTTTCAGCTGATGAAGACAGTGACAAGGAGTCAATTTATAAAGAATCAGAACATAATTCTCTGTCAAAGAGGGCAGCACAGCTTTTCTCCTGTCAGCTTTCCCCCCAGTGCTGGGATTCTGAACAGAGGTTCTGGGGTGCAATAGAAGGAGACACTGGATTTGTTTTATGACCCCAACTGCCCCTATCATATTTTGTCCAGAAAAAGTCAATGGTGGAATAACCCTTTACCTCCGTCACGAAAGCATTTTCATATACACTCTGTTCTGCATCAAGTTAAACAGAAAACAATACTCCATAGGTTGCCTGATCAATGTCACTCTGAACCAAATTGCAGTTATTTATTTAAAAAAAGTGAGAAGTGTTAGAAGACAGGCACTGTGGATGACTTCCCTAAATATATTAAAAAAAAAAAAAAAACAACACCACAATTATTTCTAAAGTCAATTCACGTTATTACCTACCAAATCCTTCATAAAAGCTAAGTACTTGAGATTTTTAAAGAGTTGTTAAAATTCACATAAACAGTTTACATTACACCAGTGATGTTTTTCTCCTTCCTGCAGTTCTCTGAGAATGTTATATGGGTAGCTTTGTAAGGATCTATGCAAGTTTTTAATTTTTCCGTAATCAGATAAGGGTCTGCATTCAAGCTCATTCAGTATCTATTTTTACAGAAAAATGAAAAAAGTCATCCCAGAGAGACTTGCATGCATCTTTGTTTTAGAGAGTTGCATAGCATATCTGGACTCACAGTTATTTATTGTCATGGCAATGCATTCCTTGATAAAACAATTGTTCATTACTTTGAAATTCTTTTTTTTTTTTTTTCTCTTTAAAAGCACAGTTTCTTAGGGGTTAGGGGGTGGGTTTTTTTTAAATGGAGGAAGAAAAAAAAAGCAGCATGTTCAACATAGTGTTCTTATCATCTAGGCATTTTAATGAGGCTTTCCTCTGCAATGCTTTTTACATTGAAGTATGTCATTGTAAATCTCTACACTGTGCTATACCACTCATTAAATGAGTGGTTTTCCACTATTTTCTCTTATTTGTTTTCCTGAAAGAACAGTCTGTTCCTATACCCCAGGTAATTTTAACAAGATACAAATTTATTTTCAGGTATAAACATATATATAAAAACAACACAAAAAATTCAGTCATCTTGAGGTAGGAAGCTATTAAAGAAGATAAATTCATGTTCCATGATCATTCCTTATAACCAAAACATAATCCATGAAGGAGCAGTTTACCCAGTTACTCTGTTTTGTAGATTCTCTATATGCATATTAACCTGTGACCCATAAGCTTAACCACAACAAAACAGGGATTACTTTTTTTTCCTTTCCTAAGCAGCCGTTATCATCACTATTTAAAAGCCATCTACAACATACGTTGCTTTTCATAATGGATTGAATAATCCATACTAACAATATTCAGATATCTGATCAATTTAAGTGGAAGACACAAGGGAAAGTTCACCAGATACTACTGAAAGAAACCAACAAAACAACCACCTCTCGTCTCTAATTTTGGGGGGGAAAAAAAAACAACCAAAAACAACCACAAAACACACAACAACACACAACCAACTTTTTAAATAGCAGACCAGAATTTTCTGATCTGTTTTAAGTTAGCTTGAGGTTTTGGGTTTTTTTCAGTTGGAGAAATAAAATGATATACCAGTAATTGCAATACTTGTGTACACTGGTTAAGCTGTTTTGAGATAATCCTAGTGATGATCACACCAAAGAGCCTAGAAGCATTCTCCATTGTCTCTATAGCTGAATACTACCCCAGCACCTTTGAAGGGGCTTGGGGTTTTTTTTTGTTTTGNTTTTTTTTTTTTTTTGGTTGGTTGGTTGGGGGTTTTTGTTTGTTTTTGTTTGTTTGTTTGTTTCTTTTTTTACCAGCAGCTCAGGATTACACTACCGCTGATGTCTCTTGATGCTGTGGTACATACCTACTACAGACAACCTGCCCAGGAAGAAGTAGAGGCCTTCCTCAAACTGGAAGAAGCCTTATGTGTGCAGGCCCTGATCCTCAAAGCACCTATTTTATCCACCCCGGTATCTTCTGAAAGTGCACAACCAATTCAGGAGATTTCTACATTGATAAATGCACTTCCTGACACAGATGATCAAGGAGCTGATGAGGAAAATTGTTCTTCTGGACCTGATCCTTACAAACAAGGACATACTTGGTCAGGAGCACTAAGTTCAAGGGGTATCTTGGTTGAAGCTACCAAGATGGCCCTGGAAGGAAGAGGGGTCCAAGAGAGCTGGTTAATTTTCAAGGATCACCTCCTCGAAGCTCAAGATTTGCCCACATCAACCAACAGGAAATCACACAAAGGCCTGCAGAGACGAAACTCTGGCACGGAAGCGAAGCACGAGGAAGAACCACAGAGACATGACCAGGAGTAATATGAAAACTATTCAAGCAGGGCTGTAGCATCTCTCCTATGAGGACAGGCTGAGAGAGCTGGGGTTGTTCAGCTGGAGAAAAGAAGGCTCTAGGGAGACCTAACTGCCTTCCAGTACCTCAAGGGGACCTTTAAGACAGCTGGAAAGGGATTATTTATCAGAGAGTGTAGTGATAGGATGAGGGGTAATGATTTCAAACAGAAAATGCTGTGAGCTGTATTACACACATGCTTACTATTTTAGAAAGATGCAACAAAGAACTTCACTGTCAACTGCACCTACAAGGAACACTGAGGTAGAATATTGCTGCCTAACTTGGACCTAGACCAGACCACAAGGCATAATCACCCTCGTTTAAGTGTGTTTGGGCCTCTAGTGATTGCATGTGGGCAAACATCATTCTTTATCAAAAAAAGCCAGTTTGCCAAAAAGAATCACTGCCTAGAAAAACTGCATCCCACAAGTTTAAGCAAAGACTGCTGCAGGAGTTAGAGGTTCTCTCTTAAGGAAATTCCCACCAGCTAACCCACTTACCTTTGTGGCAGGACAAACAGGGTCCATGGCTTTGGGAGGGCCTCCTAGAAAAGCATCCTAATGATAGCAACTCTGAGTAATTTAGATGACAACCCTAGAGCAGACCTGACGCACAATGCTCTAGGACCATGATTTGTCTCAGAAACACTTGCTCTATCCAACAGTCCTATAAATTTAGGTCCCCATCCCCCTCCTCTGTCATTTAAGTGACTTGCCCATCAATAATAAGATCAGATCTCAGAAACAACAAGTAGTGCAGTTTTATAATGCATTTTGCAATCACCTCATTTATTCACACACAGGATAGGAAGAACAGCAAGAGACCAGCATAGACTAAAGCAGGTTATTAACAAGAACATCCTTCAAGCATATGTGATGTGTGTCACGCGATTTAAAGTTATCCTGTAAGTCACGCTATAACGTTTCAAGGAAAAATTGGCTTTGAGCTTGGGCACAGTACAGCTATCAGTAAAAAAAGTCACCAGAGCAATAGACCATTCTTGCCTACAGTACCACTCCAGTAGGATGCAAGCTTCACAGAAGTAGAGCAGGCTTACAGACTAAATCATTAAAGGGCTGGAATAACATGGCAAGAGCAGAATAAGGGTGCAAAACAGTCAGTTTTTTCTTACTGTGCTTTTCTGTAGTACTGCAAGATAAAAGGAACATCGAGGAAAATTAAGTGAAGAGTGAGGGTACTTTTATGTTGGACAGTGATGTTTCACTGTCAATTATTTTATTTGACAGTGGTTCCTGTGCATGTTTTATAATGCACTAGTGCAGGAGGTTTTTCGATCAGATAAGTACATCCTCCCACCTGGCATACAGACAACACAATTGCCTTGCTGAAGCAGGAGTAGACACATAGAAAGCTAAAGGCAATTACAGATACTAAATTGCAAATTGTAATACTTACTAGCAGTAAATGCAATAGAAAAATGAAAGAACACAGGACTGAGCTTTCTCCAAGCAGTCATTACATGACATTTTTTTTTTCTGCCAAATTTAAAATGTAAGAATTATAAGATGCATCCCTAATGAAGATTAACTAGGCTTAAATTCATTTAGGAAATTAGGCCATCTTCACGCACGTACAAAACAAAACAAAAAAATTGCCCTAAAACCCAAACGTACAAACCGAAAGTTTAATCTTATTACATTATCTTTGAGGATATTGCTAAAGCCTAGTTACCTGCACTTAATTTCAGCCCCAGGCTTTTTGAAGAATAATTTAGCACTGTCTTTTTAAGGAATTGAAAAAGGGGAAGAAAATTACATTTGGAAGTCACATCCAATTCACAGAGCTCAGAACTAAGACTTCTTTCTATAATTAGAAGGGATAAAACTACTCTTTTAACATAGTAGAATGTAACAAAACTTACTCCTGCACTGAAAACTAGACATCACAAAGGTAAGTTTGAAGTTTCAGGAAGTAAGAGATACTGAAAAGCTTCATGTTCAAGGGCAGCTAGTTAGACAAGGGTCTCTGTAGCCTCCCTTCAGTCCTGAAGTGATTCAGTCTCCTTCACTTTCTGGAGTCAGGGGCTGCCTAATGATCTTTCAAGTGCCCCTTGGTTTACTGTGCACAAGCAACAGCACCTTGTACTGATACTTGGGACCAGACGGTTTTACAGTCAAGCTTTGTTCTCAGTTCATCATAATAGTGAATGTTGATCTGTTCCTACCTGCTTTCTTCCTTCATATCACTTTCTCTCTTATATTTGGTATTTAAACACTTTGAAGCAAGATTTGTCTTCTCTGTAGGTTTGGGTTTTTTCTTGGTTTTAGGTGGGTTATTTTGTTTGTTTGTTTGTTTCATTGTGGTTTTGTGTAGTTTTTGTTGGTTTTGTTTTGTTGTGGTGTTTTGTTTGTTTTTAAAAATGTAGCACAATAGTACAATGCCAAAAAATACAAAGAACAGATTAACTTGAAGGAAAGAGTTAGCTCAGTCTGGCTCAGGACAAAGAGCCAGGCTAGCAGACAAACAGGAAAGCATACAAAATTTTGTAGTTTGGGGAGTTAAGTCATCAAGCACAGTTCACGAGCATTATGATGACAGCTGCTCTTTTTGAGGTTATTACAAGATCTCCTCTACAGAAAATTCATGTGCTTCAAGAAATATTTTCTTCTTTCTTGGAAAACCAGCACAAGGATAGCATCTGTAAAATAAGATACCCTGAACTCTAGTTGAACAAATCTATTCTCCTTTTTTCACTTGACCCTGCAATAGAAACTAAAAAATGGGTTGCTTTGTATCTTCAAGGCTAGAAACACATGGAGAATTACCAGAGACAATTTGTTTCTGCAAAGGCAGAAGATTTTATTATAATAATTTCCTAACATTTTTTTAATTCATGAGTAAACATATTTACCTCTTTTACAGGTTCTTCATCCAGGGCAGCATCTTCCACCACAGGCTAGTGAACAGAGAAGCAAAGAAAGGAAAAAAAGCGTTGTAAATACGTTACTGAGAAAGGCACAATTCTAAGACAAGTTCTAGGACAAAATATGTTCAGTTTCTTTTTAGTCACTTAAGTTCAAATTTGTACTACCGTAGCAGTGATGTTCAGTTCTTCACACTTAGCACAGGTAAGTTAACCTTTTAATCCATGAACACCTACTTTCTTCAAGATACATAAAATGCTAAGAGACATAGAAGAAAATAAGGGTATGCTAGCACTATTAAAATCGCTGATGAATAGTCAAAACCAGGTTTGTCATTGATATTGCACAAAAATGAATGAAGAACTAAGCAAGATAATTCATGGTGTGGTGGGTTGAGCCTGGCTGGACACAAGGTGCCCACTAAAGCTGCTCTATCACTCTCCACCCTCAACCAGACAGAGAAGAGAAAAATATAATGAAAGATATAATGAAAGTCTCATGAGTTGAGATAAGGACAGAGAGATCAGCCACCAATTAATCACCACAGGCAAAACAGAGTCAGCTTGGGGAAAACTAATTTAATTTATAACCAGCCAAATCAGAGTAGGATAACAAGAATTAAATTCATATCTTAAACACTATCTCCCGACCCCTCCCTTCTTCCCGCGCTTAATTTTACACCCGAGTTCTGTAATTCCTCCCCTCAAGCAGCAAGATAGGATGGGGAATAGGGGTTGCAGACATCACACGCTGTCTCTGTCACTCCTTCCTCCTCAGGGAAGGACTCCTCACACTCTTCCCCTGCTCCAGCATAAGGTCCTTCCCACAAGGAGGTAGTCCTCCATGAGCTTCTCAAATGAGTCCTTCCTACAGGCTGCAGTTTTTCATGAACTGCTTCAGCGTGTCCCTTCCACAGGGTACAGTCCTTCAGGAACAGACTGCTCCCTGATGGGTCCCCTGTAGGGTCATGACTCCTGCCAGGAAACCTGCTCCAGCATGGGGTCCTCTCTCTGCAGATCCTGCCAGAAGCCTGCTCCAGGACCAGCTTTCCACAGGGTCACAGCCTTTTTTGGGCATCCACCTGCTCCAGCACGGGGTCCTCTACAGGATGCAGGTGGATCTCTGTTCCACCATTAACCTCCATGGGCTGCAGGGGGACAGCCTGCCTCACCACAGGATGCACTATGGGCTGCAGGGGGATTTCTGCCTGGAGCACCTCCTCCTCCACTGACCTTCATGTCTGCAGAGTTCTTGCTCTCAATTATTCTCAATCCTCTCCCCAGCTGCAGTTGGGCAGGTTTTCTCCCTCCCCACCTTCTTAAATATGTTGCTCCAGAGGTACTACCATGGTTGTTGATGGATTTAGCCTTGGCCAGCAGTGGGTTCATCTTGGAGTTGGCTGGCATTGTCTCTATGGAACACAGGTGAAGCTTCAAGCAGCTTCTCACAGAAGCCACACCTGTAGCCCCACCACTATGAAAATATTGCCACACAAACCTAATACACAAAAACTAGAGAAGTGGAACAATATTTCTTGTTGAAAAGAGAGAATGTATGTATATATGGGATCAAATTTTCTAAACACTCATCTCCCAAATTAAATATTATCCCTATTCAATGGGTGCTCAGCTGAAGCCTAAAGTGATGAAACCTTTAGAAAAAAAGGTAGATAGATTACACAGAGCTTGATCACACAGCCCTTACTTAGGAAAATATTCCCAAGGTTGTAATTCACTGCCCCATCCATCCAGCTTGAGAGGGATCAATAATTTTGCCTACCCACAAGGAAATTCTAGACACAGCAAATATCCCAGTTTTCTTGCTTACTTGTCAGACAATTAATGGCCTCCTGAGTCAACAGGTGAAAGCAGCATAATTTTGTTCTAATCTTCCTTTATATAAACACAATACAGAACATGCCCTCAATGCACTCTTCCTTATCAAGTTATTGATTTACTATAAATGTTGTCTTTAATATCTGCAAGTCATTCAGAGTCACACACAGGCACTCATAAATGCCTCTATTTTAAAAGGTTTTTTGGCATTAAGGAAAGGGAGGAGAAAGCGGTCCATATGCAGAAAAGAATGAAACTGTCTCCCTCCTTGTCCAACTGTGAAAAGCTTCTGTGAAAAAGAACAACTTGCAAACAATCATGAAAACATTTATCCCACACAGATTCAGAGCCCATGACAGCTCCCTTGAAGCAGTCCAATCTTCAGTGTTCAAGCTGCATTCAGCTCATTAAAGACCAAACGTCATCACTATTTAAAAAGATGACTGGTGTTCAGAGACAATAGCCCACAGGAGAAACAAAAGCTGATTTCTATGTACCTTAACTAGATTTGAGCAAACAGCACTTTAGGAAGTCTATCTAGAGCATGATTTAAAAGGGTTATAAGATATAGCATATCTTTAATGAGCTTAGAAATAGCAATAAGACAATAAACGGTGTTCTGTTGTTCTCATCTAAACTGCAAAATTTTATGCCTGTAATTCCTTATCCCTCTGTAAAGATTTTTTTAAGTGGAATCATAGCAAGAGCGATAGAACAGTGTAACTCCTAGCTATGGTACTTCTGAAAGCAAGAAATGCAAAGTAAACTGAAGCCAAACATCTGATTAACTAGCTTTGCAGTGGGTCAGCAACACTTGGTAAGAAGATCCACATTCTGGAAGGAAGGCCTACATGATCCTTTGCCAAAAAAATGCTGGCAACAGAAAGCTAGTGTCTCCAGCAATGGTCAGTGCAAAAGCTTACTTAATTATCTAGAGAAGTTTTTCCTAGAAATTGATGGCAAATAAATCAATCCAAGCAATGAGTGAAGTGTGTTCTGTCTGGAGCAGAAACACACAAATCAAACTGATTTTAAGAGGAAGAGAGCAAGCATGTACATGCACTTTGAATGTTGAGTTCAACAGAAAGGTACTCTTCAGGGTGGGGGCAAAAGTATCATTTCTATAATGTTCAACAGAAAACTGTTCATTATAAGTATATTTGTACAAGTTCATTGGGAAAGCAATTTAAACAGATTTGTCAGCTGACTCATAAAGTCAGAAGCCATTTGCTGCTTCCCAGATATAACCTGATGGTTAACATTCAGACTCCTTGTTTTGTGCAAAGTGGAGCAAGTGGCATCACTTGGAAGTGCCTTACATAATATAAGCCTCTGCAAGCCCCCTAAACTCATTCTTAACCTAGAGGCTCCAGAATGAATCATGCTGGTATCATACCTTAAAGTATCACTTCTGCCATATTGTGTGAATATATGAATTCACACTCTGTATGAAACCTCTTCTACAATTCAGCAACTCCTCTTTTGAGACAAGTAGCTTTATTCCCTGTAACCTGGCTGGTTAAGTTACACCCCTTTCTATCGCTTTTCCCCAAACCCTCTTACAGTCCCCTGATCGATGAAGCAGGGGGTAAAGGAGAGGGAACGTTACCAAGTAATTGCAAAACCTCCACATCTCACCAGTTTCACTCCTCGATTTCCATTGCCTGTTACAAATGTGTATCCTGTGCTGGAAACAGCTGGCCAGAAATACTTTGATTTTACTACACTACTCAATAGCCTCAAAAATAGTCAGAATTCCACCATGCCCATTACTATACAAGGAGAAGATACCTTTCTTGATGCAAGATCTTAAATTGCAGATAATGAAAACTCTTCACCACAAATTGTGAGCCAGCAGCCAGATAGTTACCACAGCGTTGCATTTCTAGTATGATCCTGAAAGCACAGTCCTGTGCTCAGAGGTACAGACAAGGGTCTGACTTTAATTTTGTGCTGATGCTGAAACAAATGTAAGGAAGCTCAGAAACCAAAAACAGAAGCGATAATCACAGACCTACCCTACCCTCAAACTAGAGATCACATACTCCATGGGCACTGGAACAGGTTGCCCAGAGAAGCTGTGGATGCCCCATCACTGGAAGTGTTCAAGGACAGGCTGGATGGGGCTTTGAGCAACCTGCTCTAGCGGGAGGTGTCCCTGCCCATGGCAGGGGGGCTGGAACTCTGATCCTTAAGGTTCCTTCCAACTCTAACCATTCTATGATTCCATGTTTAAATGGAAGCCCAAGTGCTGCTCAGCCCGCTTTGCAGGTTTCCATCTGTTTTACATGCTCCTTGCCCTGCATTCGCCCCCCAGATCCCCGGAGTACTGTTCCGACCCCAGCGCGGTGCAGGCGCGGGCAGGTAGGAGGAGAGCCCGCACCGACGCCCCGCGGGGAGCGGCGCAGACTGGGGCGCGGACGCCTCCGCTCCGAGCCGCTCCGGCTGTGGGGCAACAGGTTGCCGAGCCTCTCCCCACGCTCGCCGTGGCTAGCAGAGGGAGCGAGGGATCCCCATCACACCCCAGGTTCGGGGCGGCACCGATGCGGCTCCCCCGGCGGGAAAGCGGGGCTGGCAGCAGGGCTGCGGGCCGCCCGCATCCCCCGCCGCTCACCTCCGTCTCCATGGGCTCCACCTCTATCCCTTTCCATAGCTCCAGCAAGTGGGCGATCGGCATGCTGGGCGATGCCTGCCAGAAGTCGGGATCAAGCGGAAGGAAAGCGCGGCAGCCGCCAAGGAAAGCGGGAGAAGAGAGAGGAGGAGATATCACTCGGTACCGGGACAGCCGCCGGAACCCGGCCCGGGACCCTCCGCCCGCTCGGCAATATGGCTCCCCGCCTGCCCGCCGCTGCGCCCCGGGGGAGTCCGCAGGCGGGGCGCGGCCGCTCCGCAGGCGCGGAGGCAGGGCAAGGCGACGGCACGGCGCGGCGACAGAGCCCAGCAGCCCCGTCCCGTCCCTCCCGGTCGCCGCCTCGGCTCGCTTTTAAGCGAGGAGGAAAGTTGATGCCGAGGATGCTGCGGCGGGCGCTGCCATGGCAACCGCAGCGCGGTCCCCTGTCCTCCCCCCTCACCGGCACCGGCGAGGAGGGGGGGTGGGTACCGCACCCTGAGGAGCCCCGCTGTGCGCCAGGGGGAGAAGGGGGCCTCGGCTAGGGCGTCAGGGAGGAAATAAAATAATAATAATGAAGTATTCAACCAGCAATTTCTCCTCTCCCAATTCAAAACGCAAATATCTTGATAGGGAGTACAACTAGCAGAAAGATCTCTAAAGTTTGTCGAGACAGATTTTATTCTAGCCTTAAAGAATCACCTTATTTATCACTTCCTTTATTATTTTATTTCTTTACTATGAAGCCTTAGGAAAGCCTGTCTATTCAGATGCCGTTTCCTCCTCGTTTAGCTCTCCCAGTCTATTACAACCAAGCTACACACATTGCATGATAACCAGCTGTACAGACCACAACTTCAGCAGACGTTGATTTGGACTGTCCTCAAAGTGAGGTTAAAAAACACGCGTTACCTTGTTCAGGAAACATTATTATCATGTTCTCAAAGGTGTTAACTGCTGAATAAGTCACTGTACATTTGCTCTTTGAAGAGCAAAGTCTGCTTTTCTCCTGTTCCATGCTCAAAAAGCCACTTTATTTCCATAGCAGCAGTTCTGTACTATTTCAGAGCAAGTTTCAGCAAATAACAAGAACTCTTCTGCCAGTCTATAAAGAAACATTTGAGCAGTTTTCATCCTCCAGTCTCATCTCAGCTCCCTCAAACATTATTTCACTTGGGTAAACTGCCATGTAAGTCCAAGTGCCAGGCAGGGTTAGGAAAGGAAGAAAAATCCAGTGACCACAATAAAGGAGGAAAAAGAAGAAAAAAAAAAGACAAAAAAAAAAAAGACAACAACTAGAGTCACAAATAGAGTCATGTACTCAGATAGTGCTGCAAGAACTCAGCCTTTTACTTCCATGATAGAATTTGAGCACTTTTCTTGACATCTGTGCCAACACTGAACTAACAACTTGTAACACCAATTATGCAGCTTCATCTGCTTTACAGATTGAGCAATTAAATAGCTAGATTACTGGCTTTACTCACCACTTACCAAGAAAAAGAAACAAACACAAAACCACACAAACACACCAAAAACCACACACACATAGTGGGAGTGATGTCAATCACACAACAGACACATACCTGGAATCAAAAAGCTACAGTATCTGGCTGCTACACACTCCTTGGCTCTTGTGTTCTGCTTCCCACATGGTGCAGGAAAAGAAGGGGCAGACATACTTACTACCTATAACTTGACATACAGCCTCTCCCAAACAGCCTTGTAGTGCCAAACAACTGCGAGGCCAAAGCCAAGACCAAGTACAACAAATTCAGAGCACAATCTACACTTGCTTTACAAAACCCAGAGACCTTCAAAGAGACACAGAAAAGATATAATCATGTACAATCTTCATATGTCATGTGTCATCTTGTTTTTTAAAAAGCTCTGATTTATAGGATTGCATTTTATCCTTCGGGATACAAAGCTTGGATGCAACAAACAGAGCAGTAAGAAAGCATCTGTAACAGCAGGGAAGTGGGACGTGTCCAGGTAATCCCAGGGAAAGAAAATCAAGGGATTTTGGGGATCACTGCATCTGCAGTCAAGTTAAAAGAGGAGTGCATGCAGGTCTAACATTCTTACATGTTTTCCAAGAACTTCGCTTAATTCTTGAGGCATGCAGTTACATGCTTCCTTAAGCAGTAGTCTATTACCAAACTGGGATATCAAAATCTCCATTATATTTCAGATCTATTTGGTTAATCTTAACGTGTGTAAACCAAAAACAAAGAGAAAACTAAGAGATCTAGTTATTGCTTTAGCTTCTGTTATAAGCAGAATGCATGTATCCTGCAGTAGACTCACCACACTCTTTCAACAAGATAGGAACGGGATATTAATTAAGCATTCAAGTTTATCAGATTAACAAAGCTTGCATTTCATATTCCATCCCTTAACCATATCTAAAGAAAAAGCACAATTTTTCAACCCCAGATAAAAAGACATTAAAAGAGTTTGGTTTTCAGTCATTTTTCCCCCCTTTATTTTACTACATTTACTCATGAGAGTAATCCCACTGAACCCTCTGGAGTTGTTCCTGCCTAGGGATTTTGCAAGAATAGGATGTCGTCCTTCATTAATAAGGATACTGATTTTCTTCTTATTGATTTAAGTATTCTGCTGCAGTCTATTTGTGAAGAAAATCATCTTTAGATGCCTAAGATTCAGATTCCTAAACATTCAACAAACTACGTTCTTAATTGCATCATATGTAACTATTTCTAATATGGGAGAAAAATTTGAAACAAAAGATTAATTATGCAGTGTAGTGACACAATTATGTTTAGCGAAGTGATCAGTCATTTTCATCACAGTAACATCTGACAGACAACCAGGACTAGCATTTTTTAGTTTGAACAGAGTAGCAGAAAAATCCATGCTTCCCTCTCCAAATCTCTTCAAGATCCACTTACAAAGACATTGGATCAGAAAAGGAATAGAACATTACAAAATTTGGAATAGGCCACTTCCAAAAATATCACATGAAGAATGGGATAAAGAAATAAAAGAGAAAGAAGGGATGGCATATGTATTTGTCTCGCCTCTGCCATGTCCCAAAGGAACATATGGAAGTTCAAAGCAATTGGTCTCTGAAGACAGAAAAGGGAACTGCTTCTTTCTCTGACTAGATATGATTTTCTTTTCTCCTAAGGAAAGATGAGTTTAACCACATTCACAGTTTAGCAGAGGTAATATTTGCAGATAGCCTTCTTGAAATTTTTGGTCTAGTAATATTTGGTCTAATATTAGCGTATTTCAACTTGTCTCATGAGTATAAAAGCATATTCATCTCCTGTGCAACAAAGTGCTGGACTACTTACGTGGTCATTTTTAATCTATTTTTACCAGTCTCCTGAGTAGTAGCTAATGGCTTCTGCCAGATGCAGAGTGGGGGATTAGACAAATCAATATTTTGCTGTGTTATGGTAACTCCTACACTCACAGGAGATACGTAAATACAGAATAAAATTTCTTAAGAGCTTTGTCTATAAGTTTTATTCAGATACTTTACATTAATAACTTAAACTTCTACTCCTTTGTGAGAGATTAAAGTACTATTTCCCCAATTCAAGCACAGAAGGAAAGAGGTGTAGAGAAAAACTGTTTTCTGTCATTGGCTCAACACACCTCTAGGTCCACAACTTCAGTGCTAGGTTTAATGTAATCACTGTCATGTCATCCACACACACATCTTCACTCAAAGTTTGAGCTAGATAGCTTGGCAGAGGAGGTCATCTGTACACAGAACATGGCCAGAACAGGTAGTTGTGGCACAGAAAAACAAAACAAACAAAAATGCCAAAACCCTTTTCACCTTCAAGGGCACTCCCAAGGTCCTCCCTCTGCATTTACACGCCTCTTCCTTCTTGCCACAAGGGTAAACACCACCTGTTATTATGCTGACCGTACTGTCACATCAACATCATCACCCTAACTTTTTATTCCCCTTCTTAAAATTTTGGATCAAATTTTCACCTAAGTGAAGCCTTCTTTCCCAAACACAGCTTTTTGGGTCAATGTTGACACTTACCTGTTTGCCCAGCTGCAGCAGCACTGATTATGAAATGTAAATTTTAGGTGTATCTCCCAGGCACAAAACAGGTACAGGAGAAATTTTCTAAAAGGATAGATTACCCCAAGTGTCAGCACTGAAAAAGGCCAGGTCTCTGAAGTGTCATTAGCATTGTAGAAGGGACAAGAAAAAAAAAAAAAACAAAAATTGCTGGGGGCAAAAAAGTAACACTCCCCTGTCCCTTTCAGATGTTGCACTAGAGAACATCCAGCCATTGGAGCACATCACCTGTCTAACACTGGTTTTGGCTGCCAAAGGGCTCTTGGAAAGCTTTGAATGCTCAGGGCACAGACATTGATAATTCCTCAATCTCCAAAGCAATCAGACTGCACAATTAAACACATACTGAAGTTTTCCAAAAGGTTGCTTATGAGAGAACAAAATAGAAGCAGAGAACAGCAAAGTTACCCACAGATTACTTCAGTCTCCTGAGGCATAAAAAGAGTTTCTTTGGTCCTTTCCAGTGATTCCTGCTACAGACTGCAGCCAAAAAGGATGGACCTTTTTGGGTAGAACAAGCTGGTCCCTGCAGCATGTACACACACACAGATTTCAAGCAAGCAGTATTTAGCCTCTTCTTTCTGTAGGTTATTTCTACCTATGGAGTATGCATACATTGTGTCCTCTCCAACATACAGGCACAGATTTGGGAAAAACACAGCAAGACTGAGTAACACTTAAAGAATGCTTCAGAAGACATCAGTTGACAGTAAGCAGTTGGCATAAACTGGAGTGAAACATAGAAGACCTGCTGATGGAGACCCTTCAGCTAAAGGATTGGTCACGCCCTCTGATGAAGGCAACATTGCTGCCAGCACACAGTGGCAGAAAGCAATGCATACACAGGCCACACACAAGCTAAATCTCAACAGCAAGTGGACATGTTTCAGCACACCCCAGTGATCAAGTTAGACTCATGCATCCTATCACATGGAGACCCATCAACATCCTCTCCTACTTACCATAAAATGCAGCCTTCTAGTAGGGAAGAAGTAGTACTATTCTACCCTCAATCTGTCACCACACCATCCCAAGGGTGGAAGAAACATGCTGTTCATAAGTAGTTTCCTATAATCTGTGAAGTCAAGCCTGTGTTGGATGGATGAAATCTCTAGTGGATGGTTAAGTGTCAAATGCTGGAAGTTAACCAGTAGAAGTAGGATAGGTTTTAAACCGCACAGGAGCTTGGCATCTTTGTTTGATGGAGGGAAGTCGTGGCTGCCTGTGCCTTTTTTTTGGTTTTCATATCAAAGTAATCAAAAGCTCTCTTCCTGAGTGAAAGCAAGCAAGCAAACAAAATCCCCCACACTACTTTTTCATCCCTGAGAGCAGATGTTGAAATGCTTTAAGCTCATTACTAAAATAACACGACTACATTTCCTCAGCAGAAGCTGTCTTTGTTCAGTGCCTCGGCATGAACTACTTCGAGTTCAGCTCTTGGATGCTCATCACTTGTGCAGATAATGGAGAGAAGAACAAAACACCACCTACACATTTTTAAGTCTGCAAGGCACAGGGGAAATATAGCTTATGCTAACATAAGAGTACCCTAGTACTGCTAAAACAATTTACTATTTAGTTGTTAAGGACGTGCCCGGTTATCCCCAAGAAACACAAAAGGAAACAGTGGCAGATAAAGTGTTCGGTCTCAAAGCAGCACACATCTGTCTGCTGTGAGGCTTATAGCTTAACATTTTCAAATTAAAAAAATCACATCTGCTCTATATCCTGAAATATGAAGCACTCAGCACCAGAGAGATGGTCAGCTTAATTCTTAACCTATGCAATGCTCTGACATCTCCACCTGTATTTAATGAGAAGGTCTCTACTGAATATTAAGATCAGTGCTTAGAGAGCAACAATAATAATTGGGCTCCTTCAGTTTAAAGGATGCAACAGACCGGTATTTTCCAAGCAACCTGGTGCCCCTGCAGAACAGGGATAAAGGATGTTAGGAGCTGTAGAAAAAGCAACATTTTTTCATATTAATCCTTGCTAATTTTATGCATTAAAACTGCAGGTACTTGAGACATCCTACGTTAATCTCTTAGCATTACTGAATAGTTGAATACTAGAAGAATTACCTTGGAAAACAGAAAACCTAAGCCAGTTATCTGGAGCAAACCAACCTCTGTCAGTACAGACACAGCCTGGCTGATGCCCCAGTAGAGCTAACCCGCTAGCACAGCGAGAGCCCCACTGTGTTGCTGCACAATGCCATTGGTTTAAGTTGAGGTACAACATTGCATTGCACTCAATTTGGGGTCAGGAAGACTGATTTGGAAGCAATAGAGCAATTGCAGGCAGGGGAAGGAGGGAAAGGAAAAGGAGGAAGTGTTTGAGCCAGGGGCTCCTTTTACTTACCCAGTTTTCCATGACTGCTGCATCCAGAGGCACTACTACCCCAAAACACCCTCCTTCTCTCCCCAAGGACCAAGCAAAGGTTCTGCCCCCTCAACGCCATGGCATTGGGGCACACTGCAAGGGCCACAGACCACAAGAGAGAGAGATGGTAGCTGCAACAGATCACATCTCAGAAGTGAGCCTCCACTTCCAATTGCTTAAGTTCTTCCTTACTGAAAGTAGCAGAAACAGCTTTTCTGCCTCAAAATCAGACCATACAGACAGGCAGCAAAGATCAGTCTTGGGCAGAAGCACCAACAAGGCTGCATCTCACCAACATGGATGTGAAAAAAAAATAAGAGCTGTTCAACATACACAGAGGAAACTAAAACCAACAAATGAATTTAGGTCTTCATTAACCTTCACTGATGGAACAGACTACTCTTGCACAGGTCACTGTTTCCGTCAGTTAGATATATTTAGAAGTACAAACAAATCAAGATGATTTTCTGCACCTTAATTACATAACAAACTTATTGCTAGTTTATCTACAGAACAACATTATTCTGGTGACAGAATACTCAGAAACTGGATTTCCCATATAAACTTTCAGAAGTCAAATAACTGACAACTAAAGATCTACATTAGAGAAAGAAAATTAAGGAAGCAGCCTAGGAAATATTGTGATAGCAGAGAAGGCAAGATTGCCTAGAAATATATAGACGAGCAATACTTTAAGCATAGATCAACAAGGGTAGCATTAGTGCGACAGGAGATTACACACTGAGTCATAGAAATCCACACAATAATTTACCTAATAACCATGACACAGACATTTTAAGTGACTGAGGACAACGGTTCCAGTTCACTTTTGGGCACAGTTTCATTTAGATGCTGATAAAGATATACTCTGCTTAAAAGCATCAAGATGAAACAATAACTGTAGAATATACTGTTTCTAAAAGAAAATCCATGCTTCAAGAAGCATTTGGGAAAGTAACAAAACATCAAGAAAAAAAGACCTTCTAAATGCCATTCAAACAGAGTATGTTATATTGACTAACTGCCCACTTTCTTTTAATGTCTACGTGGACAAAAGAGACTTCCAACCATTAACAGACACATAAGCAACTTATCAGTAACTGCAGTGATATTTACAGGAACAGTAGGGGAAAAAAAAAAAAAAAAAGGAAAAAAAAAAAAATAAAAAAAAAAAAAAAAAAAACCACACAAAACACAACAAACAAAACAACCATATTCAAAACATTCTCACAGAGCCCTTCTGGCTTTGGCAGAGGGGAGGAAGATGTTCCCTCAAACAGAGCTAAGAACCAGGTGGGTTTCATTCTTGGTTTACTTTGGAGGCCTGTGCATGCTGGTCAATTTTCACTCAGTAAATCCCAATCTCACCCACTCATAACAGGAGCAAATGCAGCACCAAATGAAGTCATAGTGACATACTTCAACTTCACAAATTCCTCTTTGAGGGATATAATTGACAGTCAGAAAACCAATAAAATCTATTCAAAGTTAACAGCACCAATCCTACGTTATTACAGAAGCTTTGTAAGCATCCTTAGTTTCAAAGCGAATTACTACCTCTCAAACAGAACATGACATTCAAATCAATAAAGGTCACAGAAGGCACACACATAAAATAAGTAGGTAATCACAAAAATCTAATCCAAAACTGAATACGCAGTATGATTTCTTCCCCTTCAATCATTTAACATTTTTGCCTTTTTAAATATGACCTTAGTCAACACAAAGGAAAGAAAGTAAAATAGTGTTACTAAGCACTGCNTTTCTAGATGAATATCACAGTGGCTGCTTATTTTCAGAGACAAGTATGAGACGACTGAAGCACAGCCTTGAATATCCGAGCTCAAGAAATTAAGTGTATTATAGATGATGATTGAAGGTTTTTAGATTGCAGCCCAATCTGTGTTTGAGCTGCACAATTCTGGGAAGAATTCTTCCTCTTGACCCCAGTTTCTAACAACAAAGGCAAGAGCAGTGAGGAGAGTCAAGGACAGAAGCCCTAGACCAGAGCTGTAATCCTGTCACACTGTGAGAGTGACAAGAAAGCCAGGCTATGCAGCACATCTGTGTACCGCCCCCACATAACACACCCTATTTCTTTGGGGAGAAAGAAAAAGAGGAAAAAAAAAAAGCAGCTCAATGGGCAAGTTAGAACCAGGCTGCATAAGGGACCAAACCATTTATCACTTGTATTGCCCACTAGCAGAGATACTAGATGCAATAGAATGGTTAGAGTTGGAAAGGACCTTGAAGATCATCGTGTTCCAACCCCCCTGCCATGGTCAGGGACACCTCCCACTAGACCAGGTTGCTGGAAGCCCCATCCAGACTGGCCTTAAATACTTCCAGGGATGGGGCATCCACAACTTCTCTGGGCAGCCTGTTCCAGTGCCTCACCACCCTCACAGTAAAGAATTTTTTCCTAATATCCAATCTAAATCTACCCTCTTCCAGTTTAAAACCATTACCCCTTGTCCTATCACTACATTTCCTGATAAAGAGTCCCTCTCCAGCTCTCCTGTAGGCTCCCTTCAGATACTGGAAGGCTGCTAGAAGGTCTCCCCGGAGCCTTCTCTTTTCCAGGCTGAACAGCCCCAGCTCTCTGAGTCTGTCTTCACAGGAGAGGTGCTCCATCCTTCTAATCATCTTTGTGGCCCTCTGTTGGACTCGTTCTAACAGTTCTATGTCCTTTCTCTGTTGAGGACTGCAGAGCTGGACACAGCACTCCAGGTAGGGTCTCACAAGCACAGAGTAGAGGGGCAGAATCACCTCCAGTGACCTGCTGGTCACGCTTCTTTTGAGCCAACCATGTCCTGGGCTGCATTTCTGGGCTGCCAGCGCACACCCCTGGCTCATGTTGAGTCTCTCATCCATGAGGACTCCCAAGTCCTTTTCCTCAGGGCTGCTCTCCAGCCATTCTCCGCCCAACCTGTATTTGTGCCTAGGATTGCCACATCCCAGGTACAGGACCCTGTACTTGACTTGGTTGAACTTCATGCAATTTGCCTTAGCCCACCTCTCAAGCCTGTCCAGGTCCCTCTGGATGGCATCCCTTCCCTCCAGCATGTCAACTGCGCCACCAAGCTTGGTGTCAGCAGCAAACTTGCTGAGGGTGCATTCAATCCCAATGTCCATTAATTTGTCCTTAACAAAGATGTTAAATAGCATGGGTCCCAGTACTGACCCTTGTGGGACACCACTCATCACTGTCCGCCACTTGGACATTGAGCCATTGACCACAACCCTTTGAGTGCAGCCATCCAGCCAGTTCCTTATCTACTGAGTGGTCCATCTATCAAACCCATGACTTTCCAGTTTGGTGACTAGGATGTCATGTGGGACAGTGCCAAATGTTTTGCATAGAGCAACTCTTTCCAAAACAAACGACATAGGTCAAGCAAGTGCTTCCCACAGTGGTATCACTGAAAAAGGGTTACTTGCCCAAACCCGGAACTCCAACCTACCAGCAGGACAGAAACAGCCAAGGCTGGGAGGGGTGCCCACAGGCAAGACAGTCATGCCACACAGCCTCCTTCCCCACAGCCCTACAGCAGAAGAACCCAGAGAGAAGCAGCATTCTACTCACACAGAACATTCACTTTGTCCAAGATCAATAAGCCAGACCAGCAACACACCTTCCTACCTCTAGGTGCCCTTCTTCCCCCACCTGAGAAGCACCAAAGTGACAGGACTGCTAAAAGCCACTTCCTCACCTTTGCAGGTCATAGAATAGCAGCTCCAGGAGCCCAGCCTGATGGTGCTCTTCGACGTTGGCTGTATGGACAATAGTTGCTTTCAAAGAGTACTGCCTCCGTACACAGAAGCAGTACAAGATACAGAAGTGATCACAACCACAAAAGCAGAGAAACTTTCTACTATTTCAGCCTGCTCTAATTTATAGTTCCTCATTAGTATAGCTAGGGCCACCTGGATGAGGGTCATCTGAATGAGGATCACCTGCTCCTGGGCTCCAGAGGGAAAGGAAAATGCTCCTGGTGTTAATACTGTGAACGCTTTTTGGACTGGAGTTTTCCAGAAACAAAGTCTCCTGGGAAGGTTGGAGCAGTTGTTTCTGTGCCATATCAGCACCTCTCGTGGTCCTGCTTGCCGTGGGTTGACCACATGTCCTCCTCTGGAAAAAGGACAGAGCATTTGTAAGAGGAGAAACAGAGAAACAGAGTGCAGGCACCCACATAGTCTCAAATCTGGCCTGTGGGATGTCAGTCAGATGTGCACTAGCCCACTGCTGTTTTGACTCTGTTGAGTGTTAAATTATAGTAATAGTAACTTTTAGTGCTTTTTTGTTGTCAACAATAATTATCAGGAGAAAGAAGGTATAATAGATATAATAGAACAAATCCCCACTAGTAAAAGAGTCTGGTGTTCTGAGTTAGTTTTTCTGGGTTTTCTTTAATCATCGATTTGCTATCTTGCTATATACAGAGATTGAAAAACTCTGCTACATGTATAGATTCACACATTTGTTCCAATATGTTTTTCTTGACTGTAAATAAAATTAAGCCTGCAGTAGAATTTTATATTTGTGTTATGTTTGATGTCCCCTTATAAACTATGATCTCTGTGTTCTGCTTCAAGAACCATTAAGTGTCACTAGCTTGCTTTTGTGTTTCTCGGGGGAAAAAAATAAAAAATTCAAATTACAGTTTTTGAAGCAAGGCACGAAAAGTAAACACCTGCCAAAGTTGCTGTATGAGTACTGATTGATAAAAGCTTACTTGTATTAGAAGATAAGTTTAGTTGTTTTGCAACAATAGCAGAATTTATTATCATAAATTTCTTTTAAGGCCACTTCCAAGAAAATTTCAAGGCCTTATCCACAGGAGACCAAATGAATCTGACCAGAAGCTGGCCAAAGGCATAACAAAGAGACAAAAATTAAACCAGAGAGTTGAAGTGCTTCCATAGCAATATTCAGCCAGAGACTGCAGGGTGACAGTGACCAGAGGCAAAGAAAAGCTCTTAGCTTTGACTGTGCAAATGAGGCGTGATTTCCCTTGCAAAGCTCAGGATTCTGCAAGAGCAGTCATGCTTCTGGATTTCAAAACAAAGCTCTCTTGGCCTCATTAGAGCCATTCAAACAGACACATGGTGCGGGCTCTGAGCTGCTGGTACCCACTAGACCTGCAATTTGCTTTTCAAGGTTTAGCAAGCTTGTGTAAAACCAAGGTCCTAGCAGAATGAATAAGAACAAAGGTTCAAGTTTAGTTGGACTGCACAGACAATTCAGTTTTGGAACAGTTTGGTACAAAACCCTCACAGCATTCCCTTCTAACCTCAACAAGCAGTAAAACAAAATGCAAGGGATAATTCCTCTCTCATTGCCCAACTTCATTTAGCATATTCACACTCTTTCATTCTTTCACAGAGAGAATTTCCCACTCTAGCTTCATTATGTCTACCTCTGTCTTCAGGGTCTAATTAACTCCTCCACAGAATGATTGTCTTCAGCTGACTTTTGAAGCTAAAGTTGGGAATTAGTCCTTAATGTTCAGCTGTTCAGCTAACCTGGATCATCCATAGAAATGTCACCAGTAAGGACTTTAGAGCCTTTATAATGCTGACAGAAGTCCTGTGTACGTTATCATAGGAACTCCATGTTCAATCAACTTTTCTCTGCAGGGAATGTTGGCCTTCTCCAGCAACAGGCTGCATCAATCCCTTTTGTATACAGCCTTTAACCCAAATAAGCTCCTGCTTTCCACCTTCACAGCCTGGTATTTGAACTGGTATTTTAAAGGGCACTCCATCAACCTGCTCTCACCTTCCCAGGTGGCTGCCAGGCATGGGCTGTCTGGTACCTCCTGTAACAACTATGCAATCCTAAGGCCGTGGAGCCAAATGTGTGAAGTTTTTCGGCAAGAGATTCTTTCCATCCTTCAAACTATAAAACATTTTTAAGATTTCTAGAGGCAAGCATCAAGTTCAGTGAAGGGCAACTTGATTCTAAATTATTTGCATTGCAGAGTGGCATCTCTTATAAAATTAAAAAAAATAACAACCAAACAAACAAAAAACCACAAATAAACAAAAAAAAAAAATCCACAGGAAGAAGGAAGAAAACAGTGTTTGACAATCACAAAACAATTATGAAATAATAAGAGTCCAGATTAGCTGGCATGTAGCTGTTACTATCTCTGAAGTGCTTACTCCCCATGCTTTTTTTACCTCATGCCTCGTTCTTTTATATGAAAGTGTTTTCTAAGAAACAAACAAGAAGTGGTGCATTGCTGGAATTGCCTTTCCTTTTCAGAACTGAAGATCTGCTGCCGCCTCACACTTATCCCACACTTCCTACTCTCCATACCCAGGCAAGTGTCCTTAATTGTTACTCCCTGACTGAAGAAACATCTCAGTCTGGTTGAAAAAGCTGCTTAAACTTCCATAAAGCATCTGAAAATCCACCAAGACGCAGAGAGGAGCCAATCCACAACTACATTTAGTGTCTCAGACATTCAGCAAATGGATAGAAGTCCAGAGGCCCGGTCCTGTGGGCAGACTTGATCTTGTACAAAGTGAAACAGCAATGCAAACAGCCGAATCAATCCAAACCAGGCTGCTCTGCAAGGTGAGGAACTCTTTGAGTGGTGGGAAATGTGGATCCTCAAGGGAGCTAAAGGAAGGATGCCTACATCTCAAGTGGGTGTTTAGCCCCTTAACTAAAACAAAGTGTTACCTTATAGGGGATTCCCTACTATTTGTACTGCTTTTCTGTGTATCGTTTCCTTATATCCATCTTTATGAGAGTATTCTTACTTTTCAAAGTCATTGGGATCTCCTGCTTCCACTTGGCATTAACTGAAGTATTTTTCCACTTCTATGACTCAGATTTTATTGCTCTGTCTCACACATCCTCAGACTTTCTACCAAAGTTATCCCAATTTAAGCCTTTGTTTAACTTTCAGGCAGTCTTCAGGCATCAGTCTTAACAAAATATTACTTTATGGTAAAAGTAAGATTAGATCCTACCAATATTAGCCTTGAAAATGACCTTTAAGACCAAGAAAACCTTAGGATCAGAGCATATCGCAACCAGAAAACTGCAAATACTAGGTTAACTGCATAGAAGGTAAGCAAGAATTTCTATCAAGGAGAACATTTAAATCTACTGTTCTACCACAATCAAGTGAAACTGAGATGTAAGCTGTCTTCATGCAAGCTGAAATCAGCGTCAATGTCCTTAGGGCTAGGGATGGTTTTACACACAACTTCTCCTAACCTTTCTTCAGAACATAGTACATAGCACAAAAAAAGCAAAATGATGCTTAGAGATCCTCAAACGATTTTAAATTTAATGACTCGTCTGAGGACTGTAAGCACAGGACTTGAAACTGAGGGTCAGAAGTTCCTTTATTTGTGTCAGCCAGAAATGCAGCGAGGAAAATGCAATTAGTTTTAATGACTTGACTGGCTTCATACAGACTCTAATATCACTGAAATCACAAAGCTTTATAATTTATAATTTTCTTTTTCTGTGTAAACAAGTCTGTATCTTGCATAGGTTCCCTCAAATGCTGCAATATACCCATAGAGAAAGAGAAGTCAAATCTCTCTAATAAACTAGTCTTCCTTCTAGTGAACGAAGAATTGTAGCCTTGGAGCTGAACAGAACTGATCAAAGAAATAATGTCTTAGTAGTTCATGCACTTCTATAAAACTCAATCTGGAATTACATTGACAAATACTTCTTGCCAGCACCTAGTATCTGCTATGTATATCATCTCTAGCTGATAAACCTATAGAGGCGGACAATATCCGAGGGGCCAGACTTACTTTGCAGATGGCATAAACCCAATTATAAAATTACTGGACACATTCTGTTCTGCTGTAATTGCATAATTACAATGGAGAGTAAAATCCAGCCCTTTCCCAAACAAGGGCACAAACAATTTTTCAGAAATTGATTTTGTCTTATTTCCCTGGAACTCCTTAAAAAGTATTCCACTTCATGTTTTGGGGTTCTTCTTCATTTTGATCAGGGATGGTCATTTGGGATATAGGTAGATAGAAATTAGGTAAACTATGATAATTAAAAGGAGTTCAATATTAGCTACAGTCACCAAAACTCTAGAACATACTTTGTGCTGGATATTCCTATCTTTATGCTTCTTCTCCTCCCTTTCCCTTCTTTATGGTTGCAACTGACCTACAGTTAATTATATGCAAATGTTATTTTGCAACGGTTTCCACAATGTTTAATACTTAGATGTATATTCTTAGGTACCTTGTTCAATGAAATTAATACATTTATCGTTATTAAGTATGTCTAATTTATTCTCTGATTTTAATACCATAAGGATGGCTAACCTGTATGTTGACTAATGTAGAAAAAGTTGCATTGCTTTAGCTACTTTAATAGTGAACTGGTATAATTTCAGCTTTATAAAGTGTTCAAAAAGTAGTTTTCTCTTTGAATTTGCTGTTTTCCAAACCCCTAGGTTCCTACCTCACATTTAAAATGTAGTGTTTTAAATACTTTCTCTTCTGCTTCTACTAAAAGTGTTCCTAAACATGCTTCCATTGCTTAAATGCTAAAGTAACCACAGGCTTAAATATTCTTGGAATAATTATATACCTACCATTGCTATAGGTCACCAATAAGCCATGTATGTGCCCCTAAATATTTATTCCGCTTAGTTAATTACAGTTTGGAAAATGTTATTTTCTTATGTCAGGGTATTCTGACTTGAGTAATTACTGGTCTAATTTCCACTCTAATATTACCAGCCTCATTATAAGCAATAATAAAGCCTCACAATAGCCTGCTGAAAGAAAAAAATATCCTTGTTGAGCAGCATATGAGAAGGTGGAATGAGAGAGTATTGCTTTCAAACAATCACTTAATCACCTTTCTGTTACTGCTGAAGAGGCAAAGGCTTACCTGAATAATTGATATCTCAGTATCACTGAAACGAGAAAAAAGTTCTCAATGTCATCCTAAATCACTTGCAAAACATTTTTACTAGTTTTGCGGCAATTCACCTCAAAATATTATTGTGACATAGTTGACTAATTTAAACCATTTCTGTGACTGTATTGTCTTGCAATATAACATGACCAAGTAGCTAAAAGTCANAAAAAAAAAAAAAAAAAAAAAACAAGCAACCAGAGCCCTGACTCAGATATATATCTAACTACTAGACCTCTCTGACAGTACCCTGCCAACAGTTTTAACAGACACAATTTTCTCCTTTGGCTCCTGCTCTACTCGGTTCCAACCAGGGAAATCTGCTCCTGACCAACCATACAAACTCCACCACAGATCACCAGTGGAGTCAAGGAACTACTTTAGGTTAGGCTCAGCCTAACTATCACACTCTCGCTTATTTCACAAAATAAGTAAATAGCTATTAAAAAGTTCTTCAGTTCATTTACTTCATTTTCTTATGACTTAATTGACAGGATTAATCCCTGTGAATCTGTTACCTGTTTTCAAACCTCTGACACTCAAAGACCTAGAAGCAGAAGTAAAATCAAAGAGGAAGATCGGTACTTTCTGCAGACTGCCCTCCCAGTTGCAAAGCACTCTCCTGCCTAACAGCAGGTCTCAAGGTGCAGAATTTATTTCCAAGAAAAACTCAGAGCTCTTGCAAAGCTTTAGGGAAAAGAGCCAACAGGTGCATCAGGCTTTGCAGCCTCTAGGGAGGATGTCAGTTTTTGGGAGAACCTGATACAGGAACTTAGTCTGCTTAGTTAGAAGGGAAGGTTTTCACTCTGGAATACCCCAAGTAAATCAGAACTGAAATTTGGAGCAGACAAAGCAACATCCTTTGTGAAGTTTAAGAAAGTTTTTCGAGGGGCCAGTGCTCTTACTTGGAGGCTACTTCACAGAAACACTCTCTTTGGGATGACAGACAGCACAGCTTTCCACCAGCTCCAGTTTACAGCAAAAATCATTCTCCACATGGGCAATGCACATTGTCTGGGAGAAATGAAGGTCTTCTAAGGAGTGTTTCAAAATGTATCCTGTCTTGTCTTAGTGTTATAAATCAGGACATTTTGAACTCAGATATGTGACATTTCATTTTCAGACTGTATTTCTCCTGCAGTCATTTTATTTGTAAAACAGCACCTGTAGGAACAAAACATTATTATTTATAACTCAGCTCCCTGTCACATAAACCAACCTTCTGCCAAATCCCTTACAATACTATGCAACAAAACAGAGCAGCTAATGCTGCAAATCTAATTTTATCTAATACATGAAGCACGAAACGAGGTTCTGGTCATGGTTGGCTTTATCTCTGTAAGCTGCAGCAAACCAGTTCATCTGTCAGTTTCATCCCCTCTTCTGTACAAACCAGAATAAAGCAGCTGATGTAAACAGGGCAGAAGATCAGATTAGATGTACAAGTAGTCTCAGAGTTTCAGACCTGAGTTGTCTGAAATGCTGATGCCTAGATCCAGCTACAGAACAAAGCACAGCTCTGCATTGTGGTACTCTTGGAACCGCAAATCTCCTGGGGCTGCATTAGGAACGTATTCAGGTCCTTGCTGAAGTCTAGGAAAGGCTCACTGGGAAATAAAATTCTGACTTGCAGAAAACGGTTCTTCCAGCACAGAGATGAAAAAGCGGTCAATCACCACAGTGTGAGCAACTGAGATTCAGAAATATTCTGGGTGAGTCCTGGAACATACTGGCTCTGTCCAACCTGGACATGGTTCCATGTCAGCTGGTTTGATGGTCTCCTCTTCTGACCAAATCCCACTTTTCACCTGACAAACTGGAAAAGATTTCTCAAAACTGAAATGTTTCCCAAGAAGATCACAACTAGCAGAAACTGGTACTGTTTATTGTCTCATATAAATGACACCAACTGTACGATTTTCTCTATTTTATAAACAACCCTGAAATGCTTCTGAGAGCAGGCCACATGGTAGTTAATTCCCGTAAACACACAAAGTCCAGAATAAAAATCAGTAATAGCCTGGCTAAGTCAGGGTGTATCAAGGCATGCTCATTATCTCAGGGTCTTTATATCTAATTCTCTCTGTGGAATAAAGAGAATGAAGACAAAATTGCTCCCTTCTTCCTACAGAAATGTAACTACTTTTCTAAGGCAAAACTGCTTAATTAACATGCTTTTCCCTGCAAACCTTTCTGCTCTGTTACTTCAATACAAATTCCAGTCATCTTGGGATACCGACTCTTAATGAAACTGCAGTTGACTGTGGCATTTCAGGGAATGCTCATGTAAATTACATCTTCACAAAGAGTGAGTACAAGACGCAACCTCTCAGTCTAAATATGAATAATGCCAAATGACCTAGAAGAGAAACATGCTGTTACTGAAAGCAGGGAGTTAAAAAGAGAGCTTTACTGTAAGTCATTTGGGATGCAAAGATTATTGATTAGTAGAGTCTGACTGTGATTTGTTCAACTGATAATAAAATCTTAAAGCAATAGGAGCACTTAGTGCTACAGCTGGAGCCCTTAGAATTGGGCTGCTGTGCTATAAAGAATTTCAGGGAAAAGACCATGTTAAGCATGTTTCTGAAAAGCAGCTTCAGCCTGGTTTTCTTTCTCTAAATCTAGTCATGATTCTACTTAATATTGCACTCTGAAATTCTTGGCTAAATGAAAATAATTTTATTCCAGTTCCTCTTTTACAATGTATTAGTATTACCCCAGCACTGGTAATTGGCTTTTGGCAGCCGTTTTACACATTAGGAAATTTCATAAAAAAGATAAATATAGTACAAAACTTAGAGAGCAGGGTGGAGTTGAAATCATTAAAAATTGCTATCATAAAAAATTGAATCTGTGTATTTAACTAAGTGTACTTTGTACTACTTATGTTGCTGAGCTCTACTGGAAAATTCCCAACATTTTGCAAGTTAAGCAAACATAACAAATTATGCATATTAAATATTACTTTTTCTTGCTGTTTTGTTGTTTTGTGGTTTTGGTTTTTTTTTCTGGCCAGTGTACTGGAAGTCACTGGCTGCTAAATCAGTTCTTATTGCATTACCCAAAGTAAAGCTTTCTCTCATTCTAGTCATCACAAAGGCAAAACCTTAAAATAGATAGCTAAGTAATGTCCAGTATAAGATATATTTGTCACACTCACTGTCTAATTTCACAATGACCTATGATGACATAGTGCCATCGGATTACCATAAAATATTAGGATTGGAAAAAACATGTCATTAGAAGTTCTTTATAAAGAAGGCAGTACTTCTACAGAATATCAAAGCAGCAGCTTTTTCTTTCAAAATAGCTAGTAAAATATTCTTTTGAGAAACTGTGATAAATACCTGCAATTTAAGTTCAGGTAATTCCTCCCTGATTGACTGTAATGAGTCTCCATTTGTCTTGTAAACTGAATACTTAATCGCTGTGTTCAAAATGACATCAGGCTATTACAGTGTTCAGTATGTCTGAAAAGTTATTAACTGACTGATTTGCAAGCCTGAAGGGACTACAAAATCTGTATTAAATGATACATTATTTATATTGAAGGACTATGGAATTGGCTCCATCTGGCTCCCTCTGTCTTATAAAACAAGCCACCAGTAACTAAAATTTCTACCACTGACCACTGGTGGATTCCAGCAGAATTCAGCTGGAGAAAGTGAAATGAACAGAAATGCTGCTTAACCAAATTTGAAGAGATGGATGTGAAAAAGTCTGTGTGCTTCTTTTGAGGTTTAGAGGAATTTAGGCATGCAAATAATAAAATCTATTATTGGGAAATTATGGTTCATCTGACACCTAGTTCTGCAAGGTCCATGCTCTTACCATTTCATTCTGAGGTTCCCCAGGCACTTGGAGATGAGCTACTGAAGACAGCCCATCTGGGCAAGGAGAAGAAGTTCCACACCCAGTGCACACCTGCCTGGCCAAGTTAATTTTTTCACCTACCAGCCCTCGGGGCAGCTTCCTAAGAGCCCATGTTGCTCAGACTGATAGGACGAAGTTCCTTGCGAAGGACAAAAGCCATTGTGTTTAACACAGACCTAAAAGTGCTGGTGCTGTTTGTTTGTAGGACCCACCAGAAAGTTGTCCCCATCACAGGAGAGGAAGTCCCTTGTACACTGTCCCATTGGAAGGAGAAAAGAGGGACAAAAATTTCTTTTTCCCTATTGAGCACCCAATATTTTGCACAGGGACTCCTCTAAATCTCTCCTTGTGAAGGTGTGAAGAAAACTGACTGCAATTTCTTAAAGCTGAGAGAAACCCTGGGTTCTCATCTCTGCTACAGAACCTGCTACTGTGTTTTTCTCCAGAGCCTGTTTGTAAGCAGCAAAAACCTCTCAGGGCAACTGGAGGACTGTGGCTGTGCCACATAACAGCAATGTGTATTTACACTAATTGGCGCTGTCTGGGCTCCTGCCAGGAATGCCATATCTGGTTTACCCCGAAAGTCTTAGGGAGGGCTGCCCCAGAGCAGCTGGGCACAGTCCCTTGCCACCCTGGGAAAAAGTCCGGTGTAAGACTTGGTCCAACTATAGCATCAGTCACCTCTCTGCAGCACCACATAGTTCCCACCAAGTAACCACTAGGAGCTCAGCTTCTGAAGCCAAGGGGTTTGATTCTGCTGTAGGGACCAGATGTTCTAATTGCCTCCAAAAGCCACACTATTTTTAAACATTTAGACTTTAATTACTTGTCCAGGGTTAGGGAGGGTGAAGTGGCACTCTGCAGACAGCAAGTGCAAGGAAGTCCTACTTAATGTCCTACTTAATTCGCGCGGGACTTAAAATTGTCATCAGGTTTCAAGTTGAATTTCATTCACAGGGGGATAGTGGCAGAGCTAAGTAAGAAAGCAGATACTCTGATTTCCCTGTTCTCCCATCTGCCCAGACAGACCAGGCTATCCACACCATATTTCTGTTTAAGTAATTATGCAGGCCCCAGACTGTTAACTGATTTAATGAATTTCCAGTTTTGCCATCTTTTTTAATTAGTTTTTTAATACATTTTTCTTGGTCAGGTGTGAAAGGGATAGCAAGCCTGTTAATCAGCCAGACTTGCCAAAAAACAGGTACTAAAGGGATAACAAATAAAGGATTAAAAGTTATCCATCAATATGCCTATCTTCCTCCAGACCTCCAGTGATCCTTGCAGTCAGAATTTCTCAGAACAATAGAGTGGGGGTAAAAAGGGAAATAATAGGTATTTACTTTCAGCATACTTTGACCATGAGATTTTACAGATATTTCTCTGTACGATATCTGTGCCTTCATAAATGGTTACTCTGTGAGATCAAAGAGCATGGTGCATTCATCCCTCAAACCACTGAGAATAGTGAAGAGAATCGAAAACAACACAAGGCATTGGAAATGAGAGGGTAGTTTGTGTCCCAGAGCTCATTTGTTACAGTGATTATCCTGCAGCAGGTTACAGAAATGACAAGTTGCCCATTGAATCCCACAGAAACTGAGAGGATGAAAACTCTTAAGGTATCATGGGGCTGGAGGACAAATAAGGCAGGGCCTTATGACCACCTCAGTAGGATACCAGCATCATAAGCCCCGAACCTCTGAGCAACCAGTAGACAGGAAAGGGGTTCCCACTTCACTCATCAGTCAGTCAACCTCCCAACTAACAAATCCTTGGCAAATGCACGCCCCAGGCATTTGGCAAATACCTACAAAACAGGGTTTATAAGGATGGATAATCCCTGTGCAATGTTCTTTTGAATATACACTCACAGCAGCTGGCACTGGGAACTGATAACACAAGTCATCTGGACACACGCAACCTTCACAAGCATAATTCAACTGGTGAAATCTTTGTACGGGAGACAGGTCTGTGGAAAGCCGATTGGTAAAAATGACAGAACTCAGGCAATGTGACAGCTCTCCCAGGCTCTGCTGGAAGCATGCAGAGCTTCTCCACCCTCAGCTGAGCACTTTGGCAAGAGAGACCCCTCTCCAACGCTGACAGCAGCAAGTTTTACTCAATGCTAAGCAGAAGAAAGAGATCTAATAGCGGGTACCTGCTGGGATGCACCACACTTGTTTATAGAGATTGTAATGATCACAGGGTAACTGCTGTGTTTTCAGTTCTTGCTAATTTTGTTTTGGCTCATCTTCTCTGATTTACATGCAGAGCATGGGTCTCTAATGCAAACAACCATTGTGTGAGTTATAGAAAAATCTTAAGTGAACAGGCTGTTCTGGAAAGTGCAGCTGTAATCAGAAAAGTATTTCTTACAGGCAGCACCATAATATTCTTCAGGTTGCTTAAGAATTTTCTATCACCTGCTTAAAAAATTCTCTTATCAAATATGGTAATTTTACCTTCTTTTTTATAAAAGATTACTGAAACATCAGTCCTTCAAACTGAGCACAGTGTCTGAATGGCAGTGCTGTGATTTTCACACTGAATATATTGATAGAATTCATACCACCAATCTATGGGCACAGTTGGGCTTGGCTGCTCTTCAAGTTCTTGCCCAATCTGTGAGGCTCTGGCATACTTTGGGGCAAGGAATAACAAAGACCACAGCACAAAATCATAAAATAATCTGCCTATCTCCCATGTCAGGTCTCACTTAGAATGTATAGTAGCATTCTTATTCTCCAAAGCACTAGAAATTGAAACCCCTTCTAAAATTAATTATTTATATCAACACTAGGTGATCTACAGCAACTTTATGGAGCAGGGAACAATTATACACAGGAAGGGAAGGTACGCACCTTGTGAAGGAAGCTGCCTGAGCAGCAAGGCAGTCTGAATTTAGAACAAATACAACATTCCTCCTCATCTGTTGCTCCATTCTCACATAAGCAACTGGCAAATTCCTGGCCTTTTCCCTTTGCATCATCAGTACCATCATCAGGCAGCAACAACACCATTAGCAGCACTGTTAACCTCCTGCAGAGCTCAGAGCCAAATCCAAACAGAGCACTGCTGCCTGAAGCACAACCACACCAGAGCTGAGGTGCCCAAATGCAAGAACCCATCCCTGTGAAAATCTCTCTTCCTCACTATAAAACCTGCTGCTTTGCTGCTGTGGATACCCAGGCTGTCTGTGTTCATGGGACCTGACTTGCAACGTGTTGACATGCTGTGTGGGCATTGCAGCCCTACCACCACTTTTTCCCTTCTGGTGGGCAGCAGCTGGGGTCAGCAGCACAGCCTGGTGCTCACCAGTCTCTGAAGGCTCAGACAGGGGACACAGCTGCGGAATGATTACTAGAATTAAATAATATTGAAAATACAGCATTGTTCACACATCAAGGAAAGGTATAAAATCAAACAGCCTTTAGGGTAGAATATAGTGGCAGCGGTATGCGAAGAAACCATTACATCTGCGACTCCCTGTGCGAAACTGCTTGCAAAGCAACACAGAGGATGAATTAAGGTGGAGATTCTACAGCTAAACTCTGTGGTAACACAACAGATATGGGAACAAGATGGTCCTAAGAAACTGATAATCTGCCTACTTGCTACCTTGAGCCAACAGTCTGTCAAATTTTGACAAAATGCTGTCCTTTGTGTGAACTTTGCTCATTATAATGTCATTATAATACCAAAACACACTTCCACCCCAAAGGCTAAAGCCTCCAAGGTGCAACCACTCCTCCTTGAGTTTGCACTCTGAATTTTTGTAAACTATACCTTTAAATGTGAGAGACATTTACACCAATTATAATAAATGTATGACTAAAATCACTCAAACTCCACCTTCAAGGTAAAAATTAGTATAAAAATAGCCCAAGAAAGAGGGAATATGAGAGAAGATACCATCATGAACAAGTCAAGGAGAACTCCATCACAGACAGCCTCTGACTTCTGGGACTAGTCCATGGGCTGAGCCTTTCTTCCACCCCCCAAGAGGAAGGCGTTTAGGTAAGACCCAGATTGCACCGAGTGCATCCTCAGGAAACTCACAAATCTCTCTAGAGTCACTTCTCTACATTTATAGCCAGGCTGTGTTATTTGTAACTCTGTCGCACGTTTTGTATAATTAACAATACTTTTATCTGCACATGCTTTGCAGACAGTGTATTTATCACCAGCAGCTCATACAAACCTTTCTATCTGTTGCTTAAATAAGCTCCACTGGTTAAGCAGCTAGTCATTAAGTTTCTCATTGAATACGACCAAGAGTGGCCATGCTAGCTCATGAGCACATCTAGACTGAACATGCAGTCCACTATTAGTGCATCCAGAATCGTGACAGTTTAATGTATTAAATGCGACTGGACTGATAGCGGTGAATTGGGCATCAGAATTTAAACCTAGTCGCACCTAGCCTCCCACTTTGGTGAGGAGTGTTAGAATGCAAGGGGGGTTATTTTCTGCCAAAACTACTTTTGCCTCTTAATGCAACAACAGCCAAGGCCAGTGCCACCTCCCTTTCAGCCTGCTGAGGCAGCTTTGCCTATCAGCTGGGCAACAGCAGCCAGTTGCTACCCCCACTAAGAAGTGGGGCCATGGGGAGAAATCTCCTCTACTCCTCTTATCTCCTGTTCCTGTCAGCAGTGGCAGGTCAGCTGGCTGCTGACAAGGACAGATAGACATGGCCTTAAGCACAATATACACACACCTAAGTAGCTACCTAAAGAAACGAAGTAGAAACTACTTTTTCAAATCTTGTATTTCCCTCCTCTTTCCACTGTAAACTTGGCTGAAGCATGTACGAGACAGCAAACAAAGGGTATAAAGAGCAAAGTCCTTGGGGTTAACTAGTGTTTTAAACCTCTGAGAATACACAAACAACTCCCGTGCTGAGATTTAGTTAATTTATTTAATGAGGCAGAAAAGAATACAGAGCCCATCTTCCTCAGGCTGTGATGACTCTTCTTTATTTTACTTAAGAAAGTGGCACTTCTCAGAACTGAAGCCATTATACCTTTGTTTAGCTCTTGTATTTAAATTGTTACTCCAGCTCTTGAAATTATATACGTTCTGATGGAAAGCCATTCCCAAGTCTGCTAACTGGCTGGGAGCCACTGTTAGAAAGAACATAAATGGCTGGGCATGACCTTTGGTCTGAGCTGGTGCTATAATTGATTCATCTTCCCTCCTGGTTGACCAGATCCAGACATAGCCCTTAAAGAATTTCTTAAAACTATATAGCATCTTGGCACTTCTCCGCATAAAAATCAGTAAGTAGCTTTTAAAAGACATTTCTGTGCTCCAAGAAATAGTCATATATAGTATTTTATTGCTCCTACTAATAAATTGATCATAGCAAAGTAAAGTATTTAATGTGTAATAATGGTGGCAAAATAAAAAGAATGTGGATGTGGTTTTGGTAAGGCAAATGTAGTACCTCAGATATGCCCCTTTAAACATGATGTTAGAGTCTGTGAGGTTATTTTTAGCCAGTCTTGACTGGATTCATCAATCGTTTTTTACTCAGTTGCAGGTTTTTTAGCATGCTGCAGGCTTTGCTATTTCCCTCTCTTCCTCTTCCTCATTTCAGATTATGCATGTTTCTCTTCAGAGTTTTAAAATGTGTCAGCTCCCTCACCCTTCTTGCATTTGAAGAGGAGGCTGAAAGTCACATGGAAGCCATACTATCTACTCTACTGCAGTTTCTGACTCCTACCTGCATCTGCCCACTCCCTATTTGGCAGGAATCAAAAGCTTCATCGTTAAGCCTCACACTGGGAAGGCTGTCAGTGTCTGTGCCACTTCCTTATAAGGCACACATTTGCAGTTGTTCCTTTGTTTAAATTAATGTGTTTCGCTTGAATTACAGAGAGCTCATACTGGCATTATTTGGCATTATAAAAGAAAATACAATACATACTGCAATTAAAAAAACCCAACTCAACAATCAAGCTATCGATTTGAGCTTCCATTAAAAATAGGTCTGTGCAAGAAGCAATGCTTCTAAGCTTGAACTTTTCCCCTATCCATGAAGAGGACCAAGGAATTAATACCACTGCAAAATAGAAGGCAAACCAAACAATCATTCACTTGGCAGTACGGCACATTGCTGTGTGTTGTTTTATACTATACCTGCTCATCCAAGGTGGCGGTATTTATCGTGAGATTTTGAGAACTCTATGACTCTAATTAAGGACTTAGTTCATAACCAAACTGGTGACTGAGAAGCACTAAGAAAGATGTTTGTGAGATGGTGAGGTGGTAGTTACCAACCTCTGTTTCCACTTCCCCCACTGCTGATTAGCTTAACAAGCAAGGATATGGCACTGCATGCTGAGAACTTTGAAAGGTAAAGGAGAACAAGAGACTTCCCCCAAGGACATACAAAATCCAAGCCATTATAAAAATAGCACAAATTTGAGGAAAAGGTGAATCTTGCTCCTTTAAAAATGAAACAAAACAAAAACCAAACAAAAAACCTTATGATGCAAATTGTAAATTAATTTTCATTCTAAGTTGTTTGCACTCTATGTAGTCCACCCAAAACCTATGCACCTCTCAGTACTATTTGAAAGGGTTAGAGAGAGGTTTTTAAACATACATGAGCCCTTTGGGCTGTTCCTTTCATAAAAATGCATTTTTCCCAACAAGTATTATTTTTTTTTAGACTAGGACAATTTTTGAAATTAGAAGGAAAAAAGATATTAGTGAGCTCAAAAAGATTCCACAAAACACAAATACATTTTAGTCTTCTCATGCATTTTAGTTCAGTCTCCCTCTTTTTTCTTACTTAGAAGATGGCAGAAATCAGGGAATGAATTGTGATTCTTCTAGTCACGTCCAACATGAACTGAACATACCATGGCTACTATAAAACCACTAGATCTAATTACCATTAGTATACTAATACAGTATTGTTGTACATTAGTATATTCCCCCTCTGGGAAAGGAATATAAATTTTGAAAGTGAAGGCCTCATCCTACTGAAATACAACAGAGCACAGACCATACTTATTTTTTAGCTGTTAAATAAATACCTGAGTTCCTAAAGAAAGGACTAAAAGACTGACAGCATTCTGGAACGGCAAGGTATGTCGCAGGCGGAGTGAATGACTTCACTTGTAAGAGAGAAGTAATAAACTATTTAAGATGAAACAGATTTAACAAATTAGTAGTAAATGCAACAGTGTTTTACGAGGGTCGATGCCAAGGTACACTTGTGTATTTACTGCACAGAGGACAGGGTCAGACAAACTGTCAGGGAGACCCTCCCGTTGAGTCACGAGGTTCAGAAAGGACCCCCTTTGCTTTCTAAACTCCTTCTCAGAGAGGAGTCTAGGTGCGGCTGGATCCAATCCTAGTCCCAGACTTGGTCAACGGTTTATGTCTAAAGGATTATATAAATGTGTGCACAATCAATCCTTTCTGTTACTTAGCTAAGATTTCAAAGTTTCAGCATGCTATTAGTCACTTACCGAGAATCTGTTGCGGCAAGGAATCTCTCAGCCTCGAGGAGTAACCTTAAGCGAGCGTCCTCACAAAAGGGGAGATCCTGGTGTGCAGCCCGCTGCCATACCGGAGAGCTCAAAGGGCTCTTGGGCTGTCCACTATTTATACAGTAAGATAATTGATCTATAGTCATATTCTCATGGGAACAAAGTATCTAGGTTCCCAGTCCAGACAGTGTTTTGGCTGTGTTACCAGTCATCCCCCAAAGTCCGGGTACAACTTATCGCATCCGCTGTTCTGATGGCCAAGGCCTGAGCACGGGGGGGGAAGGAGGGAAGAACAGGGAGAGCATACCGCCACAAGGTAACAGAGCCTTAAATGAAAAATGGTAGAGAATCAGGGACAGTCAAAAGTGAGAGTAAACGTGAATGGTTTCTAAACCCCAAGAGACAAAGTAGCTCCTAATATCACATTTTATATTTTCGTAATAATATTCTTGTAGCAGATGGTTCCTTGAGCCATAATTGTCTGTCTTTGAAAAACAATTAGAGACACTTATATCAACACAGCACCGTGTAAAGGACGTCATCCAAATCTGGTCCCCTGTGGAAGTGTCCAACTTTGTGGCAAGTTATTAATTATTATGCGATAGAGATGCATCATTGCTAACATTTGTACTTTTCACTGAAAACCCTGTAACACTTACTCTTTCACCTATAATAAGCTGCATCTTAGAACAAAGTGATTATATGACAATCTCTTTAAAAGTGCAGGCAATCACACTTGAGTGGTAATGCTAAAATGTCCAAATAAGATGAAAAATTAAGAACACATCTCTAGAGCCTAACATTTTCCTATACTAGAAAGCTAGTCCTAAGATCGGTTTTAATTCAAGACTTCATGGAACTACTGTAGCAAAATCAATGAAAGAATAGGTAAGGCTACAAATACAGTCTTCCTGGGGCCCTTTAGGCCAAAGTGCTAAAACCTTGTGAATCTTATTTCATTCACTGAGAAGTTACATAAAAGTTGTCAGCTTTGGTCTGCTGTGATCTCTGAGTGAGGAAAGGTTCAATGCCCCTGAGAACGTGGCCTCAGTACTTCTGAAGGGCAAATGTATATAAGACAGTGGATATTGTGGACCTCCAGACAGGTCTGTAAGTTCTTTTTCTTCTCAATATTTTCTTCTCAAGGAATTGTCATCTCAGAGAGACAATCATCCTTTCAAAACAAAGAAAAGATTCATTTTGCTGACTCACAGACAGAACCAAAAAGTGCCTAAAGTGGAAGACCTAACTGTAAGTGAAACTAAGAAGTCACACTTCTCTTTTGAGCATTGATTGAAACCACAAGCAAGCCAAAAAGTCCAGGCAAAAGCGTAAAACATATTCTGACCCCATCAACATCAGAGACACAATACTTCAGCCTATATAACTCATATTACAACATGGACCATTCTCCTTTAATAGAAAAGAAATGCGTTTTCCAGCAGAAATCTTCACAGCATGCCTGTAATATGGACAGACCTCTGTAATATTGTGAAGTCAAGGCTGCCTTCCAAGGTATGATGTTTAAGGGTTTGGTTTTGGTTGTTAAAAAGTTTTTTAAACTCTTAGGGTATCATTTGTGACTGTGGACCTGTGAAGGATAATAGGTTGGGAGAGTATCACTGCAGACGGACAATTCCTCAGTTCCAAGCTTCAAGTCAGCCTGCACTGGGTCAAATTCACCCTTCAGCGCTGTGCAGTTTCTCAGCTGCAGTTCTTTGGTGAAGCAGAATTCAATCTGACCAATTGTTTGTGCTTTTTCACCCTAGAAACATAAAGGATAAGATCAGCGTGACGGGGAGAACAAAATATATCAATTCTTCAGATATATTTTCCTATTTACAGAATATAGTGCTTATTTCTATATTTAACCATTTAAAAAATGTGAAGTAGACATGAACCAGAGGCATCCAATTTGAACAGCTCATAGTACACATTTGTCTTTAAGGAGCAAGCAGGCAAGGAAATGCATGTCAACAACATAAGCTGCAATTCCAACAATTTGGGGAATCTGCCTAACTAGTAAGTCTCATTATAAAATGCTGTGATGCAGGTTATCTTATCATTTGCCACATCTGCACGGTACACGGGAGCTGTTGACCTCAATGATAAGCTCTGGCTGAGCTCTGTGAATACTGAAGGGTGTGTGTGACCTGTAAGCCATCTTTCACCAATTCTTCTGTAGCAGGATGGGAATTGAGGTAAAGAAAATTCTCTGAAAAGGATAAAAGAAACTTGGTTCTATAATAGGTTTTACTGAAAAGAAGAGAGAAGCAAGCTGTCAAAAGTAGTAGAAATGTAATTTTTGGACTACAGGACAGACTAGGAAGAAAAACAGTGGCCATGGATAAAGCAGGCAGACATGGAAGCCTTTCCTGTGGGATTAAAGATTATAGGGAAATCCCCCAAAATGCTCGTGTTTGACAAAGTGCATGTGGAAAAAAAACTGCATTTGAAACCATTAAGTAGGACTAAAATACATGTACAAGACAAAAGTAACCACAGAGAGCTTTTGTTTTGCTGCTGTTTTAGTCTGGTTTGGGTGTATTTGTTTTTGTTTGTGTGGAGTTCTTTTGTTTTGGTTTTAGGTTTTTTGTTGTTGGGATTTGATGTTTGGATTTGTTTTGGGTTTTTTTCCCTTAAGGAAATTAAGAACACAGCAAGTGTGTAATACATTTTCAACACTGAAGTATCTTCATAAAGCACTTCAGGCATTAACAAGGCTAGATCTCTGAAAAAGTTAATCTTTAAATAACTGGGGTCTACTTTTTCCTTTCTATTATCCATTAGCTTTGGGTGTTAAGCACAGGATACTTAAGTTGTAAACTACTTGCACACAGATTGAGCAGTATTCCAATTGTTCTAAAAGCAATGGTATAACTAGAATGAACAGAGCTAGAAACTAGGGTTTGTGTTTGCTCTGTATTTCTTCAACATCAAGAGGTGGGCGAGTGTGCAACCCACATTCAACTCTTATTCCTTTGCTGCTTAAAGTAATACAAAAACACATTTAAAAATATTGTAACCTAGAATTCTTTTTCATGTGAAGAAACATCTGAGTATAAAAACCTCAGAGCACTACCAAAGCCAACGAGCTGACAACATGTAAGCTACTGAACTCCAACAGCAACTGTATCTTGGCAAGTTTTCATAAAATTGTCATCTGTGTATGGGCAATAATTCTGCCAAGTGTTTTGTAGTAAACTACTTTTATCAAGCTGAGATTAAGAACCACTTATAAGAGGGAAAGTCATCTTGAAGGCTTATCTTTTAGTTTTCTTTCTCAACAAAAGCAGAGTAACCTAGCTGGAAAAGGGAAAAAAATGGCCACACAGCCTACCTATGTAATTATTCAAAATACTGTTTTGTTTCTTCAAACGTAATTTTGGTTCAGATTTGGTGACCTGTATCTTACACTGCAGTGCACTGTCTCTGTGTATCACATTCCCTACTGCATCACAACTCACAGTACAACTATTGGCAAGGAAAAATATAAAGAAACAGAAGTTTTAGACACCACTGGCTCAAATGGAAAGGCTATGGTCATCCTGAACCATGTTGATGCTCAAAATGCCTTTTTGTATGTCTTCAGGTGCAGACTTTTGAGAACAACCTCAGAGACAAGCCTCTGAGCTGCTTTGTTATTGAAGGATTCTGTCCATTGAATAACTTCATGCAGAACATGAGCCATGCCCAGTGAAGGGAAGACTGCTGCTGACAGGCAGCACTTTTGTTGAGGCCGGTAGTCACTGGCTCCACTCAGCTCACTCTTGTTCTAGTGATTTGCTATATAGCAATTAAGCTCTAGCAGAAGAAGTGGAAAGTACTCAGCTACAGCAATACCTCTAGCGCAGTCACTACAGCATCCATGCAAAAGATGCATAAAAAGGTTCAAACCTTTTAAGACAAAGACCTTTGAAAACCAGCACTCTCACTTTCTGGCAAAGTTTACTAACAGCAAAGTTATTAGGTAAAGAATGGATGTCTCCTCCACTAACAATATTTCTACATTAAGGAAAGGCTGTGGCAATGGTAACATAAGCTGAACTCAGTGGTGCCACAGTACGTAAGCAATGTCTTTAGGAACTCAACTCCAAGAATTGACCAATATCTAATCTACAAAGGGCTGCACACACAAGCAACACCCAGACCTAATTTTCACCATGCTAAAGATTTTTCACTCTATTTTTGCTTTTGCTTTTTGATAAAAAGTGCACTTTCTTATTAAAAAAAAAAAAGTCAGTCTTTTGTTTGTTTGTTTTTTTGGTCTTCGGGTGTGTGGGGACTGTATGACTGTTGGGGTTTTTACCTCTTCTGGAGGAAGACATTGGATCTTTGGTGTTACACCATAAAATCTTGTAAGAGCCTCCTTTATGGCAGTCATCTGAAAAATTAAAAAGCTCATATAAATTAACATCATTAGCACATCTTCCAACAGCTCCCACACTTGTTAAGTTCACAAAAACTTTTAGATAAAGCACAATTTTAAAGAACTATACAATTAAAAAAAGATTACTTATTCTCTAGAAATTACTTGACTCCTGCTAAAAAAAAAAAAAAACATACACACATATGATTTTGTTTCATAAAAGACTGACTCTTACCTGGTAATATGAACTGCTTGGCTTTATCCCAGCTTTCAGGAGACAACTGAAACAAAGATAAAACATTTTTATGAGAACTTGGCAAGCATTACAGCAATGGGGAGCAATGGAAACTGGTCTTCCATCCCCTGTGAAGCCTATGAAAGGCTCCCTGTTTCTGAAAGGCCACTTCCCATCCAACTCAGCAGGATCAAGAAGAACAGCATCCCCCACTTTCATCTCAGGAGCTGGGAGAGCTAAGGAGTTGACTTCAGACACAGCTCAGGGAAAGGGCAGTATTACTGGTATTTACTGGACCTTCAGAACACTCCATTGAATGCCAGATAGGGCATGTCTAGGCATGCTCTAGGTTAGAACCCTCATGTTCTAACACAGGGTGGGCTTGTTGGGGTCGGATGTGCACAATGAACCAGGAGACGAACATGGTGCATGGATCTGGATCAACATCAATATCAGGGCAGAAATGTTTCCTCATGAATTTGTTTTTGAAGGGGAAAGGTTATTCCCATAAGAGAAACAAGATACTTTAGCCTATACACACCCCTTCTTTTCAGGTTCAGTTCTGAGGAAGGTCTGCAATTTCATGCTGACGACAAGATTCAGGACACAACAGGTGCTGAATCTTTAAGTCCCAGCTTCTTCCATAAGGAGTGGGAACGTTCACCACTTTGCAGGATTTAATCCATGAGTGCTGATAATGCTGAGCCCTTCCAAGGTCAAGTTCTGCACAGAGCTTTAACCCAATTGCCTAAATGTCTAGGTGTTTGTCATAGTCATTTGACACTGAATGTAAGAGAGGCCAATAAAATTGATGATATTCTGGCATTTCTACAGAAGCCTGCATGACATCCTCCTTTTAATAATTTCCTTTTTGGAAACAATTTTTTAATCACTGATATGACTTTTTCTCATTCAAGTATAAACAAAGGACAATTAAAACATCAGCAGTCTTTATTCTTTTCAGTAAAGGCTAATTTAATTATGTTAATTTTTACAATGGAGAATATGCTCAAGCAATTAATTTTAACACGTTTCAGTCTCTATTCTTTTTCAGTGTTACATATGCTGATACAGAGTCACAGAATTGGCCACTGTGACATCTGTAAAATGTTTTAGTCACACCATCACAACTACTTAGGCAATTGACTTATCAGACATTTTTAATTTTAACACTACATATGACATGCTCTTAAGCACTGTGTCTAGAAAAATCTGATTAAGTTTTACAAGACACCTACAAAAATAGGAGGGTGGTGGTGGGAGAAATGTCCTTTGTGCACATTCAAAGTCAACCAGACTGTTAGGAAATTGCCTGGACTGACAGAAGTCACTGACAGAACATGAATGGGATTTTCTAAAATTTATTTCTTTTTAATCTATGTTTCTAGATAGAAAAGAATTTCTTTCCTCTCTCAGATACTGTCACCTTATACAGACAGACAATTCATGGTCAACATATCCAAGTCAAACTACTCTCACCCACACCAAAAGCCAATCAGGAAAGGACTCTGACTTTCTGGCATTCACCTGCAGCCAGAATGTGCCCAAACAGTTCTTGGACAAGCCACAATATTCCCACCAAGATTTTGCACCTGGAATGGCCAGTGCTTTGATATCATGAACAGGAATCATGGTATCCACGGCAATGAGGGTAAACCATGAGTGTCACATTTGGGCTGTTCAAAAGGGCAGCAGAGAGCTGTGGGCAGCAACTGATCACCGCCCTTCAGGACATGCTCTCTTGCTTTTTACCTCTCAACCTTTTCCCAGGATGTTCTGCACAATTTTGTGTGCAGCTTGTCCTTTCCCCTGAGCAGAGCACCATCTCCTCTAAAAAACAAGTGTTGGAGCTTCAGTATGACTCAGAAGTTTGGGTGCTTTTGTCATTTGATTTATAACCTCATTGGCATCGTAGCTTTTGCTAGTGAGATACAGCTGACACAGCTTCTCAAAATTTACTGGCTCACATTGTCTAAAATCATGCTGCAAAGAATGCTGCTGGCTTACTAGACTTTGAAGTGACCAGAGATGTGCTTCACAGAGTAAACCCTTCCTCTGAACTCCAGTACTAAAAATAGTTTGTGATAACACTCATTTATCCTCTATCATTGGATTTTCAGAAATTGTTTGCTTTTAGAAATTGTTTGAAATATGAGGCAGACCACTGAGTTCATTTACATACCTGTTAAGATCAACGTGCTCGTAGAGTTCTAAGGCTTTACCAAAGTATTTCTTCTGAGAATTAAGGATCTGAAGCGTGGCTGCACAAGTACCATGTTTATCCCACTCATGTTTCCTGTAGGGGGAAAGCAAAATTTTAAGTTTTAGAAAACATTATTTGCAGATATATGTGCTGAACAAGATAGCCAATATATTTAAATCAAGAACTTGAAAGGCTACATATGTGAAGTAGGACATTGCAATCAAGAACTACTGCACATGCAAGAAGCAAAACCAAAAAAGATCACTCTCACCATTTCAGTTACAGCAACATCTACATATTTTTTAGCAGAATTTGGACCTATCCAGAGGTTTAATTAATTGGATTGGATTTTAGTCCAGTTTGCACTAATCGCAAAGCCCAGGCAACAGAGCTGTGGGGATGCCAAGTGAAAACGTATAGAGATACCCACAGACAGTACCCATGCAGCATCAGCTGCATCTACATATTTTTTAGCAGAATTTGGACCTATCCAGAGGTTTAATTAATTGGATTGGATTTTAGTCCAGTTTGCACTAATCGCAAAGCCCAGGCAACAGAGCTGTGGGGATGCCAAGTGAAAACGTATAGAGATACCCACAGACAGTACCCATGCAGCATCAGCTGCAGCAAGCCAAGAATACACTGGGCCTGAGCATTAGAATCAGTCCTGTAAGCTTCCAGAACGGAGAGCTCCTTTAGAGCCACTACAAAACAATTACTGAAACTTTAAAATTACACTCTTGACAGTGTCACTTTATTTTGCAGCACAGGCATGTGGAGGAGGGAAAAGAAAAAAAAAAAAAGGAAAAAAAAAAAAAGACTCAGGTACAGCTAATTCTGACTACGCAGCACAGGCATATGAAGTTTCACCTTTACCTGTTCTCTTTAAATGTGAAGTGAAGTAGCTAGGAAATGAAGGAGCTGCAGGTACCAGAGAGTAACAAAAAGCAATTTGTTTAGAAATCAAAAGAATTAATGTCTCAATGTTATTCACTGAGACACATTAACCTTCACCTAGATCACGGTAAAACAAAGTAGTTCTACTTGAGCCTCAGCTCACCGCTGGGTGGCATGTGAGCATAACCGCCTGCGTTCACGGAGGCCATCCATCCTTCTGAACCTCTCATACCCATGAGGAGGCAGTAGGCAGCTGTCAAGAACTTTGCTGAACATTTTTTCCTCCTAGTAGGACACAAGTACTTTGACAGGCATTATAGAAAAGGGAGGAATGGATAAAGGGTCTAGTAGTTTTTTTTTTTTCTGTTATAGATAAGGCGTGAAACCTTAGAACAGTTTTGTCTAGTTTTAAAGATTTCAGATGTTTGCTTATCTCAAAGAACTAACCCTCTCCGAGCAGAACAGGAGCAAAACAGAAGTCAAGGCCACGAAACTCACCGAAACCAGACCTGAGGCCTGGACAAGCTCCAGGGGTGATCTAAGTTTGCACAAGATACCAGGGGTGAAAAGTTTACAATGAGGAAGACTACTAACTTCATCACTGAGACCCCTAACGACCACTACCATGAAGCACAGTGCAGATGCAGAGGGGTGGAGAACTAGTTTTAATATGAAGCAGGGATAGCTACTGAATATGTATAGACATATTATATAATCTCATGAATATGTAATATTTATGGCATATAACCACAGAAAATTACTGTGCTTGGCACGCGCATCTTTGGGAATGATCCTGTGTGTGTCCAGCGCTGAATAAACTTACCTCCTTTATAACCCTCTAAGGTTGTGAAGCTGCTGTTCCACACATCAAGGCACAGAGGAGTGGAGCTTACAGAACTAGATTGGGTTCCACTATGTAACTTGCCCTTCTCTACGGCGCTGCTACCTAAAAGCTAAGTCCTACAAACGAAGTCTTCAGGGGCTGCAGAAATGCAAAGCAATGACATTGGTACAACTCAGCAATGTGGGAAAGAAATGACCTCAAAGTCATTTTGCTTCATGTTATGTACAGCAAGGACAGAATTCTCCCAAGCACAAAGTCGCTCAGATGCGCCAGACGTCAGGGAAGTCACAAGCTTATCAGGTGGGTCCAAGGATTATAGAGAGCAGCCAGCTTAAGGACTGGCTCATCATTAGGATAAGAACAAAGAAGGTTCATAAAGCACAGCTGCAAGTGTTGCCCACAAAATGTAGAAGATTACAGATACAGAATAAGGATTCAGTATTTAGGTTAGTGGGTATCATGCATATAGACTGGCCCTGAAGGGAATTCTCTTGGTCTAGAAATTTTTATTTGGACCGAAAAATTAAGTACTATAAAAGGGATGATTTCAGTAAATAAGTTTTGAGATACAAAGATCAAATACCCTTTTGTTCTGTATTAAGGCATTCTATCCTGTCCAATTCAAACTCTTGGGCAGCAATTATCGGTTCATAAATTAACAAGGTGAACAGAGATTGCAATTACATTTACAGAAGTACCCACAGCCATCCTAAAAGATTTCTTACCCCACCTTTTAAAGCAGGGCAACAGTTAGGGGTAAAGCCAGAAAGAAACACAGAACACAATAATAGCTGTCATGGAAAAACCCTGATGTGGTATGCTAAGATATACGATACCTATTTCGCTTGTCACTGCTCGCGCTCTTTACCCCATTAAGATGCCTTTAGTCTACAACAACACAAATAGCCAGTTTTACTTTCAGATTATTTCTACTGTATGGCGATTTTTACACTACAGAGATTATTTTTTTTTTCCATTTTGAAGTAAATAGAGTATCTTAACTGAAATGCAACGTACAATGTGATCTTACTGGCTTTCAGTTGGCTTAAAAGCTTTCATTTACAAAATCTGCAATTAGAGCTGCCAATTACAGTGCACTTTTCAACTTACTGAAAGGGAGTGAATTTCTTTGCCAATCAAAATATTAGTTACAGCGTTATAACCTGACTTTTGTATTGCTTTAATGGTATTTCTGATAATATTTCCAGGTATCGAAATAAGCGCTATTTGCAAGCCTTGAACTGAAAGGGAAAAGTTTTTGATTGTATCTGTTCATACCCACTGCCTACCAAAATATCTGTTAGTAAAATAAGGACTGGTATGCACCTTCCTTTACGAACAGGCAGTCAGTCAGTGCATGGCAGGTGACAGATTTAAGACACATTTTTCTTACTTTAATTCCAGGACCAGTTTAAGGCAGCATAAACCTGTGCCACCACAGAAAGAATGAGTCCTGCTCTCTGGCACAGTGCAAAAACAGGGAAGCAGAGGGCAGAAAAAGTGACACCACCACCTTTGGCAGCTACAAGTTTAGGTTGCTGTAAAGACACTTGTGGAACCAGTTTAAGACTCTGAGGACAACTGCCTTCTGTAGAGCAAGGACAAGGCTAGAAGAGATGTATGTGCCCTTCAAAGCTCTTTCCCACTGACACATGGAAGAAAGGGTCATTCAGTCCAAAGGAAAAACTTAGTTATAGTTGAGATGGCTTTAAATGCTACTGCCTCTAGCTCTGTGCTCTGCTTCTTATCTGATGTTACCACTTTTACTGTGGATTTGGAAGAACAAATTGCATATCCATATCTTGGCCAACTCAGCTCATGGCTCAGCAAATTAACTTGAATGGCCGCTGATGTTACTTTAAAATAATCTCTTTGAACTGAAGCCTGTGCGAACTCAAATACCACCGACTCATAACTAGTCTTTGGTCCAAGCATCCTAGTACTCAGAGACAAAGAGAAACATGGGGAAGAAGGAAATCAGCGCTGTTGTCAGGAGAGATCAACATCTCCTTCTCCTTTCCCATGGGCCAGGCAGGTCAGCCTCAAAATAAATTCCCAGATCTGATTTTAGGCTGCTGGGAAAGTAAGTAAAAAGTGAGAATTCTGTAGAGAAATGGGTAGGATGATCCAAAGCATTCTATTTTCCCCATTTCCTTCTCGGTGAGAAAGCCCAATAGGTCTCTCAAAGCCAGCAACATAATGAAGACAGCTAAGAAAAGAGGCCTGAAACAGCACTTGCAGCTAGCTGCAACATCCCAGGAGTGCTACTGCTATTCAGATTTGATGTGTCAACAGCAGCTGCTTCTCCTCTCTAGGGACAAAACGTTCTCTCTCTCTCTCATCAAGTTTCATTTCTCCAAAAGCTCTGCCATACCCCTGTCTTCAACAGCTGCATTTTGCAGGTGCTCTGACAAGAAAACAGATTTATTTTGTAAATATGTAATGTTACGTACATATAAACAAAAAATATAAATATGCTTTATTATGTTAATAACACTCCTTTTGTTGGCCTCCTGGACACTGCTTCTCATATACAACATCTCACCTAAAGAAGAGCAGGAGAAGTGCTCACCTACAGGAGAGCTGGAGAGGGACTCTTTGTCAGGAAGAGTAGTGATAGAACAAGGGGTAATGGTTTTAAACTGGAAGAGGGGAGATTTAGTTTGGATATTAGGAAAAAATTCTTTACTGTGAGGGTGGTGAGACACCAGAACAGGTTGCCCAGGGAAGCTGTTGATTCTAATTACTAACAGACAGATTTTTTTTTTAATAAAACAATGACCAAAATACTTTTAAAACTGTTTTGTACTCACCAGAACTCGGTGCGATTCAGAGATGCATGAAGCACATCAGGCCAATAGTGTCTCATGTCTGACAAAAGATCCTAAAAATATTACAATTCATAAATGCACTTACAGTGTTGAAAATCTATTTCTTCTGCAATCTACACACACTGATACATTTTCTAAAACTGAAGTCTAATCTTTCAACATTCCCAACCCAAACATTTACTCGCAAAAAAAGGAAAGGTCTTTTTCCCCAATATTTTGAAAATGTTGTTGAGTGTAGCAGTAGGTACAACTACCTAAAGATCTGAATATACTAATATCAAGAAAGTGCCTGGAAGTAAGATTTTCCTTCAGCTGTCCCTACACAAGTTGTTCAGTCATGCAGATTTTCAAATTTGTTGGCTCAAGCCTCGTATCCCCAGTTTACAACACATTTGAACAAAATACAGATTTTATTTTTTTTTTTTAATTAAAAAAGAATAAAAAAAGTCTAATGCACTGGGAGATAACTTATAGAAAAATGTACTCTGTACTCTTAATTTCTGTGTTCTGTCTTTGCAGTAGAAAACAGATATATTTTGCCACGGATCCACTGTCTACATTCTCTAGATTATTTTTAGGGAGGGTGTGGCTGAGTGAGGCAAACTGCATGTCTACAAAATCAAGCAGGACCAAGTGCTAATGATCACGAGTACTGCAGCTTCAACTAGTACCAGAAGCACCTAATGAATTTCTGGAGTCTTTAAAAGAACAAACCACTACACAAACATTATGATCGATACATTACAAGCTACAGACTTTGCATATAGGATGTGCAAAATTAATTGTGCTCAGCTCTGCTTAGTACAACTGTTTTTGTTTTAAATAAATACCTTGATCTCGGTGACATTGAAATGCCACGTCCTGTTACACTCTTGAGTTTTGTCAGGCCTAGAGAAGCAAAATAAACATAAGAAAAAGATGTCTCCTAACTCACTAACAGCAACTAGTACCATTTATTCTAAACTGTTAGTCTGAACTTTAAATATTCAAGATTACAGCTAGAGATTTTATTTAAAAGCACAAGTAACCCATCAGCAACAATAGTATCTTAGAAATAAAAGTTCAAGACATTATTTATGGCCAAAACATTTCCCACGCAGAGGCTATTAGGCCCTCTAGTCCTTACTCTGTGTAAAAGACATTCAGGGGAGTAAATGGTACAGAAAGGTCTTACACATGATGTCACTGATGACAGTGACCTCCTCAAGCACTACACCAAGCAATGACTCTGCAAGTATCACCAAGGCACTCACTGAAAATCTAGACATAATACTGCCCACCTTTCCAGGACATGCAGCTTAACAAATGCCTGTTTGGATTTTTCCCTGTATTTGTCAGGAAAACCTTTGAATTGCAGCCATTGGAACCAATTCCAGTGAGCTGATTCCTTTGAAGCCAATTAGTTTCTCCTGTACTTTTGCAATATATGTGGTAATATAAGATACTTAAAAACACAAGCAGTCACAAGACATTAACAAATTCTGTTGTACTCGGGGTGGGGAGAGGGAACAAAAAGAGGAAAGTAGGAAACTATACTTCCCTTTCTGTTTTAAGAGCTTTGTAAGTCATAAGATACAGAAATGCGTATCAGTTTTGTTCCAAACCATAGAGCTTTGATTTCCAACAAAATAAAGACTTTTGTTTCAAGGAATCATGAAGGCCTCAAAGAAAAAAAAAAAAAAAAAGCACTAAGTGTCCTGGTACAAAACATTATTTTTCCTTTTGAAGCTGAAATAAAAAAAAAGCTCTGTGATCATACCACAGTCCATGGATTGTCCAGTACTCTGGAGGGTCTTGACAATCATTACCACTCATCTGTGGAAAACAAAAATACAAACAACTTGTTATATGTGTCTAGGAATAATGGTTCAGAGAAAAAATATAAAAGTTTAGCCACTGGTGGTCCAAGGTTCTAGTGAGACATGAGAACTTTTGCTTGCCCAGTCAGGAACTGGTAAACTTCAGTTACTTAAAGCTGTCATGGATCACGTGCTTCTTAGCACAGACCAATTGGCATTAAAATTTTGAAGCAGATAACTGAAGGGAGCATCCTGAACCAGCAGTGTAAAAAGACAACAAAGGACAGGTTCTGAGGTAATAGAGCATGATCCATGCTAAATGAATGGAGCTAAATATACATCTATTGTATTCCAGGTGGCAACTCTTCATATTTTCTCATCATCAAATCTTTTCAAGCAGTGCAGAACTATTAAAATGAAATATATCAACATAAACTATAATATTAGACAGCCATACATCATCTTTAAGTATCCAGAAGTAGTTCTGCTGTTGTACTAAAAGGGAAAAATATGAAGAGATGAAATAATGTTGCTTATTCAAAGTAAAATGGTTAGAATATGTTTTAAATATTTTGACTTGAGGGACAAGTGAATGGAGAGAAGCAGAAAGAAAGACTATATGAATTCTTACCAAAAAAAAAAAAAAAAAAAAAAATAAAGCACCCAGTCAAAACTTTTGATAACGCACGAGACATAGCCTACACATTACTTATTATTTAGAGCAGAGTACATAATCCTGAACAAAACAAACAAACAAAAAAATCCATGTTCCCACATCACAGAATACTATTATTGTATTTTCCCTGATTATTCTGCTTAGTTATTACGATTCTTTTTAGTAAACACTTTTTGCCTTTAAATAACAACCTCCTCAGAATTTCTTTCTCCATAATAATAGCTTTCCTTTTTGGCTCTGCATCCTGCCTTAATTATATTATGCCAGAGCAAAAGCAAAGCATGGAGAAGAGCAGAGAGAGGCCTGTAATCTCACTAATTGCCTTCCACATGCCACTGGCCAGTGGCAGCAAAACTGCAAGCTCTACAAGACTTTCTTGTTCTGTGCCCATTTCCTTCCTCTCCTCTCTTGCCACCAGTAACAGAAGCAATTAAACCCAGCAACGGTTTTTTTTCGTGAAAGGAATGTTGTCAACACACACTGGAAATGCCTAAACTCCTGTCATGACACAAGCTTTATGGAGCTGAAAGAGCTCAGCCATCCAGCCCCAAATACAGCACATTAATAGCCAGCAGCTAAGGCATCACCCCCTGAAAAACAACCTGCCAGAGAACCAGCTTGCTCAACCAAGGCTGGTAACAAGAAAAGTGCAATTCCACTCCTTATTCAGTCTTTAACTGCAGCTCTCAGGCATGCTAAAGCCCAGAGTATTTTAACTTTGGAACCAGTTCTCCCCTATCACAGCAGTAACCTTATCAGCAATCTCATCTACACAATTTCGCCAGGCTCTCTCAGTGCTACACTGTGGTGACAGAACTGTGAGGCCAAGGCAACCAACAACGAATTAGTTGACGCTTCACATTTTTTGGCCAGCTTCATTCATCCTCCTTTTTAATTCTAGCCACAGCATTTTTCCAATGCTCATTTTAAATCAGTATCATAAAATGAGTGAACACTACTCAAAGAAGCTGGGTACCCCTGCTACTTCTGCAAAAACACTTCTTGTGCACTTTGCTGTTCATGTCATACTGACTGCTGAAGGATTAATTCAGCCTCGGGCAACTGTTGACTTGAAAGAGTTAAAAACGTGTATCTGAAGGGAGCCTACATGAGAGAAGGAGAGGGACTCTTTGTCAGGAGGTGTAGTGATAGGACAAGGGTTAACAGTTTTAAATTGAAAGAGGGGAGATTTAGGTTAGATACTAGAAAGAAGGTCTGGACTGTGAGGGTGGTGAGGCACTGGAACAGGTTGCCCAGAGAAGCTGTAGATGCCCCAATCCTGAAGTTGTTTAACGCCAGGCTGGATGGGGCTTTGAGCAACCTGCTCTAGTGGGAGGGGTTCCTGACTATGGCAGGGGGGTTGGAACTCGATCTTTAAGGTCCCTTCCAACTGTAACCATTCTATGATTCTATAATTTTTTACACTGGACTGTGGAAAGCCTGTATCTAGATCAATTTGAAAAAGGAACATTGTTTTCTCCTTGTTTTAAGCAAACTGATAATTAAACCCATCCAAATTAACCACACATGATCTAGAACACTGAAAAAAAGTGCCATGGATCCCGCCATGCTGAAAGGGAATGCTGCAGCAGAGAGATCAGCCCATTTGTAACAGCAAGACATCAGCCAAGCTGTGGCGGCTGGAAGCGCAGGAGTTCCCTTCACCTCTAACATGCTGAAGAGTAAAAGACCATCAAGCTGTCACAGAAGCGTTACCTGAAGAACTGCCCAAATTACAAATCTCTTGGTAAAGTAGCTTGTACATGGCACAGGGTAGCACTACTGGATCACATACAGATACCCCAGGAAATAAAACATTTAATTCTTGTTGAACATCTCTCTAGCATGACTGGATAAGCTAAAAACTTTAATGTGTTTACCCTCACAGAAGATAAAGACTCATAAAAAGATCTAAACCAGACCTTATTGACAGAGAAGCTAAAGGCACCGATTCAGACTTATGAGTTACACTGGCATTTAGGAAAAAGATTCCTTTTGTTTCAAAATACTATCTGTCAAAAGCTGGACTCACTTTGACACACCTGGCTTAATATACACTTGAAGAAATAAAGGTAACCCTTTCTCTAAGGAATTTTTTGACCTAATGCTAGATCACAACAGCGTACTGCCGTCATGTTAGTCCCTTTAGTTCTTTATATATAACGTGACTACTTCTATTTTTACCAAGCAAAAAAAAAATAAAATAACATTTCTATTCTTCCCTTAAGCCTTTACTATAACATTATTGCCAAATCTGAAATCAGTAAAACCTTTTATCTCATATATATATTTAAAATATAATTCACCTGCTGCTTAATACTACATTCACATTTGAATTCACACTGTTCTGTTCACCAGCCCATTCTGTTGTCCTTTCTTTGATTCTTTCACTTGACCAGCACATGTGCAGTAACAAGCAGATCACAGCAGTTTAGTACTCATTTCTTCATCGTCCTTCCCATTCTCAATAGAGGAGGAACTAAATAGCCTACAAATTTGTACTGGATTCTCTCCATTGCACAAGGGAACACCCACAGAAGATTTTCTCTTTTTGCAATCTGCAAGATGCAAAAGGCGCAATATTACTTCTCTTTTTATGTTCTTGAGTTAAAGATCTTCACAAGTCCATGAAAAGGGAGGGGCAAAGCCCCTCTTCCTGCCCTTTAGTAACTCTTATGTCTACTGAACAGGATTCACATTAATTTGTGACCAGAAAGTTTAAACAACATAAATTAGCCACATGAAAGTCAATAAATCGCAGCATAAGAGAACATTAAATTCATAGTCACTCAAGGTCTGTGAATTTAGCTTGGGTATCTTTGTAGAAGACAGCCACTAAGTCAGTTATATGGTATTGGAAGTTCTAAACATAGAATGAGGAAGAACACCTCTCTTCCTCCCTCACCCTCTCACTGCAGCAGTCAGTAGTTGAGGCCTGGTCTTATTCTTGCTTTCATGAAATTCACTATTTTATTTTAATAGGTTAGTTTAGAAGATATGATTACAAAATACTTAATTTACACTACATTCTAGAAAAGGTCTTTCAGGCTTTCAAAAGCCTGAAAAACACTTTGAACACTGATGAGCAAAACAGGTAGGAATTAAGATATTGGTCATCCACACACATACTGAGAACAGAGTATGCAGCAAAGCAGTCTACAATGAAGTTCCTTTATATAGGAAGCATAAGCTAGTAAGTACTTGTATTAAGTAGGGTCTCAAAGGTTTGTCATATAAATGATATAATGAGTTTTGGGGTTTCCTTCACTCAGCTATTTTTCCTTTCAACATTATGTCAACAGTTTTAAATTGAAGAATGACATTAAATACATTTCCTCCCTGAAATAACAGCAATCATATATAAAAACCACAGAACACGCAGAAGAATCTACATACTTAAAAAAACTCTACAGCTGAATTTGGGAACTCACATTAACATCAGCAAAAATAAAGCTGTTAGAGGAATATAGTTGAGATTCTGTTTCTTCATATGAGTCAGTGATGTGAAACTAGACAAAAGGTCACTTAATATAATTTTAATTTCACTTTTTCTTCACTCCTTTGGAATGGTTCTACTACAGAAGACCACAAAGAATCAACAAAGTGTAAGAAAGCCTACATTTTCCGATATTTAATATCTTCAATTATTCATTACAATTTTATTGTAAGTTTATAGAGGCTATTTGTCCATTCACCAATAGCACTGGAATTAAGAGCAGTAGTCAGCTTGAACATACAGTGGAAAAAATGGTTGTTTCATTTTTTTGTTTGGTTGGTTTGCTGTTTTTTTTTGTTTGTTTTTTTTTGTAATTGTTTTTATCTGACTCATGTAAGTAAGGGTTTGCATTGCTACTGACTCTGAACATTCATTCGTGACAAGTACTATAAACACCTGAACACCAGTGTCTCTGCTTGGAGTCACTAAGAGTGATGTTTACTCAACAGAAAATTAGACGCAAATTACATCAAATCTGCCCTTATTCCCCCTCAAAAGCAGGCACGCAGACAAGAAATAGAACAGCAGATACTCTTTAGTCTCAGTTGGTCATGCACATGTGAGTTTTGCTATTGATACTTCCCCTCCACATTTAACTAATAAAAAGTATGTCTACTTTTCCTCAAAAACGTAGGCAGTATGTGAATTTGGCTGAAACTGCATCTGTATGTACTTCCAGAAATAGGAATGAGAAATAAAAAAGCACCCAAAGCACACACACAAAAAAGAGACTAATACCATAATAAATAAACCCAAGTCTCCCAAAATCAGGTCCTTTTTGGCTTTAGAGACATTTCCCAAAACTCAAGTTTCTCTATTATTCACAGGGTTCTTCATCTGTGTGTCAGTAACTCTGATCACATGTTCTATTTTGAAGTACAGCATATTTTTAACTTTACTGTATGAAAAAAGGCCTTCAAGTATTTCCAGTATAGGAAAAATGTTCTACTTATTAGGTGGTAATAGCAAAAGAGTTGCAAGTAGTACACTTCTTAGCTGTGTTTTTGACAGACATACATGGAAGGCTGGGCTCGTTTTCAGTTCCTACCCCTCAAATACAGAAGTACTCGGAGACACCTGCCATAACAGCTTCATAGCTCTCTTTTCCCTGACTGAATCCATATTTGATGACTTATTAAAACACTGGAGCCAACATTACAAAGCTAAAATTTGTTGTGCAGCAGGCAGTTCAAGTACTCATATGCAGTCAGGCAAGGCAAGCAAGTCTCCTTACAGAATCTTGTGAAAGTCAATCTAAATTCACAACTAACAAAACATGAAAAAATATGTGACAAATGATTAAGGCTAAGTGTACAGTATGTCCTACATTGACTACTGTAGCTGTAACATACCACAACCTTGTCTTGTTTAGGAGTGCAGGGGAAGTCGCAGAAGTTGCACCAAGGACAGGGAATATGCAAGACTAAATGCTGGTGGGTTTCATTCTTTCTGGTTTCAAATGTTTATTGTCCAAGACTACCTTTCTCAGGATAAAATAATAAAAAGTCTCACCTTACATACAGTCACTGGCCAGTGATGAGCAAGATACAACTTCTTCCAGGTATGAGGGTTGTTGCCCCTGGAGAAAGACAGACAAATCTGTTTTTCTTCAAGGATCTTAAAAAGAGCAATGCCTTCAGGCAGCAGCACAATGCTTACTAATATAACTAACTGGTTTTAAGGCTGCTTGTTGTTTAGAGCTTCTATCACAATATTTGAGAACTCCCAACACAGCAAGATCAAACTCACCAATCACATCGAAACAACATATTTAGAAACCTGCTAATACTCCTCCATTGATAAACAAATTTCACTTCTGGTGTCCTATCTCCATATGCTTTCCATTTCTTAAATATGGAAGAAACATGTTGCTCTGTTTTATATTTAGGAGAGTGCTTACTGACAACTTTTCACAACAATAGTGAAAAAAAAAAAAATATCTTTTTTTAAGAGTGTTAAGAACCTTCTACTTCTTAATGGGTATATTAGGTGAAAAGAAAGCATGTAGCTTTCTTTGAACTGCAACTACTCTTTTAAAAAAGAAAGACTACAAACTATCACAAGCAATGTAGTTGACACTGCAGGAGATGCAATTTGATCTTGCAAGTGTCTCCAACCTTTTAGACACACATGAAAAAATTCAGAATAAAAAGTCAAGCAAAAGCCATAAAAATCAGAAATGCTGATTTTATAACTATACATACAGACATTTACTTTAAATACTATATCTTTAAAATTCTTACTATAAATTGATTATATATTAATCTTTTTTAAATTAAAGAAATTATGACAGTCTTAAGGTTACCTAAGGAAGAACTAAAGAAGGAATATCTCATATTTTACAAAGTAGTTGTGTTTCAAAGCTTATTAGGACTGAAATCTGTAACTCAGAGGCCTAAGTACTGTCTTACTCCTATGCAGACAGGAAAAAAAAAAAAAGCTAAAAAATTTTGT
>VZRU01003794.1:1932683-1971394 GCA_013398155.1 Pedionomus torquatus | reverse complement strand
GTGAGATTGACTGGCCGGTAGTTTCCTGGGTCCTCTTTTTTCCCTTTTTTGAATATCAGGGTTATGTTCCCCTTTTTTCCAATCTGCAGGAATTTCACCAGATTGCCACAATTTCTCAAATATGATGGAAAGCAACTTAGCAACTTGGTCCAGTAGCTCCTTCAGGACAGATGGATTTCATCAGGTCCCATGGACTTGTGCACCTTCCGGTTTCTTGGGTGGCCTCAAACCTGATCTTCTCCTGCTGTGGGCAGTTCATCATTCTCAGAGCCCCTGGTTTTGCCTTCTGTGATTTGGGCAGTGTGGTCAGACCCCCTGCCAGTGAAGACTGAGGCAAAGAAGTCAGTCAGTACCTCCGCCTTATCCATATCCTGGGTGGCCAGGTCTCCTGTTTCCTTCTGGAGAAGGCCCATAGCCTCCCTAGTCTTGCCTTTTTCCCTGGCATATCTATAGAAAAAATTATTATTTTTTATGTCTTTGATGTCCTCAACCAGATTCCGTTCTCTCTGGGCTTTCGCTTGCCTGAGCATCCTCTGAGCAACGACAGAAACGGGCTGAAACATCCAGCAGGACGTCCCATGGGCTCGGCCGAGGCTTTAGGGCATCGCTGGAGAATCAGTGCCACCTGCTGCACGTCCATGCACCACCATCAGCTTCCAGCAGTGTCCTGCCACACCCGGGGGGTCACACATGTGCGCTTTGAATATTCACAGCTTCTGACATCCTTCACCATAAATTTGAGTTCACTGCAGGAAAAAACAGTCATAGGAAGTTTAGGGTAAAAAAAAAAAGGGCCTCAAAGCAACACGTAGTGCTGCAAATTAAGCGTCGCAACTTACAAAACTTTGTATCTTTTTAATTTTAAGAAGGCAGGATAACGTGGGAGCCCCACGCACCCACAACGCCTCCGCTTTGAACACAACGGACATGCTTGTTATGAAACAAGGAGCTTGTTATGAAACAAGGAGCCCTCCTAAGGCTCTGGGAGGCCGGGTAGCCCGCGTGTGGTGCGGCAGGTGGGATGGGAGGCCTCGCAGGGGCCTGTGGCCACCCTGAGAGCCTCGCCCGCCCTCAGAGGCCCAGGGCCGCGGTTGTTCGCCCGCCAACGCCATGTCAGCGCCCCTGCTCTCCCACTGTAGGGACAAACACGGCATCCGTAGCCGCCGGTGAGGGACAGCGCGGGTTTCTTCGGCGTCCGAGTGCAGCGGAAAGCAGCAAAGCGGCAGGGATGAAGGGGCTGGGGGGCGAAAGGCCGGCGGTCCCGCTGAAGGCGAACGGCCGCGCAGTTCAGCCGTTAACGCCATCCCGCTCTTTAAACTTCCCGCCCGGCGGCCGCGCTGCGTGTTCGCCGCCGCAGTTTCCAGGCACCGCGGGCGGTGGAGGCGCCCGGTGGCCGCCACCTCTCCGTGTCCCCGTTCGGGCCGGCGACGAGGGTGGCCGCCGTCCCGCCGCGCCTCGCCTTCTGGAGCCCTTCCCTGGGTCGGTGCCTCCGCTGCCGAGGGAGGCGAATCTGCTGGGCTGGTCCTGCCGCTAGCGCAGTTTGGGCCGTTGTCAGGGAGAAACAAGATGGCGGCGGCAGCCACGGAGGAGGACACGGAGCTGCGGGACCTGCTGGTGCAGACGCTGGAGAGCAGCGGGGTGCTCAATAAGATTAAGGTGAGGGGAAGGAGAGCCTCTCTTCCTCCCGCTCCTCGCCCGGCGGGGAGGAGGCAGCGCTGGCTGGCGGCAGTTAGCGGCCCCGCAGAGCGCGGGGGGAGCTGAGGCTTCACGNGAGGAAAGGCGGCTCCCGGCCGCGCCGCTTCGCTCTCCCCTGTGCTCTGCTGCTGCTGGAGCTTTCTCGCTTCTGCCGGACCCGCTGGAAGCGTTCGGCCGCCGCATGGTATGGGACAAGGCGGGCAGATTTTCTCTCCGCTCCGGTACGAAGAGCCCCCGTGGAGAATTTCAAGCGGGAATTCTTGAGGCTCGCGGTTTAAACACTGTTCTGCTTGAGCCCTGTCTTGGAGGCTTGCTAAACCTGGAAACTTTGAGGGTGCTGCCAGCCGACGGGGAACAGACAGTGCTGTGTTGAGAAAATGTATGAAAGACAGCATTGTAGCAGAGCGTATGCTACTTCCAAGCCTGTGGTGTAGCCTGAGCTTGGGCAAGAAAAGATATGAAAATTGTTTCTATGGGTCCTTATTCAAGTTAGAAGCTTCCAGCAATAACTGTTGCATATAGCAAAGAGCCATGCAGTTATGGAAGCATAAGAACTACTGGATTCCCTTCCAATAAAGAGGAGAAGTGAAGTTTGGATTTCAGATCAAGGATGGCGGTGTTCATCCGCAGTGTTCTGTTTTAAGCATTCAAGAGGTGGTTGATTATTGCTAATGTTTCAGGAACAGTTCAACAGCAGAAGTGGTTAATGGAAGGGAAAGCATCTTTGTGTGTGTGCTTCGAAGTCCAGTAGATTTTGGGCTGTTTGTCATGATTTTCAACAAAATAGTATTATTAAAAATATGGTATTTTGCATTTCAAATGAATAATCCTTATCTAAATTCCATGAGTAGATGAAAGTTCTAGCTCACGTAACTATTTTGAGTAGGGAGACCTTTTTCTAGTTAAATGTCACATAGGCTTGGGCCAGCTCTTAACTTCTCACTGTCAACCAATAAAAGTATGTTGATAATAAAATGGCATTTAAAAAAAAAAAATCACGAGCCAATTAGTTCATATTGTGCATGTGAGCTGTAGTTTCTTAATTCCTGCCTTTGTGTAGCATGCAAGTTTTTGTACAATGGTTGTCAATTCATTGAATTTTTTGAAGTATATTTATCATAACTTTCACTATTCTCTAATCATAGAATCATCCAGGCCGGAAGGGACCTCCAAAGGTCACCTTGTCCGACCTCGCCGCAGTCGCAGGGACACCCCCAACTAGACCAGGTTGCCCAGGGCCTCGTCAAGCCTCACCTTGAATATCTCAAAGTGTGTAGCAGCCAATATGGTGTAAGGTAGTACCTTACTAGCAAATGACTTATAAAAATACAAACTGCATACTGCTTACCAGGTTATGCCTCTCTGTTTAGTAATTGTCATGATTATGGTTATGGCTGCTCATTTGCGGAATTCATGGTGGTTTTTTTCTTAGTTGTAAATTTTAATTGGCACATAACTGTTAATTGATAGTATTAATGACTTAACCGAATTTGTTCTGCTAGAACGTGACAAAAAGTCTTCCAGAAGAATTAAGGCTGAACAAATATTGAATCATCAGCTTTTAATTGAAATTAGATTACACTATGCATAAAAAAAAAAAAAAATTGCCATTGTCCTTTCATTTAAAAAAACACCCATAGTTCTGGTCAATAGTATATTTAATGAAGTCATATTGTGAAAACTGAAAGATGCGTAAATATATTTGTCACTTGCAGTTGAGAATTTCCTGTCTTCAAGCTGCATTGTGTGTGTATATATGCATAAGTATGTATATATATAAATTTGTTAATCATTGGAGTTAATCTGATATGTAGGACACTCTTCCTAAGAATTTCTAAGGAATTCTGTTACTGTACAGAATATAACCGGATATTTTTACTTAAGTGAAAACCATCAGTGATACTATGTGGTGCATGCTGTGCAAATAGAGATGCTCTTCTGTCTTGAAGAGAATGTGATCTTTCTTTTTTTAGAAGAAAACAGAAGCTGTTATCATCAGAACAAGAAGAGCCATTATGCTTATTACTGTGTTCCTTTGTTATCTTGTTTTGGTTTGTGTCATTTAAGTTTGTGCCACCTGAAGTTTGCATCTTCTCTGGAACTGTTGCTACAAATATGAGGGAGGTTAGCATCACTAACGTCATATGACTAGCAATGCTTTTGGCCAGCTGATAGCGCTCCTACTAATTTCTTGCTCATTTTGTTCAAAATGTAGACAACTGAGGTACAGGCAAATAATGTGTTGTTAGATAGAATAATAATACTATTTTTAAAATGCCAAATCCTATTGTTAAAATACCAGAGAGCTCACTTCTTGGAATTGTTAAATTTTTTTATTTCTGTTTCCTCTTTTTTTTTTTTTTTTTTTTTTTTTTTTTTAAGTAAAATACAACCATTTATAATGATTTCAGATTAACAAGCTCAACATTTAAATGTCCGTATGGTCCTTTAAACATTGTGGATGTGCTTTAGCAACATAAGAATGAGAACCGCTTGTGGCAGGCAGAATGAGCACATGATGGATATACTGTCACCTTACTTGTCAACATCTGTATTGACATAACCCCTTTTTATTGAAGACTTAGGAAGGATATAGGTGAGGAAGTTGAATATCAAGCTTTGATCCGCTTTCCTACTAGACTGTGAATAAAATTCTTCAAAATTTATTTGGATTATGTTGAAAACTGCTGGCAGAATAAGACAGTGGGGAATAGGGGGATGGCAAGAGCTGATTGTTACAATGTATGGAACACAGATTGGGCTGGGGCCAAGGGAAATACAAAGTGGTCATACTTTTTTTAAATTATTATTATTTTTAAAAAAGAGTGAAGGGGAGAAGAACACTGCATAAATGGCTTCATCTGTGCTGTTATATAAGTCTCCATATCTGCTGGTGAGAGCAAATTGCTGTGACTGTACCTGATGATGGCAGTCTCAGTCTCTGGTGTTCAAATTCTCTGTGACTGGTCTCGGGTCCTGAAAAGCCCATATGACATTGTCCATCCTAATGTGTAGGGTGATTTTTCCTTTGGCCTCAGCTTTGTTATTGTTGCTCTTTACTTTTTCTTTGTGAACTTGTTACTGCTTTAACTTCACATAGATTTGGTTCCATGTCTAAATGTATCGAGATGATATTTTGAAGGTATCTTGCTATGATCTGGGCAGTGTCGACCTCAAAGGGTGAAGGTCAGTGTGCTGGAATGGTGTAAGCCTAGTGGAGATAGTACAGGAATTATGCTTGGGGGACTGAAGGACCAGTTGGAGGGCTGCTTATTATGGAAAGGCTCTAGGGGAGGGTATTCTAGGTTATACAGGTAAACCAAAGGGAGATGTAATAAATGCTAGTGGCATTATTTTCTGGTGAACTGAAGGATACTATTTGAGCACAAATGGAAATAAAAGTAAATCTCTTATTGATGAGGAATGGCAACATCTGGGAGAAACTGATGCTCTGTCATGAAATAAATGAGGAGAGGAAAAAAGGAACCTTGGTACATGTTTAAATGCCACTTGGTTGGAACTAGACAAGTGGAGCAGTCAAATAATCACAGTTATGTGAAAAGGAATGGCAGTTGTGTTATTCCAAAATCTCAAACAGGTCAGACTCTGGATCAGCTGATGTAATGGCAACTATTTGCAGACAATTTTTGTTCTACAGTCTTATGATCTAGACCCTTGAGGGGGTTTACCCATGTAGGGTAGGGGTAAGGCACATGTAATAACTGGTGTCTTTTATTTTGAACAGTTGTACCAGCTGGTCTGTTTCACAGTCTTTGTTGTTCTTCTTGTCCCCTTATGTAAGTACACTTGGTTTCTGAGACAGAGTAGTAGAAGAAGGTCAGCCTTGCAACAAATAAAGTTGTTAGCTCTTGGTCCAAGAGTTAAATGTAAACTCATTTTGTAAGAATAATACTTAAATCAATGGGTTGTAAGAGGGTTTGCTGATTGAATGTTGTACCCCAGCACCTGAAAAAAATGTTAACTCCACTGTCAGAAAGACATTGCATACAGTTGTGGTAAGCATTTTTTGCTACTTCTGATAGAAAATAGCTATTTTCATTATTTTTGTCCTTTAAAAGGATGTTTGGAGAGGATAAAGCATAAAAAGGAAGCATTTATTTTATTTGTCCCATTAAATGATTTACTTATTTATTTATTTTGGTGGGAGGGAACAGTTACAGGCTAATCTGTGTTTAATTACCTTTTGTAACATACCTGAGGAAATACAGACACTTCATATTGTTATTATCTTTAATTATGGAAATCAGTCTTTCTTTAAAAGCTTGCTTTCTTCTTTGCTTTTTGGAAAAAACAGTATACAGAGTAGCACTGTCTTTTATAGTTTATCTGCTGGCTACTTCAAAATGTTAGATTAAGAGTTGATTAAAGTGGCAGACTACTTCATCAAATCTTCATCAAATGTAATGTATGCTGGCTATTTAGTACGTTTAAGAAGTAGAGAAACTGTAATGCTTGAAAAGAAAAAAAGAAAAAAGGTAGGCAAGTAACTACTCAAAATCCTTGGAGGAATTATTATCCTTGATATCAAGGTATTCAAAATCAGTTGGGTAAAACCTCACTACAGCAGTATTTGAATGACTGGAATCATGTTCACTTTTCCTTGAGAGATTCTGTTTCTTTGAGTGTGATCTGACAAAAAAAAATCATAGGAATTTTGTGTATCTATCCTTTTGATAATACATTTTAAAAACTTAATGTATTTGTTCATGTTTCATGAATGAATTGTAAATGAGAGGTAGGTGTTTTAAAGCTGCCTGAAAGGGTTGGATTTTTAACTCTCAGAAGAAACTAACAGGAGATAATGTAGGTAATTTGGAATCATTTTATGTATGAAGAAATAATTTAGGAAGTACTGTATCAAGACTCAGGCCAGGCTGGATGGGGCTTTGAGCAACCTGCTCTAGTGGGAGGTGTCCCTGCCCATGGGTTGGAACTCGATGATCTTTAAGATCCCTTCCAACTCTAACTATTCTATGATTCTATGAAATCCCACCCCTTGCCTTGTTTTTCTCAGACTGAAAACTCCTCTTTCCCAGCCTCAAGTCACATTGCCTGTAATTTTAAGTGTCTTAATTGCACTGATGTAGATTACAATCAATGCCAAATTGCTTGAGGAGAAACAAATAGCTGTCAAGCTACTTGCTAGTTCTTTGCATTTTATGTGCATAGGGAAAACAGTGCTTGTAGAAATGCTGTTTGTTTTTAATTTGGCAGGCGGAGTTGCGAGCAGCTGTTTTTTTGGCATTAGAAGAACAAGAGAAAGTAGAGGTAAGGGACCCTTAAAAAATTAAATTAAAAAAAATACCATCCTGATATTTCTTCATGAAGAATTAAATATAATATGTTTAATATTTTCCACTTGTGAAATAGAACAACAAAGATATCTATTGCTATGTAAGAGCATGATGTTTAAAAAACACTAAACAGGACTGTCAGGGTGTTTCCTGATGTTTGGACATAGGAATTGTTAAACATAGCCTTTTAAAAATGTAGCTCTAAGTAACTGTCTCTGCTGGTTTTATGTTGCTTCTGTCCAGTTGACCAGAATAATAAATCTTGACTGGTCAAGATTTTATCAAATTGAAATAACGTCTTTTGAAATTTAAAATATACTGGAGATTTTTTGATGGGTGCATTTTGAAAGCAATTTAATGCAGTAACTTGCTAGGTATGCTAATGCTTTTGGTGTTTTTCATAAGGATGTTGTATGTTTGCTTCAGAATAATTTAAGGAACAATTCTGGATTAAGAATGCATCATGATATTTTTATTTTACACTGTATAGCCACTGGAAATATATTGATACTTATCACTGCACTGAATTCCTAAATATTAAGCAAGATATATTTCTTTTTGTCCACAGTGCTTTCTTGTGTGTGTTAGCATTCACGACTCTAGTGATAAATACATATAACAGATTCTTTTCTTTGACTTAGGTTTTTACCCAGGATATTTTGATATGTTAGAAATGGCATTAAGGATTTGATTTGAAAAATCCCTGAACAATTCTGACAAACCAAAACATAGCACGTGGATTTATCTGTGTAAAAATCAAAGTTGAAGAGGGCAAATGTATCAAGGAGAAGAAAAAAAAATTTATAACCTCTTTGAAGGTCTTTTATTTAATAGAACATTTAGCGTTGACTTCCGAACCACTAATTAACAGGGTTTACGCTTTGTCTAGATGATTTGTAAATTCCTAATTTTTTAAAAGTGGGACTGAATTTCTTTAAACAAACTTGGCACTATATTAGAGGAGCAATTTGGGAAGTTAACTGCTTAACTTAATATCAGTACACTATTAAGAATTTTTGTGAAATTAGCTCTGTAGTTTTTGTAATAGAAATACTGAGTCAGTTTTAATTTGCCTAAGTAAATGTATGACTTAGCAGCTTTTACTAGTAGGTAGTAGAATTAATACAAAGGTAGATTCTGGAGAAGTCAATTACCTGTGCCAGACATCATTGTGGAACAGGGCACACCAAAGCACCAACTGGCTGTGGTTTCAGTTTCTTGCTAGTACAAGGATGATATTAATTACTGTTTGGCATTTGTTTTTTGACAGAACAAAGCACCTCTGGTAAATGAAAGCTTGAAGAGTTTTTTAGGTACAAAAGATGGTAAGTTTTTTGTTTACTATACTTCTCAAAATAATAAAAATAGGAAACAAGGGATTAAGTCTTTGAGTCTTTTGTTACAGTACCATCTTCATGAAGTAAAGGGTGCTTTTATTACTGTCAAATCATAATTACTATTCATTCAGAATAGAATTCAGTCTATAATTTTTGAAGTTAATACTGCTGAAGGTATATTTTTAACTGAGATGATTAATGCATTTAAATATATCAATTTCCTGATGGGTTACAGTTATGCTAACTCAGAGCCGTTCTGGACCAATAGAAACAGTAATCAGTGAAAACTCACTGTAAGGATACAGTAGTGAATGCACGCATAGGAGAAATGCCAAGATGGTGTCTTTAAAACAGCTGAATAGCTTAAAAAAATAATCTTACACATGAATTTTGTAAGCAATATCTGGTTTTGCTCCTGCAGTATTGCTTGCTTAATTAATTTTGATATGATAGCCGAGTTAGAAATCAGGGAATTGTTATATAAATTTAGCTATATGGTGGTAGTTTGCAGAATGTCTGATTGATGTTTGCAGGAGTGTTGATTCTTTGTAGATGTTCATACTGAAGCCATGTTAACGTTAAGTCTTTTAAGTAACAATTGTTTCCATCTGGTGTATTTTTACTCTTCTCATTTCCTTTTTAGGTCGCTTGGTAGCAGGTCTTGTTGCAGAATTTCTACGGTTTTTCAATCTTGATTTTACATTGGCTGTTTTTCAGCCTGAATCAAGCACAGTAAGATATACAGCTTTTATTTGTGTCCCGTGCTGATTGTGTGGAGTGCATGGCAATGAATACAAAAAACTATAGTACATTTAAGCCACTCATTTGGTTTTATTCTAGTCATTTTTTTTTATATTTAAAGTAATTTTTTATATTTAATCTGTAAAAGGTACAGTTCTGGTACAGATCTGATCTGATCTGGTAGATGATGCAATAGTCTATCATTACTTAAGTCCACATGCAACAGTAATCTGTAAGTAATTAAGTAATCACTATTTAGTCAAAATATTGATGTGTTAAATGAAACCAAAAAGCTTTAGGAGTTACATTGCAAAATATATATTATGTTTTCTGACAGTTGTTTCTCTGTTATGACATTTTTATTTAAATGTGTTTGTTTTCTTGTGTCCCTGCCACCCCCAGCTAAATGGCCTTGATGGTCGAGAAAATTTAGCTCGAGATTTGGGAATTATAGAAGCAGAAGGTACTGTGGGTGGTCCCCTGTTGTTGGAGGTTGTTAAAAAATGTCAGCAGAAAAAGATTTCAGGCGCTGAAGAAGTAAGTAATGTTAACATGTAATTTCATTTTTTCTTCATAATTCTTTATTAATTTTCATTTCAGTGATGAAAAAACCTTGAAATTAAGAACACTTGGGTATTGTAGTATTATAGTGTCTCAAGTCTTTGTTCTATTCTATTATGCCTTCTACATAACTTATCAGAAAAAAAATGGTGAAAGATAAAGATCGCGAGCATTCTATTACTTTTAATGCCACCCTAGTACTCTTGACTAATATTTTATTACAACATAATAACACAGAGTGAACCCAGGTAAATGACAGAAAACACTGTGTCACTTATTTTCTAATTTCTAGTGTGGTTTGATAACACTTCTGGTTGTTTATATTTTCTTTGGCACACTTTTTTTTTTTATATCACCTGAGAAGTCTAGAATTGGTGGTGTTAAAAGCTTCAAAGCTGTTCTGAAAAAATACATATTTAAAACTAAATATATGAAGGTATTGAACTACCTGAAGACAACGACAGTGATATTTTAATGGAATAGAGAATGAAATTGTTAATTAAATGGATGAAATCCAATCAATGGTATTTGATTAGGTGTCATGATTGTGGCTTGAAAGAAAATTCCCCACACCCAAGTACCCTGACAAAGGCTTCATTTCAGTAGTAGTTGTCGTAGACTTCCTAACACAGCATCACCATGTTCCAGTTTACGTAATGTGTGAGTGGGGATGGTAGCCTTGTTTCTTGTTGGATGGTATTATGACAAAATTCAATATATTTTTCCTATGTGTTTATGTGAAACTTCCTAGGTGGCTCCAGTTCTAAGTAATAGCCTGTGTCCCACATCGAAATCGTCTGATGGAAGATCAGGTACACATCCTATACCAAATAAGGTGAGTTTGTGTATATATAATTAAAAAGCTGTGTAAGGTACACGAAATAAGTAGAAGAAGGAACTCCTATGGAACTGTGGGTACAATTAGGTAGGGGAAGACAGAGACACAAGTGCAGAGCAGACTTGTTTCATTAAGAAACTAGACTGCTAAGAATGAGTTTTAAGGTATGCCTGGAGACTCTGCTGTAGAGGAGGTGTCATGGAGTTACAGTAACAGTCACTGCTGCTTAAAATTAGAACAGGAATAAGTGACAGTCTTAGTTCTTTTGTCACAATGGTTTGTGCCTGTACAATACAGGAACTGGCTCAAATACTGGCATCCAAACTGCATAGAAAATAAATAAAAACCATGTCTGCGTGATTTCCAAAGATCAGTACTGCTTTCCAGAAGTGATATTGTATTGCAGTATGATGTATTCTTCTCTATACCAAGTTGGTCGGAATTATTTTTCAGGCTGCTATTGACTTTTTAGATGTACTAGTCAATAGATGCAGAATCTTCTCCTATTGACTAATTGGGACTGGTCTAGTCAATAGTGGCGTTTTTTAAATGTGCATATAACTAATCTGCAATAAGTATATGGACACAAGAAAGTGATTCTGAGATTTATTCCAAGTTGTAACTTGTAGAGAAACTACCAGACAGAAGTATTGAATTCTGAGAAAGAAGTAATTAAGTGTGGTAAAAGCTCATCTCCTTTTTGAAGGAGAGTTTTATGTGTTGTCAGAATACCACTGTTAAGCGTTAAATACTTAAGATGCACAGCAGCAGCCAAGCAGGCCATAAGAATGCTTTCATTTATGTGCTCTTTCTGATGTTGTGATGCCACAAGTAGAATACAACTTCCAACAAGTTTGAATTTGTGATCAGGCTTTTTATGTTCTTTATAACTATTATTTGTGGCAGGAAAGTTAATTCCATTGCAATGGGAGATAGATGTACGTGTTCTGCAAATGCTTTTCATAACATATTGCTGAATCCTCCATGAAAATATATATCTCTGTCATAAATGGGAGAAAACTGATTTCTGTAGGTAGATTTTCTGATAGAAATACGAACAACAGTTGGTTGGACTTAGGTACTCTAAGTTGTGAATATCTTAATGGGACTATAGTTACAGTTCTTAGATAGTTTGGTGGGGTTTTTTTTTGTCCCCACCCCCTTGGTTCTCTCTCCTCGGCAAAGGCAGGGAGATTATTCTGCCTGTGTGACATACTCAGAGTAAAAATAATGCAGAAGGAGGAAATTTTAGCCAGGCCTGGCTGGAGCAAGCTGGAAGTTACCTGAACAGTCTAGACTTCCTGGCTTCTTCATGTTCTTGGGTGGTTTTTCAAACAGGTTTTGTAAAAACTGTGAGCTGAACTGGCTCTGACTGTGACCTGGTAACCAGTACATGTAATGTAGAAGGGAGTGTGCTCAAAGAGAACAAGACCAGAGTTCTTGGCAGCAGCAAATAATTACATTTGTTAAAGTGCAAGCGTGAAACCACCCTCTGACTTACCTTATTAACATTAGTCTGAAAACCCAAGGTAGTTGTGTTGCGCTTTGAACTCTTAGCCACAGTTAACCTATCATTGTAATTTCAAAGTAGTTATTTCAGTTTAGCAAAACTTTACAATATACTAATTCAGGCAAAGGCCAACTGCTGTACTGCTTGTTTCTCAGACAAGTAACAAACAAGCAAAACCAAAAACTCCACCCTATATTCACAGCTATGAGATAAGAATCACTCTGTCTGTAGCTTGCTTTATTTGATGTCCGAAGTCTTTTAAAATTGGTTTAAAAATACTTTTACAGAGGAGGTGATCTACATAACAAAGCAATTTAGAGGATGGAAGAAAATTTTTTTTAATGACAGCAACAATAAAGAACACTTTCTGTCAAAAGTGATAAAACGCTTTTTTTTTCTTTTTCTTATGCGATTCCTGCTTATATTAATAAATTTCCAAGAAGTACTAATAAATTTGAGTTTTTTAAATAATGATGCTTAATGTATATTATATATTGTGTTTAATTACCACTTACACTGTGACATGAATGACGCAGTAAGACATTACCATTTACAGTAGACATATATGCTTATCCTTTTCAGTGAGGTCTTTTTTTTCTTTACCTTTCAAGGCTGCTGAAACCACTCAAAGTGATACAAGTGTCTCATCAGGGGAAGCAAGCAAAAGAAGCATTCATTTTCTGCCCAATGAAACAAAACTAGATCCTCAACTAGAAAACAAAGACTTAAATACCAAAGAAAAAAGTGATCCATGTGTGGATGAAGATGATGTAGAGGGAGATTCTTTTTTTGATGATCCTATACCCAAACCAGAAAGAACTTACGGCTGGTAAGTAACATTGATGTTCTACTTAATGCAGATTTATTTTGTCCTCAGACCTTTGAATGCTGGTTGATGTTTGGTTAATTGCACTTGTAAATGTGAGTGTTTAGATCTGTTCTGTAACATTTGGTTTTGAAATGTGTATTTTTATGACTCTGCTCCTTGAAATGCAGTATCATCTAGGATCTCTTGGATGTACCATGAGTGGAAAAACCTGTATCACTTTAAGGTACATCACTTAAACTATATAAGGTCCCCAACCTGTTTCACTGGTGGAGCAATCATGTATGAGGCGCAGACATCAGATTTTCTTCTTGCATCAGGGTGACAGTGGTGATCAGCACTAAGCAAGTGGACAATGACAAGGATAATGCTTTAGATATCTCTGTGGCTTTCTGAGGAGTACAAAAAACAGCTAGTGAATGTGTAAGCTGGTTCCATGGACTGTAAGAATAAGGAAAGTTTTCTCACACCTGAGGGCTTCCTTTTCACATGGTAGCACCTTTTGTGTGCAGTTCTGTATTTTCAGTGAAGCATTGTTATTTCTGCTTATGTCAATTTTGCAGATGTTTCTGAAGGGCACCTATGAAGTATGAAAAATTCCATTTGAAAGAACTACTAATGACTGAACTGTACAACAACTTTGTTATAAAACTGAAAACCCTGTCTTGTTGTTACCATGTTGAGTTATCTTGAAGTTTAGCTCAAATACTTATTGAGAAATGCTGCAAGATAGTTTCATGGTGTCCTGCTGTGCTTGAGTAATCGGAGAACTGTTTTACCTTAGTGGAGGTTACCAGTAGAGGCTACAGAAGCATTTGCAAGTCAGTTTGAGAGTTGTTCCCCTCATGTTGGCTTCTTCCACCAACTATGTCAATAGTGGGTGGAACAGCATGAACTTTTTTGTATTATTGCTACATTACATACTTACTTGGGCAATGGGATCATTCTCGTACAGCACAAAGCAATCATGCCAGGTAAATTAGATGTCTTTGTAGTAAGTTAATGGGCTCTTTGAAAAAGATTATTTATAATACAGCTTTCTTTGGATGCATTTAGTTGGAGCAGCATTATTATTTATTTTTTTTTTCCTCAAAAAGTGATTATTTCTATCGGGAAAAATACTGTCTATTACAAATAACCCTACTGTGGTGTTTATTTTCTCTTTCTTATTTGGAAATGCCAAGATTAAAACTGCATCTGAGTTCAGTTACTCCTCCTTACTCAAGAGCTCATTGAAATAGCTTTCGGCCGAAGTCTAACCATTATACCAGGTGATTGTGTTTTCATAAAATAGGTTTGAATGATAAACTGGGAAAACAATAAAAGGCTGGAAAAACTTTTGGATAATAATATTATTTACTAATTTCTTACTGCTCAAGTATTTTCATGAGAAGAAGAGAAGGTCAGTATGAAGTTGGATAAACTGGATTTCTTTAAAAGAGCACCCAAGAAAGAGTCTTAATTATTCAGTAAAATAAGATTTTTTTCCTAGTAGAGAAACTCCCTGCAGAAAAAATTATTACTAAATTGTGTCTGAAGTAGAATCACAGTCCACTGAGCGGTAATTTGTACCTCATCATGTCATTGTGATGTAGATGTTAAGTAAAGTTCTATAATAAGGCTTACTGAATATGTTAATAATAAATAAGCTGGCGCCTAATTGTAACTGAGGTGTTTCTGCTGAGTCTTTTGCTTCTACCCTCCTGGCAGCTCCTCTAGAGGAGAAAAAAGAACATACTCTGCAGGTGAAATCTCTTTGTGTTGTGGTGGTGTGCCTGAGGCCCAAGGGATGAATAAGTAGAAGAGGCACTGGCATCGCTTGGTTTGCAAAAGGCAAATTCCTTGTGGGAGCTTTGCCAGTTTCTTTAAAAGGCTGTATTAGAGGGGAAGGGAACAAGCAGTTACTAAGGACAGAGTAAGAGATGATCCTAGCTCTTATTGCCCCTAAGTCTCTGTCCCATTGTTCACAATTTTGAAGTGTTTTATTATACGATGGTTTACGTGACACTGTATTTTGGTGATACAGATATAATGAATGATTCAAATGTTGTCCATTACCAATAGGAATGGAATCACAGTAACAAATAGGAGTGATAAAAATAGATGTAAAAATCTCCATCTCTCTTTAATATTGTTTCTTCATCCTTTACTTGCAAGTAGTGTTTGAGATCAACGCTTGAAATATATGAATAGAATAGCTAGTAGGTAAGTGAACTTTAATACAAGATGATGAGATCCGTCTTAAAATAACAGAGTGGTTTATATTCTGTGAACTGACAACATTTTGGATTAGTAGTTTTGTCAGACGTCTCTCTTAGTTGTAACACAAGCTAATTGAAATACTGATTTATGTCTGAATCTTTCTTCTTTTGGCTGTGTTTACATGCGGGGATAATGAAAGGCCTTTTGATAAAAATAGTGGTGCTGATGAAGGTGCAGGAGCTCTGTCTGTGAAAGAAGGCAGGCAGAAGCCTTTGCGTAGGTGAGAAAGTGACTTTCTTACTGAATGTCTTGCTTGACGCTTGTGCCAGTAAACTGCTGACTGTTTTTAAGCTTGCAGAATAAATAGTCCTTTCCCCTTGCTCTTTTTGCTGTAAATACTATTGTTCTAGCTTTATGACTATTTAGTAAACAATAGAGAAGAATGTCACTGTGCACATTTTTTCAGCTCTGTGGAGTACTTATTTCTTTGGTTTGTTTCAGGAAAACTGAATCTAATAAAGCAGGAGGTCTAGCTTCCCTTTCTGATGCACCGCCTCTAAAAAGTGGGTTAAGCTCCCTGACGGGCGCACCTTCACTAAAGGAGCCTGATAGTAAGTTTCCTCATGTTCTTGCCTTTGAATTTAGGAGATATTTACCGTAATGTGATGAATGGTCTACACATTCAGATGCAAACATGATTAAGTATGTGGCCCCCTTCTGGTTGTGGTGTGACTTCTAGTGATGCTTTTTTCACTGAGTGATCTCATACTAGTTTTGATTTATTATGCTGCATAATTCAAGGCATCTTATTCCTTGAAACATGAAGTATGAAATAGTTCCTACAGTCCTGGTTTTTTTTTGTGTATATAAAGCAGTTTTCAGGAGCATAAAATTCTACTGTGCGGCTTTTAGCTGAAATTATGTTACTCCATTGCATTGTTATCTTACAATCTTACCTTATTGTTATCTTGATCTTTGTGGTCCCTTCCAACTCTAACCATTCTACAATTCTATGAATTAATTGCACAAATTCTTTAAGAATATTTGCTTTCATGTTGTAAAACCTCATCCTAAATACTGGAAGATCATCTCTGTTTGCTACTCGTGTTTTCAAATAGCAGGGTTCAGACCTGAAAATTGAATATAATATTATCGTATTATACTACAAAATTATATGCAGTTACAATAAAAGAGCAGTCACTATAATGGGTGTGTTTAAGCGGAATCTTACTAAAGAGTCACAAGTCAAAGTTCCGATAGAAATGTTTTTGTTTTATTCCAGATTTGAATAGAAACTCTGTTTTGAAAGACCTGCGGTTGGTGAATACAAAACTGGGATCACTAGAATTAGGCAAGTATCTGCTAAACATGATGAAGCTCTTCCGTTTTGAAGTTCTAACCTGGCTTCCTAGGGGAATCTGAGAAACTGAAATGCACATACTGAACTAAAATCTTCAGCTTTTACTTTTATCACTATATCTAACACCATTGTGAATCTTACTGGAATGAAGAGTGAAATCTGATCCAAAGGAATACAGAATAGTGAAAACTAGTGTTTTGTATGTGGGTTAGTACTTTACATGTGCAGCAAAAATTTGATTCATTCTGTGAATATGCTTGCTAATATCAAGTGATAAATATCTTTTAAGTAAGTATCTGTAAAAAGTGGGGGTTTATAATTGTGGAAAAAGATACCCAGACAAGTCTTGCTCATTTTCAGTGGCGTTTTTACTTGCTGTCTGCACCTTTGAAAGTTGCATTGTAAGCTTTAGGAGCAATATGAGGGTGATGTGATCTAAGAGGTGTCATCTCTGTCTCCAGATAGAGCTGCTGAGTATTTAAATTTTGTCTTCAGCCATGTAGTCAATATCCTGAAAACATATGTTCAATTTGAAAACAGGTTGTGTAAATGAGATTGGTATTAATTAATGACAAACAAACTCATTTTCTCTTCCTAATCTGTACAAGTAATTCAGTCTACTCCCATATTTGCTGACCATTAAACCATGTATTTTGGTGCAGGAATAGTTAATTTTTTTTTTTCATTTCCTGAAGAGAAAGCTTGTTTGATTAATAACTTTTAAAACTTACTTAGGAAATGGAGATGACGATGAGTATGCTGACGACTTCAACAGGTAAGAGAAGGATGATGCTGCTGTAGCATAGTATTTCATTCATTATAAGCATATCTACTAGCATATTTTAATTATTTCATAATATTTCAATTAGTCACTGTTGCTGCAGTTTGTCACTATCTCTAAGCTCCTTTAAACTTGAGTTTGCTATTTTAGACCTATAGCTACAAATTAAAAACAACAACAAAAATTTAAAACAAACAAACAAACAAAAGGCAACAACCCAGATCCCTTTTGTGTAGGGGGTAATGAGTTCCTTAAAAACCTGATGCTAACTTTCATATTCAGTTCTAACTTTTTTTGGAAGGTCTTTGGTTTTTTTCCCCCTTTAAATGTTTTATCACTATAATTAATGCTATTAGACACTGAATATGGTCTATGCTGAAATATTCAACTAAAAAATCCAGCATTGTGAGTAGTCACTGATAAGTACGTAACAGCCTTATCCTTTTGATGTGAAGGTATTGGTGGTGTAAATTGCAGGGCTGAGGCCTAAGTCTCTGTCAGTATTTATCATGGTTCCATGTACGTAGACAGACTAGTTGTTATGGGTTTTTTAAGTAACTTCATATTTAACTTGCTAGGAAGTGAAATCCCAATCAAATGTCAGGTATAAATTGAAGGTGAATATAATACCCAGATGGTTGGAAAGCTTGTTTCTACATTTATGATTTTCTTCCTCTTTAGTACTAGTCATCGCTCGGAAAAAAGTGATATCAGTATTGGTGAAGAAATAGATGAAATTTCTGTGGAAACAGAAGAGTCAAATACCAGTGATAAAGTATGGTTCTCTTTAAATTGTTCTTCTCAATGCTATTCTGATCTTGTCTTGACTTTTTTTTTAACCTTCTGTGAAGGAATATGCCATTACCATAGATTCCTAGGATACATGTTAATGTATTATTTATTATGTTCTGCCTTTTTACACCTAGTATTTCTGCCAAGTTAGATTCTATACTGATTAAAAACCAAAACGATAAACCCTCAACAATTATTTGGGAGCATAATTCACTGTTTCTAGGCATGTAAAATTTATTTAAGACTGGTTTACTAGCCAGTATTGAAATGTCTTCTCCCTGTATCTCAACATCTGTCTGAGCACCTCCTAAAGGAGTATGAAATCTCACTGAAAAAGTTTGAGGATAAAAAGATGGAATGCTCTGTGAAGGACTACAAAAGATAGTACTTACTATCTTACTTGTTTCTATGATTTCTGAGTTTGTGATGTCATTTCTTTTCTAGCTTGAAGTCATCACGCAAGACCTTACCATTTCTCAGTTAAGTGATGTTGCAGATTATCTAGAAGACGTGGCATAGAATTGGACAGCAAACTGTTTCATTGTGCTGGACTAAGAAGACTGCTGTGGACTGTTAATTTCAGACAATCACTTCTTGCTGGAATGTCCACTCCCTATTTGTGCCTTGTGTTTCAAAATGACTGTAGGTAGAAAAGGCTTTTAAATATTCTTAACAAGAACTGAATGAAATAGTGCGTTCCCATTTGAGTCCGATATCAGAATTATTTTCTTCATTTGGTTCAGCCAAACATTTACAGCAGGAGGTGGATTTTCCAGGCAGAATGTCCATTGCTGGCAGTGGGCATCACAAAAGCCAACTGATAAGAGAACATCTGTAGAGAGGCATGTGGCTTTATAATGAACTTGTACTGTTACTCTAAGAGTCGGATTTTTTTTCTTTTTTTGTAAAGATAACCAAAGTAACAACTTTCAGAGGTAGTGGTTCAACTCATGTTTCTTTTAACATAACTTTGTCAAGTCAGCAGGTAGTCCATATTTACGGGAACTGTAGCCACAATAATGAATTGCTCCAAATTTACTTGAAACTGCTGTTTTTCAGGCTCTTCTGAAAGTTGGACTTCTTATTTTTAAAGACATAGCAAATAAAGAGTATGTAAATTCTCAAGTCTAAATTTAGAAGCCAAATTTAGTAGTAGTAATAACTCCGAATGTTCTTGTTTAAGTGTGTGTCAGACCGTTGATGTTAAGACCTAAGCTGTTTTTTATGTGATCATTTCATTATTATCTGTTGTTAAATCACAAAAAGTAATTTTGTAAGGATCTTCAAATCATTAACTAAATCTTACTGATTTTTGTTAAGTTTTTAACAGTGCGATAATGATTTGTGGAGCTTTTATTACCGAGGGCTCTTCACATGCTGTAAGCTCACTTTCATTCTTGAAAATTCTTGTTACATAAAAATAAGCGCCAAAAAGTAAAACCACTAACCTTCTGTTTTTCAGATTCTGACTGCTGTACAGAATTAAATCCAAATGTTTAAAGATACCATACCGAAGATGTTATGGACACTAAGTTTTAGCTAAGAGCAAATTCTTGTATTTTCATTATACTCTTGCAAAACAGGGTCAGTAATGGAAACATTGACAGTTATTTAATGGTACTGTTGTACATGGCGCTGCTGTAATGTATAGGTCATAGACATTTGTAATACTGAAATGACTTCAAAATGTGCACTTTCTGAAAATTGTGAACACATTTGAAAAATATTACATGTAAGTGAATATAAATAATTTTTATTTTTTTTTTAGGCTTTGTAATTTTTTTCAGAAACATTGTTGGCCTCTCATCAATGGTCATCACAGTGGAAGTAGACAGCTAAGCTAAAGCCGTTAGTTAAGTGTATAGAGCTGCTGCTGCATTGGATACTGACTTAAATCTGGTTTTGCACTGGGCCAGCAGGCATGGAGCAGTGCTAGGAGGTTGGGCTTGTACAGGACATAAAGGATTTGAGAGGAGAGAGGAAAAGTGTGCCTTTAATTTATGTGCACCCCAAAATAGCCAGCAAAAAAGCATCAGAATATTTTGTCGTGATGATAACTTCTAATTTGTGCCAAATTGTAGCAGCTGAACACAGAAGAGAATTTTGTACCCCAAAAAATCAATGTGCCACAGACTTAAACCCAGCAACAATGTTGTAACATATGATGCACCCTGTGTAAAAATTCCTTTAAGTATGGGGGAACCTGTGCCTCAAGATACTATGTGTGGAAAGTTTGCTTTGGGCTTTTTTTGAAGACCAACAGCATGTCTGAAGGAAATAAAATTCCACTTGAATACCTAGAAGCAATTGATTTCTGGCATTTGTTTTTAAGTTGTATGGAATAATATAGGGATAGTGTTCTTGCTGGGTTTTTTTATGTCTTGGGAAAACATAATATTCTATTATGTGTTAGCTGTAGGATATGTGGCGATCTTATCAAACCAAAACAAGCAAAACTTTATTAAATGATTTCTAATTGCATTTGAAGATGTGGCCTTTTAAATAACTAATTAGACATGACTTATGTTAGCAGCAAGGTGTTGTTCTCTTACCTTGCACTTTGGCTATAATTTAAGGAAATGCCAAAAAAAAAAGTGGTAAATCTCCATGATCTTCCTCCTGTGGGCTTTTACTGAATTGTGTATAATAATTCAAATTGCAAAATAAAGCTCTTGTGCTGGCTAAGTTGTATTTTTGAGACTTTTTGAATCAAAGCTCTTAACCATTGGGAAGTTTAGGAAGCTCTGTGGTTTGTTTGGGTTTTTTTTTTGGAGGAGGGGCAGGGGAGGAGGCTGGTTCTTGAAAAATGGTTTGGTTTGGTTTTCCCCCAGAGTTAGTCCAGTCTGGAACTGAGACTGTTGTGCATGTGCTCAGGCTTCTTCCAAGCCCAAAGGATCTTGCAGTTCATGATGGTGAATCCTACAGTCTACTTAAGAACAGACTGAATTGGGTTACTGGGTTGTCTGAAGTATCAGTCTGAATTTTCAGACAGTTTATGACTCAACAGACAAAGGATAAAAAAAATCCAGTCCTGCTTGACAAAATCTTGTCTTATCATTATTCTAAACATGTCTGACAAGCTAAGCTGTCTTAAATGCTTATTTTACTGTATGTTTCAAACCATGTTGTTTAGTATTTTATATGAGGCTTCTCACTGAAAGATGTATTGCAGTTGAATACCCTGCCTCCTCGGTCCGTTAGAATGAACAACTGGAGCTCTGTCTTAGCAGATCGAAATGTTGTTGTCTAAGTGGTGTTCTGCATTGGTTCTGCCTTTTCCCAGACATCTCTGTGAACAGAGAAGGAAGTGTCTGAGACAGGCCTTTAGGACTGCTCTGTGCAGTTCTGTACCACCTAAGTCTGGTTAGAAACATGGCGGGGGGGCTGGTTTTGTTTGGTTTATTTTGGTTAAACACTCAGACTCTGTAATTTGTTTAACAAGTTCTGCAATTTCCCGAAGTAAAAAGTTGACTAAGATGTGGCTGATAATTCCATACCATTAATATGGCTGGGATGATGAGGATTGATTATAAATATGATACCTGTGTCTTTTTTTTTTTTTTTTTTAATAGTGAAGTTACCGTATTCTGCTCTTATTTTTTGTTAAGCAAGATGAAAAAACATATCAAATTTGATTAGATACTTCTTCATAAGTGATGCTTTCACCAATTGTAATAAAACCACTCAGCTTTAGACTGTTTTGACAATATAGTCCTTATTTATACAATATAACTAGCTCTTGGGACAACTTAAAACACTTCTGTAACTGATGAGGAGGTTGGGTGTTAAAGAAGGGGTTTGCTTCTTTGCTTGCTATTGAGCACAGTAATTTCTACCAATGAATTACTTTCTGCAAAGCACAGATTTCTCTTCAGGAAGAAACCCTGTAAAGAATAAAGTAATAATGAATGCATTATTGCAGAAGCACAATTTGCAATGTGACTGTCTTGATTTCTACAAAAAAAGAAAAAAAAAAAAAAACACAAACAACCCCCCCCCCCCCAAAAAAAAACAAACAAAAAAAAAACACCCAAAAACTGGGCTATTAAAGGCCATTGAGTTACCTGAAGATTGAACCTCTCTCAGAACTGCAATGAACATCAAAAAGTGTCAGTTCCTTTGTGTATCATGAACAGTACTAAACTCTCCTAATGAAAATGACAAAGGGGGGAAAAATCAAGCCAAAGCCCAGTGATCTCTAGCATGCAATTTCTGCTGGGGTGCTAAAATTTGTCACTGCTGTCATTGGACTGTTCCCATAGTGTCTTCTTTAAAGTCAATCAATGGTTCTAAACTTCTGTCACTTTCCAAAGAATTCATTCTTTTTAATATTTCAGAGGGCAAACTATATATTATACCTTGCTGTTCAAAGAAGTGCCATAAACTGTTCTGTTCCCAGCCTGGAAGTGAATGGCCTCAGTCAGCTAAGTCCACTATACCTTTCAGGGAAAATGGTCAAATGGTCAGGAAATGAATAGTGAGCCATTACGTTCAGAAAGAGGATGGAACTGTCTTTAATTTTTACTAGTGCGATCTACAGGCATTGTCTTGATAGAGTAGTTGAGGAGCAATAGAGAGATTACAACAGAGTTGAGCACATAGTTAAAAAGTTATTTTGGGGAACACTTGCTTTGTTCAGTGAATTGAATGTTTGCTGTTAGCGTTGAAGTTTTTTGCTGGTTTGTCACTTGACCTAGGGGAAGAGAATGCTTTGTAAGCTCCTTAAGAAAAAGCTTTTTTAACCTTTGTAAGCGCAGTGCAGGAGAACAACTGCGGACCTGATGAATGAATGAACCACAGCTGGGAACAAACAGGGGTAGGAGGAGTTGCGTGCTGAGCAGAAAATGTAAGGGGGATGAAGCAGGCGTCTGTCAGGCTTCAGTGTCCCACTTGGCACATGGTGTGTGAGGAGGCAGCCTGCCCAGGAGACCCAGCATTCCGAAGGTGGGAGAACTGCAGGGAAGAGCTGGAGACTGAGAAGCTGCCTGCTGGGTATGGGGAAGCAGAGCAGATTTGTGTGACGGGCTTGTGCAGGCAGGAAGGAGTTAGTAGGAGAGTGCCTGAAGATTCTTGGAGGCTGGTAATGACAGCAGCCTCACCTGCAGGAGCTCTGCTCTGGTCAGGCCACCAAGCTGCCAGCTGAAGCAGCCTGGATGGCATCAGGAATGCCAGCAGGAAGGTCACAAACTTTGTGGCCCTTGTAAAAGCAAGAACCCCAGTTGCCCATTGCAGGGAAGGGAGGGAAAGGCCAGAGGTGATATTTTACCAGGGGAGGGCTGGGATTCTCATGAAGCAAAAAAACAAGAAAGATTTTTCTGCAGATGCTCACTGAGAGAACTGTAGAGCCCTGGCAGCAAGACGGAGTGAGTTTTGTTGGGGGATGCATCCAGCCATTCTGTCAGAGCCAGTGAGGCTGTGAGAGGTAACAGTAGTCAGGGACTTCCTTCTACAAAGGCCCTGCCCATCAGACCTCTTCGTTCTTTGCCTGAGCCCATCTCTAGTGTGTTGCTGGTGTTACAGGCAGAACTTTGGGGTTTTGTGGCTGTAGGACCCTCTTTGAGAAAGGAGGTCTGCTAGGGAAAGATGGGGTGCAGCTGGTGAAAAGGATTATCTTTGCTGATGGAGTTCCTAATGTGGTGAAGAGTTTGAACTAGGTTTCATTGGGTGTGGAGACCAGAGACCTGCAGGTATGTGGGAGCTGACGGGAGCCCACACAAGAGAGTATGAGTGAGGGACATCCCTCCTTGCAAGAAATCTCAGTGACTGGGGTCATCTGAGGCTCTTTTCCACAAATAAATGTGCAATGGAATAAATGAGAAAGAAGAAGCCTGTGCAGTCACAAGCTGTGATGTGGCTGGGATGACAAGACCACAGTGAAATAGCTTGCACGACTGGACCGCTACAGTAGGTGGACACAAGCTTAACAAGCGGGCAAGGAAGAAAAATGGAGGGGAGTGTCCACAGAGGAGTAGTCTGAATGTGCAGAGCTCAAACAGAATAGAGAAAGCCCTGATGGAACCTCTGCCAAAAATTTGTTGTCATGGCTAAAGGGGACACCAACAAAGGGGATATTGTGGTAGAGACCTGCAAAAGACCACTCGATCAAGAAAAGGAAGAGAATGAAGCCTTCCTTAAACAATTTGAAGAAGTCTGCTGACTGCATGCTGTGGTTTTCATGGGGATTTTTAACCACTTCAGATTTGCAGGAAGACCAACATGGCAGAACACCAACGAGTCAGGAGAGACAGAGTGTGTCAGGGACCATCTATGACTTGGGTGCTGGACAGGACAGAGCAGGGGATACTATAGATCTGCTAACCAGGAATAAGGAAGGATTGCATTAGGCAATGGTGAACTTGACTACAGTAACCATGAGACAACAAAGTTAAAAATCCCAAAGGTAGAGAGTAACAGAATACTAGTCTTGGACTGCAGGGAAGTGAACTCTCTTGTCCAGGATTCTGTTTGGCAGGAGCCCATAGAAGGCATAGGAATAGCAGGAGGACAGACTGGCTGATTGAGAAACTCCTGGCTGAGCTCAAATGCAAAGAATTGTATGGAATGTGGAAGTGGTGACGGGCTATGGAGGGGAGACTACGGAATTGCACAGGAATGCTACAAGAGACATCAAATCTTGGCTGGCACTGAAGCTAGCAAGGGATGTGAAAGCAGCAAGAAGGGTTTCTGCAAGCAAGTGGGACATACGTAAAAGGTGGAAGAAAATGTGGGCCTGTTGCTGCACGGAGTGGGGACCTAGTGATGAAGGTATAGCAAAAGACTGAGGTACTGTTTCTTCTTCACCTCTGTCTTTACTGGCAAGGTCTGTTCTCAGGCTTCTTTGAAAGGTCATGACAATCCAGGGACATTCCTGATGACTTGAAAAAGGAAAATGTTACATCTGGATTTTTAGAAGGTGAGAAAGAGGATCCAGCAAACTACAAACCAAGCAGCCTCACCTCAGTCCCTGGGACATTTGACGCAAATCCTCATGGCAGCCAATTTCTAAGTACACAAAAGAAAATAAGATGACTGAGAACAGCCAGCATGGGTTTATGAAGGGCAAATTTTGCCTGACCTTCTGATGTGAGGTGATTGGCTCTGGGGGCAACAGTGAATGTCATTTTATTTGACTTTAGCTAAAGTCTCCCAAATCATCTGTGTAGCCAAACTGTGGGCAGATGGGCTGGGTTAAAAGCAGCTTTGCAGAAAAGGGGCTGGGGGCAGCTCTGAAAGGTGAAAGCTGTGAAGAGTTGAGTGAGCCTGCTGGCTGTGCTCACGTAGGCAACAGACTGAGGGAAGTGGTCCTTTCCTTTATATCTCCTTCCCTGTGAAACTGTACCTAGAGCATTTTGTTCAGTTTGGGCTCCCCTGGTACAAGAGACGCCAATGAAATAGAGGAGCCAGAGGATGGTGATGGGACTGGACAAGTGACTTATGAAGAGCTGGGGCTATTCTGCCTGTAAAAGAGAAAGTACCAGTAGGTGGTTAAGCTGTGGTCTTCCATGCCTATGGGGGGCAGTGTGGAAAACAGATCTGCACTCTTCCTGCAAATGCCCAGGGAAAGGACAACAGTCAAATTACATCAAGAGAAATTCCAGTTGCATACATGGAATTAAAAAAAATAAATAAATAAATCACCAGGAGAATGGTCCAGGACTAATGAAGGTACCCAGAGAGCTTGGGAATTCTCCATTGTCAGAAATTTTCAAAACTCAAGTGGACAGACCCAAAGCAACCTGATATACCTTTGAAGTTAGGTGTCCTTTGAACAGGGGGCTGGACCTCCAGAGATCACTTTTAACCTAAATTATTCCACAATTCTACCAAAATGGCCCTTTATATGGAAGATTAGTTATTATGAGGTTAGATAGAGTCCTACTGGCTGCCCCTGGGCTTGCAAACAACCTTGTTTGCATCTAGAAACAGTTTTGCTGCAGTTTATTGATGCAGATGTTCATGAACATGCAAACTGTGCTACAGAGGAAGCCCAGCATTTGCAAATACAGTAGTTTAGCATCAATTCTACTATAAAAACTCATGTCCTTGAAGGAATCTCTTGGAAAATGTGAACTTAGAACAAACTTGGATGGTGCACTGTCCAAGTAACTGCAGCTGATCCTTACACTTCGATCTATCTATGCTTAAAAACAAGCCATAAGGTTTCTAAAAGTTGTTTTTCAGTTTCTTAGCAGCTTTAATTGTTTTGTTTCAATTGCTCTATACTATGGGGAAACCACAATTAGAATCAGGTCATTCGCACAGTTCCCCTGTGAAAGTATCACATGCATCTTCATAGCAAGAAAGGTGCTTCGGCTTTTTTTGCCCTGAAATGGAAAAACTTCCACCTCATGGTGACAACATGTTCTGTTCTGGCTGAAAGGTGTCCTTCAGGGTGTACTGCAAGGGGTAGTATCAGGAAAGGGATGGCATGTGGCAGAGCAGTGCTTCCAGTTACATTTTTGGTTTAGGTGATCTTGGCAGAATCACTTTTAAACTGACAATCATGTTATGTTTTAGGCATTTCATTTTGGTGTTTTGTGTTACATTCTCTGATTAAAAGCTCATATCTACAAATAGAAAGGAGGACAGAGTAAAAAGGTAACTCCTCTAGGTCTAACTGTGGCTACAGGGGGCTACTCTGACCCTGCAGCTCCCTCCCTGAGGCGTGGGGCTGTGAGGATCAGCACGCTGCAGCCACAAACCAACAAGCCTCTCAGAAGGTATCCTGCAGTGGCACCAAGTCTCCTGCTCCAGTAGCGCAGCATGTGGCTGGGAAATGCTGTGAGAGGAGAGGGGATGGTGCAGTCACCTACTTTTACGTATTAGTTTACAGGATTGAGGCTCACCTCTCTGAGCATAGGGGAGCAGAGGCAGTGGGGTTGCGCTTCACCCAGATGGAGCCCCCAAGGCTCCCTGCCCTGCCTTTTCTGTGGGCTGTCCTTGGACAGAAGCCAGCCCACAGTCCTCCAGGCAAGGCCCCAGATCATGTGGCTGAGGGACCTATGGAAGCATGGACTGATGGTAGAATGCTGGTGGTCATTTGGGGAATGAGTCTTGTAGGAGTCTTGTTACAGGATATTTAGGGCCAGGAGCAAAAAGGGAACAAAGGATGGATCACAGTGGTTTGGAGAAACAAGTGTGGGCAAACAGAGGCAGAAAGGGGATAAAAGGGATGGGTTCTGTGCAAACGGGCAGGTCAGCAGCTTGTCCTGCCATGCCTGCCCCTGATGAGTGCCCTCTCTCCTGTCTCTACCCTGAGCACTGTTTCCAACCCTTCCTAAATGTGAGTAAAGATGCTTAAAACAGTCTAAATGGTTCTGGGTTGTAGACTAATTAGGGATGAACTCAGGCAAAATGTTGAAGCATAGATTTCCTTGAAATCGATGTGACATTTTCCTACCTAAGATGGGTTTTACAAAACTGGGTGTTGACCTAAAATTATTCTGCCAACCTTTGTGAGAAAAGCACCTCCATAGTGCTGTCTCAAATGAGTGGCTTACATTCTGACTGATGTTTTCATCTCCTTTCAGCTGCAAAACAGGAGGGCTGTAATCTGTTTATTAAAAAGAAAATTACAAAATTGAAAGATAATTAGTTAAAAAAATTCCAAGCAGGCAATTACAAAATGTTAGTTTTATTTTTCAGAGACTAAAAGGATCCTGGGGATTAAAATTAGGTACACTTAAAATTTGTCGTCCAACATACATTAATATGAAATTTAGAAAAATTCTTTAAGGAATAAAAGATAGATTTAAGTAACAGATGCTGCCATAACAAAGCAAGCCCTGCCCCTATCTATTGTTAAGTGTAGCACTGCAAAACTAGTAATCCTCTGTTAAGTTAGTTAAGGCCAAAGCAAAAATTTTAAACAGGCTCTCAAATTGGAAACTGTTAAACAAAACTATGAAAGAGTCAGAATTTTAAGCAGGTTTTTTGCACTCCAAGTCCCTTTAAGGTGTGGTTATAGATGTGGGAAGGTGCTGACATTAGAAATCTGAAGTTCTCAGAGAGAAAGAAAATAAATTCTTGTGGACTTCTTTAATGAAGGAAACATTAAAATTCATCTTCTCTTCCCTTAGTTTCTGCTTTTAATAAGAGTGTGCTACTTGAATGGAACTTAATTTGAAGGACTTAAAAGTACCATTCAAAAATATCAATGCATTGGAGTCATAGCTTTCGTCTAACCTGAGAATCTAAGGTAGAATAAATCAGTGTGATGTTAATGTACAGTAGCTCTTCTGCACTGTTTCCTTATATGTATGTTCATTTTGCATTAAATATCGACATGAATTAAGTTACACTGTGGAAAGACACAAAGGAGTCCAGAGAGGTACTTAAAAATAGGTGCAGGAATGAATGCCAAGTACTTTGAACAAATCCAAAGTAGTCCAGTTTATACAAAGAAAAAGAAATCAAGCAACTACACATGAACTGAAATGAGCCCAAAGAACAGTGAAGCTGAGAAAGCATTGGGTGGTGGCAAAGAGCAAGTTATTAAAAACCGGTTGAAGCAGTAAGAATGCCTGCAGCCCACATATGAGAGGCATGGCTTGGTGTAGGAAACTCCCTTTCCATTACCTAAAGGCCAGCTAAAGCTGTGCTGTCTTCCCTGGGGTGTCTGGCCATCATCTTGATAGCAAAGCAGATAGCGACTTGGGCAATTTAGAGCAGGGAGCAGCAGATGTGGGGATTAATTTGAGTTAAATAATTTAGAAGTCTGCAGAAATAACAGCAGCTCATTAGAGATTAACTGTGAGGAACACTGGTTTTGAAGCACAGAGTCAGAATCCTGTTTGTAAACAAAAATATGGAGGATGGACTTTTTTGCTATGACCTGGGGGATGTGACAGAAAAAGTGTCTGTTGGGAAAAAATGAATAATTGCATGTCTGTAGCAGCTCACATAGTCTGTATGATCTCATAGCTCTGGCCCACAGGTTTTGTGTAACAGAAATACCTGTATCCCAACAGCTCCAGCAGTGCACAAAGCAGGCACGGCTTATTTGCAGCACAAAACATGTAAAGAGCTGTTCTCCCTATGGAACGCACCATTTTTAGGGCAGCTCCACATGCAGCACTTACTGCCCCCTCCCTTGCTAATGGTGGGAGGAGAACCACAGGGGGCCTCCCCCTGCACCGCAGCACGTTCTCCACCACAGCCATCAACAGCCAGCCCAACCCCACCATGGGCTTGGTCTCTACTGAGCAGCTCAGCTTTGGGTGCAATTCAGAAAGAGGTGCCTGAAAGAGGAGGTTGTTTGTCTCTTTGTATGTCTTCCTTTGTCTCTTTGCTGAAGAGCAGCATTTAAGGTCCAGTTCATGCTTAGTGGAAGCTAAAAGACATGCAAGTAAGAGAGCTATGTGCCTCATCCTAGACTCATTCTTACCCAGCATTGAAGCTTCCCACTCCTTCACAGCACAGGCTTTGTACCAAAGCATCGAATCTCTGCAGTATAGCTACAAACATGAAAGAAAAATGGGGTCAGAAATATAGGCCAATTGCCCATGCATCACAGAACAGGAAATCTTGCAGAACAGTTTTTTTTTCTTTCACGTTTGCTCATCTCCCAATGTGGTTTGCTCTTGCAGTCTTTCAATTTAAGAAAAAGGATGCATCCTGACTTATGCTGTTGCATTACAATGTTCTTACTGATTACCAAGGATCTGTTGGTCATAGGAAACAAATGAGACTGTCCAGTTACGTGATCCTTTGCAGTAAATAGTAACTATACACTACTGCACTTTTGCTCAGGTTAATGGGTTTTTTTCTGCACGGTAGAGCCAGATTCTGCTAAGGAATCTGTTGCTACTTGATCCTCTCTATGCTGCCTTGAGGAGCTGGGGAGATGAAATGAAATAAACTTTCAACAGGTAGGAACATCCAAGAGATGATCAAAATCAAACAAACTTAACCGGTTGGAGTTTATTTTCTCCCTCCTTGATTCCAACAGTACAGGAGTCCAGAAGCTGAGCTGTGATAAGCTGACCATGTAGGTAAAGACAGAGTGCTTCCTCAAGTAACAGCTGCTCCTCTCCTCCCTCAGCTTTTATTCTTACCCTGAAGGTTTGGTCTAAAAAGGCAGTACTCTGCTGTTTGCTACCAGCTTGGGGGACAATTATTTGTAATGATTGTTAATGAACTATGGTCATTATTTTAACAAATATGATATTTCATAGAATTTAATGCTCCAGCTCAAAGATGTGGCAGTGCAGAAAAATCTCACACGGTGGAGAATTTGCAAGGGCTTTGGGGGAAACCAGAAGTTTCATCATGCAAGGTATTGCCCAGCAGCTCAAGGAGCCAGGGGGACTGTCTCCGCTGTGCATTCTGGCTGGGAAGGGCCAATGACTGCACTGTGCACATGGTTGCACCAGGGAAGAGGAATTTAATAATGTGTTGTTCAACCTGCCTAAGTGAATAAGTGCAGGAACATTGATGCCTCTTATTGGCCTTGTATTAATCTCTACCTGCAGAAAACTGTGTGTTTAGATAAAATTACACAAGCACCGATTTGCGTCTAGTCTCAGTTAGGCACAGAAAGGAAGGATGAAGGACAGAGGAGGATCCCCTGCTGCATATTTGGATACTGAAGAGTCAGAGGTGAGGCAGTGTGGGACCAGCACTCATGTCCTGGTGGAGCACGGTGAGGTGTGCTCAGGCTGTGTGATGCAGAGCCTTTCTCACTCTCATGTTTGTGCATGTGGCGTTAGCAAGAAGTTGGGGTATTCTTCCTGCATGTTAGTTTGATGGGTTGGGTAAAGGTAAAAACCACTGTTCTCAGAAATGCCCTCTGCATTCATAAGTCCTGAGGCCCAACAGACTGGGAACTCGGCCACACTAAGCACATCATGGGTAGCCACAAAATGGTGGCTTAAAAAGTACCTTTGCTGATTGTCTCAAGCTCCTTCCCTTTGTAACATGGTCTGTTTCCTTTCTAACTTCCTTGCCTCCTTTGTTGCCTTTATTCCTCTGAGTCTCCGACTGGATACTTCCCCCTCTACTGCTGCCCCTGCATTGCCCCTCCTCACCCCATCCCCTCCTCGCCTCCAAGTTCTACTTGGTTTCTGCAGAGCGACACCACCAACCCAACTGACACAGTAGGACTCCCACCAGCCATTTCTGCTCCCAGCACCAGGAGAAATTACTTTTGTCTGAACATGGTCCAAGGAAGTGCCATCTAGCTTTTATGGCACTGACCAGCATCTCCCAAGTTATGTTCACAGATCTGCCGTGGGCTTAATGGGTGACTCTGGCTAAGCTCCTTAGTGTTGTGGTGTGCCAGGTCCTCAACTGTAAAATGGGGGTGGGTGGACCTACTGAAAGCTGACCATTTGTCAGGCCATACAGCTCATTACATCCCTAAACACATCTGGTGTGGATTTAATCTCATGCTGGTGCAACCACCCACCTCCTCTGAGGACAATGACCTGTCATTCCAACTCAGCGACTCTCTGCTGAAAGTGATACTGTTTGCGGCTGGCCCACTCTTTCAACCTGGAATACGTCTGAGAAAAGCAGGAACCCTATTGCTCAGAAGGAAATGAAACCCACCCTGGTGATAATTCTAGAATTTAGAGCAATTTGGAAAGGAGAAAGAGAGAGGTGAGAGGCTCTCGATAGGAGTAGACAGTTTAATATACTCCTATATGGGAAGGGAGGCCTGACTAATATATATACTGGTCTTCTCAGTGTCCTGAGAAGGATTTCTGAAATGCCTTCAACTATAGCAGATCTGATGCCATCCAGAGGGACCTGGACAGGCTTGAGAGGTGGGCTAATGCAAATGGCATGAAGTTCAACCAAGCCAAGTGCAAGGTCCTGCACCTGGGATGTGGCAATCCTAGGCACAAATACAGGTTGGGCAGAGAATGGCTGGAGAGCAGCCCTGAAGAAAAGGACTTGGCAGTGCTCCTGGATGAGAAGCTCAACATGAGCTGGCAGTGTGCGCTGGCAGCCCAGAAAGCCTTTTGATGAGTGATGGACCAGTGCAAATTTAGATGTCTGCCAAGCCTGGTCAATAAAGTGAGGGGAAGCTTCAATGAAGCAGGAAGTGGTTAATACTGGCACACTTTCCCAAATCTCAATGGTGGAGGCAATGAAAACCTCCTAGGGATGAGAGGGCAGGGGCAGCTATTAGTTGCCAGCTTTCTCAAGGGTGTCCTCACAGACACCTATGCTTTTCCCCTTCAGAACATTTCTGTGCCACACAACACAATAAGATGAAGAGATGAGCGTCGTGCCTGGGCAGGCATGAAAACCAGTCTAATTTGGAGCAGGATGAATGCATCCTTTTGGGGCTGTGCCACATATGGCACCTGAGCTATTTGGCATAGATTTGAACTGGGTAAGGAAGATACACTGAGAGGTCAGTTAAAAAGTTTTGAACTTGCTGCAGATCTAGAAGTTTCCTTGCCAAGGCCAGAAGCCATAACCAGGTTTCCATTTTTCTAGCTCTAAGTTCAAATCAATGCTGATACTCCCGCATAAAAGAATCTGTCCCTTTGTGTTATCACTTGGAAGAGGAGTTGTACCTGCATGTCTGCTCTTCTACACTATCCAGCCTGTTGCCCTGTAGAGTTAATTCAGAAGATTTAGCTGTGCTGCATGGTTCTCCAACATACATGCCCCACAGAGTTATCAGGTGCCTGTTTTAGTGCAGGCTAGATTATATTTGTGGAAAAAAACCCTGTCATCTCCCAGGAATGGGATGTAAGAGCATACTTGCATTCTCTGTGCAGCACAGAATTAATCAACAGCAGTTGCTGTTCCTGTGAGGAAACAGTCAGTAATAGTTTGTAGGGTTTTTTTTCCCTTTTTCTCACCACCTCTATAATCACAGTGGAAAAATCAATTTTATCAAAGCACTAACCACATGCAAGTGACTGCTTGCATGAAGACCTAGAGATGAAATGATAACAGTGGTTGCCCACTCTTAGAAGGGAAGTGAAAGGTAAACTTCTGCTGCAATATGAATTCAGAGATCTGTGTTAGCTGTTCACAGCAGAGGACCCTGTATTAGCAGCCGTTCTCTGTCTTCTGCTTGGCACAGCACCCCGATGTGTGTTTATTTTCCCTCCTAATCCACATGGAAATTCATTGGTCTGTTCAAGTCTCTAAAGGGACCGAGATACCTAGCATCTGTTGGTTTAAGTGCCCAATACGTTAAAGCTTATTAAAAGCAGAATGATTTAAACATGCATTTGGTTATTTCACTGATCTGCATCTGACCATAGAGGATCTGTGATTAGGACACAACTTCCTTCCTGCAGCAGTGACATCTCAGTGATTGCTTAGGAACAGTAATTCCTGCTGTGCAGAAAAGACCTGAGGGGAGATTTTCCTCCTTGAAGAGCAATCTGTTGTGGCAATTTTTCACTGGGTTGCCTGTCCTGGCTTGAGATAAAACAGAATTAGCTTTCTGTTCAGTCATTTTACTTTTCAGCTTAGCCTCTTCTAACCAATTGAACTCTCTGAAATTAATGGCATATTTTTCAGACAGTACTCTGCTTCCAGAGTGATAAGACACAATGTTTATAATTCATACCAAGGAATAAGTTCCTGCTTATACTTGTGGCTATAACAGCCAAGGTCAGCTAACTGTTATACGCCCCACTGGAGGGTCAGAAGCAGAAAAGCGTAGAGAGGTTGCAACCACAGGGAGGAGCAGACAGGGCAGGTGACCCAAAACTGCCTAACAGGGTATTCCGTCCAATCTGTGTCATGCTCAGTATAAAACCCGAGGGATCAAAGTGTCAGCTCTCGTTCCGCAATGGATGACTTCTGAGGAGGACTCTGTCTTTCGTCTGCTTTTTATCCCAATCCATGTGTTCTTAGATCCAGTTCCTGAATTCAGTTCCCATCCATCACTGAGTCCAGCCTGGGACTTTTCCAGTGCCTGCCAGTGACATGATTCATCCTGGGAGGTCAATACTGGGTTTTGTATATATTGCATTATTTTCATTATATATTTCATTATTTTTCATTGTATATTGTATATATTTTACTATTTTCTTTTCTCTTTCAATATTATTGTAGTTTCATTCCATTGTTTTGTTATTATTATTATTTATTATTGTTGTTGATGGTTATTTATTACTATTAATTAATACTATCTCATTAAAGTATTTTAAGCCCATAAATCTCTTACTCATTCATCCTTCTCTCCCTAAAGGGAAAGGTTGAGGAGAGTACCTGTCATTTGGTTCAGTTATGGCCCTGTTATCTGTCATTTGGTTCAGTTATGGCCCAAACCATAACAGACTTATTGGTGCCCAACATGGGACCCCGCTGGGACTTGACCTGTGCCCTGACAATTTGCCTGAATACTTCAAATTTCAGCCTGCCCAGCTGAGATGGTATTGGATTTTTTCTATGAGAGGCTGAAGGGGTTGGAAATTAAAAAAGACAGCCAATGTTGTCATTCTTCAACAAAATATTATGTCATGCCTTTAGAGGATTTTGTTTAAAGTTAGTTGATGCAACGCTACTTAACCTGCTGAATGTGTTGTGTAGTTTATTTGTTCTTTGTGTTTGTATGTAGTGGTTTAAATGTGCTATCCTGCTGTGGTTTTTGTGCAGATCTATAAATGATAAATTGGATAATGGTTTTACCTGCGTATCTTGGGCATCACGTAATGGATTCTGTTGCTACTTACACTTTCGATTTTACCTTGGGAAAGTTGACTTCACCCTTTAGTGCCAAATTGACACCACCAGAGGTAGGGGATTTTAGAAACAATTATTACTTTCCCAGCATTGTGATTTTATTGTTGAGATACTCCACAAGCCACTCCACTACCCGTACCAGCATGAGCTACTCCAGCCTTGACAATGACCGCTGCCACTACTCCAGCCTCAACAACGAGAACTGTTACTATTCTAGCTGCTCCAACAGCAAGTACTGCTGCTACTCAAACTCCATCAGACCTGGTACAAGTTGCCCTGGTGACGAGGAAGCAGAAAAGGAAACCGGCTCATTCCTCTGCCCCTTATGACAAAAAACAGCTTAACATGGAAGAGAGTTCTTCTGACAAATATGCAGGAGAGGGTCCTTCTGAGGCAAAGGAAAGGATCCTTCTAAAGCAGACCTGGGAGACAGTCCTTCTCAGGCAGCATCAGTGGAGGAGGAGGAATCAGACACAGAGGTAACCATTAAATCCTTCTCTATGAAGGACTTCCGAAATATTGACTTTAACCATCATGAAGGTGAGATGCTTATCTCCTGGTTGCTGCAGTGCTGGAATAATGGGTCTAATACACCAGACTTAGAAGGTAGAGAAACTAAGCAATTGGGAAACCTGGCCATGGAGGTATCAATAACAAAATTGGGAGAAAGTCAAACACTCTGGTGCAACTTGTGTCAGCTATGAGGGGTAGGTATCCCTTTAAGGATGATATCAAATGCCATCCAAGCAAATGGATTACCATGGAAAAAAATATTAAGTACTGGAGAGAACTGTTTGTGTGAGAGGTGATTTATGGTGACTGGCAAACGAATGTAGACCCCATGCAAATAACCTATATTGTGGAACTTTGTGTAGAATGTACCATCAATGTATTCCCACACATTGTCAGCAGTAATCTGAGGAGGATCTAGTGGTGATGCACCAACTGTAAATGAAATGGCTAACAGAGTATGACATCATGAGACAGTCTCTCTCGTCCTCTCACTGGGGCAGCCATGGAAAAACTGGCTGAAAAAAACAAGAAATGACCAAGAAAATGGCTGAGCAAAATGAGAAAAAGATTGAGAAAATGTCTAAGAAAAATTAGAAATGGTTTGATAAACTGTTTAATAAACTGTCCAGGATGGAGGAGAGATCCCTCTCTTCCTCTGTATGTACCCATGCCATAGCTGTTAGGAGAAGCCGCCCTCCTATGAGGCCATCTCAAGAGAAACAGGACATGCTATGACGTATCCTGTGGTTTTGTCTCTGCTATTATGGAGAGGACATGAGGAAGTGGGATGGATGACCTACCTTGTCCCTACATGCACAAGTACATGAGTTGCAAGGTAAAACAGAAGAATTTTTCCAGGAGGATAGTCTACAGTGAGCTGTTATATGGTCCAGGTAGGAACTCCTAATCTGGATACTATGGTCAATATTTGAGGGGCCCTGCATCCAGCCAGAAGGAAGAGAGGGACAACCAAGTTTTTTGGACTCAATGGCCTGGCATGTTAGAGCCCCAAGAATATAAAACCCTGCTGGACACTGCTGCACAGTGTATACCCTTTTGCCATCTAATCATAAAGGGGCAGAATCCATCACTATTTCTGGAGTGCCAGGGGGCATTACCTAACCGGTAATAAAAGGGAGGAGCACCCCATTTTGACTGGTCAAGATGCTCCATGAGTCCTTGGAATAAACTTCCTCAAGAAAGGGTGATTTAAAGACCCAAAAGGGTATAGCAACTGTAGAGAGATAGCAACTGAGAACATTACACAGCTACCTACCTTATCTGGTCTTTCAGATGACCCTTCTGTTGAGGGTTAAAGAACAGCAGATGGCAATTGCTACTGCCACGGTGCATAAGTGCACTGCATTGCACCAACTGAGACTCCCTGATTCCCATCCATAACCTGATTTGTCATCTGGAGACCCAAGGAGTGATCAGCAAGACTCGCTCACACTTTAACAGCCCTATATGTCCAGTGTGAAAGTCTGATGGAGACTGGAGATTAACAGTAGACTATCATGGCCTGAATGAAGTCACACCACCACTGGGTGCTGCCATGCTGGACATGCTAGAACTTCAGTATGAACTAGAGTCAAAGGCTGCCAAGTGGTAAGCTGTAATTGATGTTGCTAATACACTTTTCCCTATTCCTTTAACAGCAGGGTGCAGGTCACAGGTTCCTTTCACCTGGAGAGGTGTCCAGTATACCTGGACTTGACTGCCCCAGGAGTGGAAATACAGTCCTACTATTTGCCATGGGCTGGTCCAGACTGCACTGTAGAAGGGTGGACCTCCAGAATACATACAGTATATTGACAACATCATTGTATGGGGTAAAGCAGCAACAGAAATTTTCAACAAAGGTAGGAAAACATTCAAAGTTCTTCTGAAAATAAGTGCTTGCTGTAAAAAGAGGTAATGTCAAGGGGCCTACACAAGACATCCAGTTTCTGGGAATTAAGTGGCAAGATTGGTGTCACCAAATCCCAATGGACATGATTAAAAAAATTACAGCTATGTCCCCCCCAACTAAAAAAATAGAAACACAAACCTTCTTAGGTAGTATGGGTTTCTGGAGGGTGATTGTGAGACTTCTCTATGAAGTGACTCAAAAATGATTTTGCATGGAGTCTTGAACATCAATAAGTCTTTGAGCAAATTAAACAAGAGATTCTGCAAGCAGTAGCCCTTGGACCAGTCTGAAAAGGACAGGTCATTAAAAATGTGATCTACACCACCAGGGATGATGGTCCTATCTGGAGCCTCTGGCAGAAATCACCAGGGGAGACTCGAGGTTGACCCCTAGGATTCTGGAGTCTGAGATACAGAGGATCTGAGGCCAACTGCACTCCCAACTGAAAAATAAATCTTGACAGCATAGGAAGGAGTTAGAGATGCTTCAGAAGCGCTCTGGTACTGAATTGGTACTGAAGCACAACTCCTCCTCCCAGTTACCAGTACTTCGCTGGATGTTCAAGGGTAAAGCTCTTTCTACTCATCATGCCACCAATGCTTCCTGGACTAAGTGGGTTGCATTAATCATATAGTGAACTTGAATAGAAGACCCCAATCATGCAGGAATTGTAGAACTGATCACAAACTGACCTGAGGGAAAAATACCAGAATGCCAGCAGAGGAGGTGGTGATATGCACTGAAGAAGCCACACCTTATAATGGACGACTCTCAGATAATGAGAAACAGTATACTCTGTTCACTGATCAATCTTGTCATATTGTAGGAAAGATGGAAATCTGCTGTGTGGAGTTCTACATGACAAGTGACTACAGCAGCTGAAGGAGAAGGTGAACTGAATTTGCAGACAAAGAAGCCATCCAGTTTGCCTTAGACACTGCTAAATGAGAAGTGGACAATATCTCTATACTGACTCATGAATAATGGCAAATGCTCTGTGGGGTTGGTTAAAGCAGTGGAAGCAGAGCAAACGGCAGCACAGAGGTACATCCATCTGGACTGTTGAACTGTGGCAAGATATTGCTGACCAGCTAGGGAAACTGGTTGTAAAGGTGTGTTGTGTAGATGTCCATGTACTCACAAATTGGGCTACTGATGAACATCAACAAGTAGACTAGAGTGCTAAGATTTTCCAGACAGATTTGGACTGGGAACATAAAGGTGAACTTTTTGGTTTGTTGGGTCCATGACAATTCAGGTCATCAAGGAAGGGATGCAACATATAAATGGGCTCATGACTGAGGGGGGACAGTACTCCAGATGTGGCCTTACCAGGGCAGAGTAGAGAGGGAAGGTAACCTCCTTCATCCTGCTGGCCACACTATTTTTAATGTGCTCCAGGAGACTATTGGCCTTTTTTGCCACAATAGCGCATTGCTGGGCCATGGTCAACTTGTTGTCCACCAGGACTCCAAGGTCTCTCTCTGCAGAGCTGCCTTCCAGCAGGTCAGACCCTAATCTGAACTGGTGCATGGGGCTATTCCTTCCTAGATGCAGGATTGTCGTCCTGGGAGCTTGATACTGGCTTTGTATATATTGTATGTATTTTATTATTTTCTTTTTTTTTTTTTTTTTTTTTTTTTCTTTTTTTTTTCATTTTTAA
>VZRU01003794.1:1909622-1932622 GCA_013398155.1 Pedionomus torquatus | reverse complement strand
TTTTTTTTATATATCATTATCTTTTCACTGTTAAATTATTAACATTTCCTTAAAGTATTTTATTTTCCTTTGAACTCATAAGTCTCTTTCTCTCTTATCTTTCTCTCCCTGAAGGGAAGGTTTGGGTAGAGTGTTTGTTTCAATGGCCAGTCCGGCCCAAACCGTGACATTGCCTCAGATCCTTGGTGTGGTTAGTGGTTGCGGCCTGCACCATGGTGTAAAAGTAAAATGAGAGAGTCATTGTTTCATTGAAGTGGTCATCCAACCCCTCCAATTTGTCTACGACTGGGAAAATCACAGCCTGTGAGCTGAATTGCATACCCTGCATCTTGGTCCACACAGAAGGAAAGAAATCTTTGAGCTGTATCCAGCCAACACAAGGACTGCATATTGTGTAGACACGATGTCAAATTTCGTTATTGCATTTCAGCATTTGTGGGAAATGGTGGGAGCCAGGATCCCAGAAACCTTACAAAGTCTGCACCAAACAACCAATTGCATTGTATAAGTACCTTTTAAACTCTATTTTTTAACTCTTACTCAGAACATGAAGGCCACTGCTGTGGAAAGAGGTGACTGGGGCATTCCATGGCGAGGATCTCTTGTAGAAGCAGTCATATAAAGAAAGTACAACTCTAAAAAATAAATCAGGTCAATTAATTCTACACACTCAGGTTGAAATGTCAGTGCTTGGGAGTACAGACTGATGACAGGCCCTGAGAAACTACTTTGGTAGTTATTTCAATGAGACATGAAACAGAGAGTGAGCAACTGAGAGAGCAAGAAGAAAACATTACCACAACAGGTATGATCTGACTACAGCATCAAACACAGAAATTATGTCACCGACTGCATATTTAACTGCTTGTTTCTCTGCCTTGTGTTTGCAGCATTTCTGATATGGAAACTCACTTTTCCTCTACAGTCTAATGTTAATTAGTCATACAACGACAGACAATTCAGCAGAACTTTTTTACAGCGGAACAATTTACTTCAGAAGGCAACCGTTTTTTGGAAATATTTTGCAATATTCTTTATAGTGATACATTTCATTTTGAAAAAAAATAAATTAGATCCACTTTAGCAAGAATCCAGTTTTAAGCCTTACAGTGTGGCTGCTGTGTTAAGCTTCATCTCATAATGACATATTATGTAAGTATCACAATAATGGGCTTTGTTTCATAAATTCATTGGCCCAAGTGGGATCAAAGAATGTTGCAATAGGTTCTTCTGATATAGAAATCTCCAGTGGGCAGGGGAGACACAGGAATGAAGCCACTTTCCCCCTCCATGGCCTCAGAAAGGACATTTATAATGAAAGTGATCTCTTCCCACTCAGGAAAGAAAACCAACATCTGGGGTGGTGCACAGCTGTATGCAGGGCATGGGGCAGGTGGTGGAGAATAAGGAACTGGGACTTACGTTATACTTTCTTCCTTGGGATTTCAGAAACAACCATATTTTCTGGTCCATGTAAGAATTTCTTGTGTACAGAGAAGGTAGGTAAGTGAGATCACGAGTCCCTGACATCTTCTTTCCCTTGTCCCGTGGCAATACAAGGGTTATATCACTGTTCATCATTGTAAAGACCCATTACTTGTTATATAACCTTGGGAGCTGCGTCCACCAGAAAAGGTTCTAAAATATCTTTAAGATAAGCAGCTGAAAGGGAATAGTAAGAAACAGATACAATACAATATACTTCAGGGAAAAATTCTTAAAGGTGTATAACTGCTAGCAAATGGTCTGCTTAAGTTGTTTCCTAGTGGAAAATAGCATGATTTCAATAATTATTTTTTTTTTCCCTTCAGAATGCCTTTAGTTATCACAGAAATATTGGGATGAAAATTTGAAATATTTATTTGGAAAATGCTACCCTAATATCTCATGGGAGTTGTTGTCCTTATGAATTCCAATCCTTTTCTTGTCTAGCCTTCTGTGAGACCTTACATGGGGGAACGAGATTCCTTATTGCCTACTTTCTCATTCCAAAGCTAGTAAACATAGTCTGATTGGTAAGCTCAAAGTACAAAAGAGAATAAAAACATAAATAATCTGTACACCTTGGTGCTTTTTCAAAACTAGCATTTTTTTCTATAAAAGTTTTCATCAAAAATCCAACCATTTTTGGTTTAAAACTGTTGTTTTCATCAACATTTTCTCCAAGAAAATGAATTTTTTTTTTTTAACCTGCTTTTCTGAAGCCAGTGATTATCAGTGGGAGGACACAATTACTGCTTTTTATGCCTCTCTCTGGAAGCCAGGCCAGCTGGGAACTTGGATAGTTCTAAGTGATGCTGCAGTGAAGCACAGGAGTGCTCCGAGTATGACTGGGCTCCTCCTTCAGAAAATCTATGTTCTGTGTAAGAAGAAATCACCTCAGAATCTTTACTATTTTCATATGACCACCAAACTGTTTCCCATCATTATTTTTTGTTTAGTCTCCCTCCGTTTTCAAATTAAATGGGAAGTGCATTGGTGAAAGAAAACTAATGGGTTGTGAGGTTTAACAAATATAGTCATATGTCTTGGACTAGAGGTGAGAGCTAAACACTCATTATGCAGTTCCTTCCTTCCCTTGTGCTGTGTTTACAACCCTTATCCATTTAATTTCCTGAGCCCTATTTGATCCTGTGGCAAAAACCCCACAGAAGGCCTTAGGAGGGCTCTGTCTTTTCTAGCTGGTTTGACAGAGGTGATTAAGTAATTAAAACATCAATGGATGCCAGTCAGTGTGGGAGGGATGTTAAGTGGTGGGATCATGTTATTTCAGTCCCTGACACCTGCACCATAATGCATGAGGTGTCTGATGCAAGAGGGTAGACAGAATCAGGCAGGAGTGAGGCTGAAAACACAAAAAAGATCAAAGGGAAAGCAAGTGACTGGTGCTATATGTAATGCTGGAGAGATATTTGGAAGACAAGACGAGGTAGAAATTAGAGAAATCTAGAAAAGCTGAACAAAGAAAAAGAGAGAAATAGGGAGAACATAAAACTAAATACCAGAAAAACTAAAAACCAGAAAAAGAATATTTGACAGGGAGTGAAAAGCCAGATGCAAACAGAAGATGGAGAGTTGTAAATAAATTGTGAGAAAAAAAATTATTGACAATATAGGTTGTTAACATTAAAAAAAAAAAGGGTGATATAAACAGCCTAAATGTAAATATAGTTTACATTTTATAGTCTGACAGAATGAAAGAAGCACAGAACCTCAGGTGATAGCTAGATCTGTGACTCAGATTAGACTAATCTAAGTTTATCCGCATGAACATTAAAGCAGGATGGAACATTGTGGGGTGTGTGTGTTGCCTTTCCTTTAGGATTTAAAAAACCCAACATGTCCTGAATCATTCCAGAAGAAATGTGGATTCTGGAATAATTCAGATGCTGGGTTTGTTTTCCTTTTCTTTCAATATGTTTTCTTTCCTTAATTAGTGGTGGCAGAAAACTAACATGTGGTGAGATTTGAGAAACCACAATAACCATATTAGCTAAACGAGAGTAGACTTCCTTTCAGAGCTCTAACACATGAACAAAAATGAACTACATGTGGGGGCTTCATTTGAATAACATGCGGATTTTCAAATAGTTGTTTTACAAAGAAAAAACCCTTTCCACTTTCCACAGTGTGAAGGTGAAGCACAAAGCATCTGTGAGGAAGGCTGTCTGAGCTTTGTAACTGGGTCAGAGGAAAATGTGCTGAGAAGGTAGGTTGGATGAGTTATCGGACATTGTATTACCTTTGGCATTCACTGTTCCATTGTTAATTCTTCACCTTCTGAAAGACTGTTATTCATACTGAATATTGAATGTATTGCAGCTTAAAATCATGAGGTACAGTTAAATTAGAAAACACCTGAATAAGGAACAAGGTGAGCAATAGTTTTTTGTAATGGATAAGCAAAAATTCTGATTTATCTTTTAATGATTGTCATTCCATGAAATTGTGTTGATAATATTCAGCTGCTTCACAGGCTAATTCATTAGCATTTCAAAAGTAGGTTGCTGTCTGTGTGAGGTTCTGGAAGCTCTGTTAGTAGCTGTTCTCTGAAGCTTCTGTTAGTAGAAGCAGAAGTGCTTGTTTGAATGTGGACAACAATCATCACAGACTTGGTTGGTGATTTGAAGTTACATCCATGTTTGTAATACAGAGGAAATTTCTACTTCTGTTACTCATAATTTACTTCTCACAAGGCTGCCATGGGCTAGGTTTGTCTTTTTGTAATGAAGTTTGCTTTGCAAGATGCAGATCCATCTCTTCAGTCCCAGAGTTATGAGAAAGAAGCCCTTAAAAGGCCCATAATGAAATACTGGCAAATTGCTTTACCAAAATTGAATGTGCTGCTACTCCGAGTTTGCTATTTTGAACAGAAATTGAGACCATGTTTCAAAATATCAGACACTGTGAACAGGAGCCTGTGTTTTACTTCAGATGGCATTTAGACAGAAAATGACTTCTCCATAAATAGGATCCAGGCTATCATATATAGATATATTATTACAAAAAGTATATGTCTCTCAGCCTGTCAAGAGTAAATGTACTATTCTTTGCAACACTTGATGGAGGGGAGATTTTAAAAATGAAGCTTGTACTTTCTTACCAAGAAAGTCCAGAATACCCCTTATGAACCTCACCTTAAGTCTAAATCAAGTTAATTGGATGATTTTCATTACTACATTTTGACATGCAGATAAGCGTGAGTTAGCAAACCAATACAAAACCGTAGTTCAAAAAAGGTTAAAGCCCCTCTTAGCAAAGGTTATAAGGGTGTCCTGAAAACTTGTGAGGTTTTAATGATGGAAATTGTTACGAATTACAAAATACACAATATAGTGAAAAGTACTTCACAATTGTGATTAAGGATGTCTGGAAAGATTCACAAGGTCTGGGCACCTTGCCAATCACCTTAATGTAGGAAACCAAAATACAGTACAGTTGTTTAGCACCACCCCCCACATCGTTCCTCCTGCTCAGACCCCTACCTCTGTGCTGTCCTCTCACACTGACCAACAGCTCAGCTCTCCTTGCTCATCATAGGCCAATTAAAACATAGGTGTCCTTCAGCAAGTGCTGCAAGTTACTAAATCTGGACTGCTTCAGACATTTAAGGTACATTGCTGAGCATGGTAGTGACGTGCTTTTCTTTATTTCTTTAATATCCTTGCAGCTTTCAGGAATCTGTCTTTTGACCATTTCTGCACCCTAGTCCTCTAAGTACAGCTGCTAATTTGATTTATCAATAGAAACTTAAAATGGAGATAATATTAGTCATCTGGTACAATTGTTTCTCTTGGCCTTGAATCTTTACTTCTTGTTTCTGCATTGAAGCTCACACATCTTCTTCCTCCATGTAACTAGACTTTACCAAACTGTATTTCAAATGCTCAACTGCTTTATGGATTTAATCATAACCTTCCCAGATCTGTTATGACAGGGAACTGTTTAGTCCAAACAGCAATGAGGCCAAATCAATCTTATAATGGATCTACTGAAATTGTCTGAGTCACAGTCCGTATAGATTTCACACTTTTTTTGCTTTGTATGCATCAAACAGTGAAGATTGTCTTTCAGCAGTAACAATCAAAACATGCATGCAGAGTGTCCACATACACACACGCATACAGGAAAAAAATGAGACTCCTATTTCAGTGTTTTTAGGTATCTCTGTGTTGCCTGTGCAAGTATTTTGGGATTTTGTCACAGCTGAAGTCAAGGTCTTGGGTCCCATGAAAATCAGCCATCAAGAAAATTAAATGTGCCTGCTTAAGTGTTCATGAACCATTATGATGTGGTACTTTAAGTGATCATTTTGACACTAGGAAGCATTTTTGTTTCATTCACTGGTTACGGTTAGGGAGTACCATACTTAAGCTGCTCAGGAGCCACTGCTATTGTGATTTTGAAACAAAAATTGAGCATGGCATCTATCGCCCTCCATTTCTTTAGGTCCAGCATTCTGTTAATTTGATCATATCTTACAAGGCTGCCTGTATTAATGCTATCTGGTGTCTCTAATGAGACCACAAGCTGCAACTGAATGTTCACACACAATTTCTAAAATAAAAGAGAACTTTGAAGGGGTTTTCTACTTGTTTTTCTTTTTTCCTGCTAATACAAACACTTAAGTTCTCATGAGAAACTAATGTCTGGAAGAGAAACATTTATAGATTCTAAAGTTCAGGAGTCATGAAATTGAATATGTTCTTGTCTAGTTCCAACTAACTTTGACAACAGACTAGAACAGCACACACAATCAGCAAATGTTTGTGCCAAACAGGCAAACACAAATGGAATTTCCTCCTTTACCTGGGCATATTTTGTGTTAGCAGTTCAGGCAAAACATTTGGATAATGTGCACCTTGACATATACTAGATTACTATTTTTTCTTCAGAAAACAGCTATTATTCAATTTGGTAATTAATTCTCATCTCAGTTTTGCAGTTCTACTGTAAGTGATCTTGTTTAAATGCTTAATGATTAAACTGCTCGTCTCCATGACATTAAGTGCACCCTTTTCAAAAACAGGCCATCATTCAAGGTGTGTTGTAAGCACAGTGACAATTGACACCCTACTTTTTATGATTTCAGTGCTAGCTTGATTATTTAAAAAACAGTATCATTATATAGCTAGCCTAGTTAGTAAATGACTTGCCTCCAGCTTGCATGTTTCCAGCACAGATAAGGTTAAATATTTTCCTTTACGTAAAAAAAAGCAGATTATTGTTATTGCCTGTCAGGAGGAAGTGGTGATTTTTTTTCAATTTAACTCTGTACCTTTAACTAATGCTGTTATTTCTTGTTTTTCAAATTAAAGTGTACTCCTTTTGAGACTGATGGTAAATGTGCTTGAGGTAGCCACAAAAGAATGTAACAGAATCACACATCCTCTTTCACCTGATCTTCAGGCAATTTTCAAATCTGGTAAGTACTAAAATAAAATAGGCAATCTGTAATGTATGTATGTGTGTTGAATGTATCAAACTGAACACATAAGTAGGAGTGTACTTATGTTGGTGAACAATGCTTAAAAAATACTTACTGATTCCCTCCAAGTTGTGAGAAATTTTTTTCTTAATAGAAAACTTTTTCTTTCTTTGTTCATTATCTTTTGCTTGTATAACTCAAATAATAGATTTGTATTTAAGATTCTTGTTTAGTATTAGTTTTGAATACTCATATATTGCTTTCATAGTGAAAAGAAATAGGATAATGTGGATAAAGTGGAAAAATAGTGAGCTAAAAAATATGAGGGGGCTATATTTATATATTCAGAACAGAAGTATGTTTGTGTGCTCATGCGTAGACATATGCCAATGTATAGTACACACGTCCACCCTTATATAAATATGGAAATTTAGTCTTTGTGGTTACCTAATGCATTAGTTCAATAAATCCATAAATATGCAGATTATGCATTATAAAGGTGCCTATCAAAAGACTGTTGTAAAGTTTTAAATTGGAAAAAAAAAATTGTGTTTGTAGGAGTTCTGATTCAACTTCCTTTTCAGCAAGTGCATCTTCTTAATAACTTCAGTTGAACATTATTTCAAATTCAGAGAAGGAAATCAACTTAAAAGATTTAAATCAGGTCCCAAATCTGATCTCTGCAATTCTGGTTTCAGTTTGAGTCCTTCTCTACCACTCTGGTACAAACTATCCTCAAGAAGCTTTTGCTGGACATTAGAAGTTGTGTGTTGAATAAATGCATGGTGCCTTTGCAAATTCCTGTAGCATTAGGGAGAATACAGAGCTCTCCTGTGATGAGTAGTTGTTCCCTAAAGGCTTTCTGCTGAGCTCTTAAAAGGAATAGATAGCCCCTCTTCAATGCTAATCTGAAGAGATGTCCTATCTCAGCTCTCCTTGCAGGCTGTAGGAAACACCCATGCTCCCTTCTGTGTTCACATGTCTTTTTTTCTTCTACATGTCCTGTACTAATGTTAGAGAGTGGCTTTGGCTAAGTGGAATGAAGACTGACTGTTTTGTAGAGAATACATGCTATCAGGCTCTGTTTGTATATTTTAACCACGAATGTCCTAGAAAGGTATGAATGACAGATACTTAGGAAGGTAATTTTATTGCAACAATGAAACAACAGTTTCTAAAATAATAACCTTTAGCGATGTCTCACTGAGGAGTTACTGTCCTTGCAGCCAAGTGCAAAGGGTAACAGAAACACCAAGCAAGGGCAGGAGTGTCTGGGTGGATAAGGTCAGAGAAGGGTAAAGCAGCAGGTGGAGACTAGAGTTCCTCAAAGATGGGCTCAGGTGAACTGTAAAACTTACCTGCTTGCTTTATACATCTTTGCACTTCTGAGAGACACTTCAAACTGTTTAAAGCTTGCTTCAGAAAGTGTTCAAGAACTTTCAGGTTGTCATATTCTTGCCACTTCTTAAAATCAGTTTTGAAAAGTCAGCAGAGGAAGCTGGAGAGGTGATTAAAGATTTATTTAAAGGGCAGAAAAGCCAGAGAAGCCGTGATGCTTAAGCAACATCATATATTATGGGTCTTTACTAGTCTGCAGCCCTCTGTCATGAGCCAACCTCCCCACATGAGTCATAGAGAACCTCATCCTCTTTATGCTTTTGGAGAGTGTTCAGTCCTTTCCCTCCCCCACCTTACCAGTTATATCTGGGCTGCATCTGCCCCACTTACATAGGTTATCTGTCTCTCTCTCTTTTAAAATTCAGGTAATTCCCAAACAGGAAAGATTTGTTTGTCTAGACTTAAAGTTGGTCCATGTGCAGCTCAACTATTAAAAAGCAGAGAAACTCCAGATGAAGCTGTCATTCACAGAATTAGCAAATATGGGACTTCATGTAGTCCAGTCCCTGCAATTGCTACATTGCTGATATGTGCTGTTCTCACAAAGAAGCTAGTGGAAAGGACTGAATTCATGTAGGGGAATGCCAAGGAACTAAATCTCCTACCCATGGGTTACCGTGTGGGGTGAAACAAGTCATTTAGGCCCAGCTTTGTGCACATGGTCACCAATGGCTTGTTCCCTGTTTTGTCTATCTGTGACTTCAGACTCTGTAGTCTGATTTGCAGAAGTCTGAGCCTGGCTGTGACGAGAGTCAAGGGACTGAATCCTTTACATAACTGAAGTCCTTCATAATGCTAAGCACTTCTAAAAGTGATGTTGGGGGGGACAGGTGTCTCAAACCAAACATCTCAAGTGGATATTTACTGTAGTGACTCAGTGCTCAGGTTCTTTCCTTGTAAAGTATAATTATACCTCCTCACCACAGGTTGTTGTGCAAATTAATTAATTACCATTTGTAAAATACTTAAGTATCCCAGTGATAAAGGAAATAAATTACTTTCATAGAGTGCAGTGTATAAGACAAAGATCTGTGCACCAAACAAAGACAGAATAACACTAGTGCTCACAAGGTTCATATTTTGTGTAATACACTTTACACGATATGAAACAACTATCCTGGCACTCTTATTTAACCTCAGTAAAGTAATTAAAAAAGGGCAAGTAATGTGATGTGAAAGTGTTGAGACACACTGCTAAGATGCCAGAGTAAAATAAATAAATAAACAAATTTTTAAGAGTTGTATTACTGTCGTCGAGCATACTGAGGTACTGTTGGTTATTAGTTTCACATTTCCTTCCATACACTACTACTGTCATTCAGAATTTTTGAAAATAACATTTAATTAAGTTTAGTTTCTTGTGGTGCAAAGTCAATGTGAAATAAGACTCACATATTCTCATATTTTATTAGCTCCGTCAATAAACATTCCATGTGAAAGACTGTGCTCTTAATGACAGTGGTGCAAAATCTTCCCTTTCCCACAACTGCACATTGTACTGCAGAGATGTGTGATCTGTTGAGATGCTTCTGTATTGTTGATGTAGTTGAAGTGATGAAATTCTTTGAATAAATGTTTTATTTCCCATTTTGTTTTTCTGCTTGCTCATATTTTCTGTGCTAGTTTCCGAATCCAATCTACTTTATTTTTATTTCAGAAAATCTTGGGAAAGTATTTTGAAGTTCTCAACATATATTTTTTTTCTGAGAAGTGTACTGCCAAAATGAATTTTGTAAGTACTTTATAAACTATATTAGTACCTCAGTAAAGCAATAAATCTGGAAGTTCCAGCTCTTTGAGGCTGCTGGTCCAAATGTCCTAACCTCAGGAGTGATTAACCGAAAAGATGTTTCTGACAGCAGAGTTCATTGTCAAAGCACGCTGTTTATTGGGTGTAACTGCAGGTTTGGTGTCTGTGGTGCAGGTAAGTGTGTCATCCTCGATTGCCTGTCTAGCAGAATGGAGAGAAGTAATCATTTTGGGGCTTGATTTAGCCAAGCCACGCTAGTGTGAAATGTATAACATGCTAGAAAGGACTGTTCCCCTCCATTGATGGTAAAGAAAGTCTAGATCTCTACTTCAAATTCAGATTTTACTCTTTAGAGTCTTGTGTGATAGCAGACTAATGCTTTCTGCAGTGTACTTAAACATGGAAACCTTTGGGCATCCAAAAGGATTATCTGCATGTTCATATTTAAATTAAGATTTTATGAAATTACCTAGTTAGCCCTTCCAAGTTTCTTCTGTGTGATTGGTGGAAACAGTGTGAAACATGTAGCACAAGAGGAAACAACACTGAGGTGGACTATCTTGAGATAAGTTTGTTATATGATTGAAACTGAGGGGTAGGAAAGATTAGACAGATGTATTATAGTTTTAATAAGGAAAACATTGCTTCCATTTCAAATCAGCAAGCCATATAATACTTGTATACTAATTTTCAAAAGATTTCCAAAGAACCTTGTATTTGTATGACTTTGTTATATAACATCTTTCTTCTATAGAGATAGTAGAGATTAACACCTATGTTAAACTGGTGATCTTTTTTTTACAGACAGAGCTTTATACCACAGATTATTCATATAATTCAGACTATGCTTCTCTAATCATGGAACCTTGTTATAAACTGGAAGTCAGGAAGTTCACAAAAGCATTTCTGCCAGCTGTGTATTCTCTGATTTGTATCATCGGCCTAGTTGGTAACATCTTTGTGGTGATGACCTTCGCTTTGTATGAGAGAACCAAGTCCATGACGGATGTGTACCTCTTCAACATGGCCATAGCAGACATACTCTTTGTTCTCACTCTCCCGCTGTGGGCAGTGTATTATGCTGCTGATGAATGGATTTTTGGTGATTTCATTTGCAAAATGACCAGAGGTATCTATGCAATCAACTTCAGCTGTGGAATGCTCCTTTTGGCCTTTATCAGCATGGACCGGTACATTGCTATTGTACAGGCAACAAAGTCATTTAAACTCAGGGCAAGGACACTCGCATATAGTAAATTCATTTGTTTCGTTGTGTGGGTATCATCAATTTTAATCTCTAGTCCCTCTTTTCTCTACAGCGGAAGTTACAGCTTCTCCAACAATGAAAACAAAGAGATTTGCGATCAGAGATTTGACAATGTGTCTGAAAGCACAATACCAAAATCACTGCTGCTTTATCTACAGGTTGGATTTGGATTTTTTATACCTTTCCTATTCATGATTTTTTGCTATACATTCATTGTAAAGTCCTTGCAACAAGCTCAGAATTCCAAAAGAAACAAAGCAATCCGTGTCATCGTATTAATTGTAGCTGTTTTCCTAGTTTGCCAGGTACCTTATAATATTGTTCTTCTTGTGACAGCCATAAATATGGGCAAGAAAGACAAATCCTGTGACAATGACAAGTTACTCTCCTATGTGAAATATACCACTGAGGCCATAGCATTTTTACACTGTTGTGTGAACCCTGTGCTCTATGCATTTATTGGAGTGAAGTTCCGAAGTTATTTTAAGAAAATAATGAAGGACTTATGGTGCATGAGATACAAGAAATACAAGAAACGTAGTTCAAGGACAAACTCTGATATTTATCATTCAAGACAGACTAGTGAAATTCTGACTGAGAATGGATCTTCTTTTACTATATAATACAATTTGAACAACATCATTACTGAAGGACTCTTCTCACCAAGCAACTCAAACCAGTGTCACTGTGCTCGTGACAGCAAGTCCTTTGGGCTTCTCTGCATGTATAAGGGAGATACCATGATCTACAATTTCTTTCAGGAAAAGAATTGGGATAAAAGAATAACACTGTCCTGTGGAGTCTTATTCATCTCTCTTTAACACTCAAGCTCTTCTAAAGTGCACTCTCTTAGAATTATGAGGAAAGATAATTTTACAAAGGAGCCCTCCTTTTTTCTTAAGGAAAAATTTAATCTTATCTGTTCTACATCACTGAAATATCCCCAAAGTGTTAAGTAAACAAATCAGAGGATGTCCAGGCTCATTCTGCTTAGATCTATGTTGTTTCTGTTCATTATTTCTACCTGGAAATTGTACTTAAGTATAGGTCTCCACTGTGCTTTTCTTGCAGACTGGTCACACTGTGACAACATTAACCTGAAGAGATGATGTTTTGAGCAAAGCACGGCAAGGAAAGCTAACAGATAACTGAAGAAACAGACTCAAAGCTGCTGATGTTGCTGAGCTTAGGTGTTAGGTCTCATCAATCTTTGCCCAGTTCTACAATCCATCTGCTTGTCAGGAGTTGCTTACACCAAGGCTGAAGCTGGTCAAAGCCAACAGTGATGTGTCTACTAAAGAGAATATTAGGGGAAAAAAATTTAATTGAAAATAACACTGAGATATCCACAGAAAGGTTTTCTGACATCTCTTGAGATTATATTCTGAATGGAGAATGGAGCTTTGCTCAAGAGATTCTTCTCTTCATTTGGTACAGGATTCAGGTGCTGGAATCCATCAAAGCTGATAAACTAGTGAATGTCTCTTTGTGAAAAGTCATTTCTAGCTGAAGTTCACATTTCACTTTTTAAATGGCATCAAACTGTACAGAACAGCAATTATTCCAACCCTTTTTTTTTTTTTAACTTGATTGGTGACAAAACATGATGTACTTTTTGGTATTTAGCTACCATCAGCAAAATTTCCTTAGGAATGGATTTACTATGACAAATATGCATATATGAGACTTACTTTATTAGCTTCAGAAATTATTAAGGACTGTATCTAAAAATAAGACCAGAATCTCACTTAATTCAGCCATGTGTTTTACCAAGACAGCATTTGATTCACTGTGAGTATGAATGCAATTAGTTTTACCCAGCCATGACTTTTGAGCAAATCCTCAGAGGATCTCCTGCTTGTTAAGCGTCACCACACTGTAGCAGTCATGGTGGGATGGCAAGACAGAAGGAGAAGGAGTCAGGAGCAAAGGGGCAGGATGGAGGAGAGAAGAGCAGCCCTATTTGTAGTCCCCTGAAGTACCCACCAGTCCTCTGCAGTTCTTCTTCAATGGGAGCATAAACCATGATGGTGACTACATTTGCTATCATGTGAGATGTTACACTCCTACAGCTGTGTATATCAATGTAATTTTCAGCTTGCTGTTTACCTTGGTGATATTTTTATTTTAAGTTCATGGCTGAAGAGACAGCGGAGCTTGGACTACTAACTGCACTCTTCAGGGGCAAGGCAAAGGGCCAAGAAGGACAGTGCTGGAGCTGAAGTTCCCTTGAGGAAGGGCATCGATGTGGTGGGGGACTAGTACTGACTTGGCTGGGGCAATCCATCCTTGTTTACAGTACGATGTGAGGGTTTTTAAATATCAGTGTCAGGTGTGGTAGAGGTTGCATGTTTGTCATGACTGAATAACAATTTAGGCAAGAATAGTATACATATTTATGTAAATGCAGATGCACGCATTTGCTGTATATAGCACTGATTATTTTCTGGAAGAGAATTCTACAAATAAAAGATGTCACTGAAAAAGGAAAAAATCTGAGGATTTCTTGCTACATGTATTGCCTCAAAACATGCTCTTGTTCAGTGCAAAATTTGTCGTATCTGAGCAACATGATGTCTCTCCCTCAGAACCTGTGTAAGGAGTGTGAAGGTGGGATGTCCACAACTGCAGCCTACCGAGCACCATGGCAGCTCTTGGGCAGAACCCCACAAGGCTTGAAAAAATCAACACTTTTTCCTTCCTGCTGGCCTAACTGCCACACCTGCCTTGGTCTTCAGCCACTGAACAAACCTCATGTTGCCCCAGTGGCCACCAGGGTATGGTTGAGCATCAAGATGGCAGCCAAGGGGCAGTCGCTGACCCTGTCACCATCACCATCCCATAAGAAGGGGCTCACTGACAGAACCTGAGCAGAGGAGGAGGGCCCTAGGGCAGGGCAAGGCATGGGCAATAAAGTGGTTCCTGATTAAAAGGACATCCTCCATCAAGAGTGAGGGAGGAGGGGAAAAAGAGCAAAGCTGGGTCCTGCAGACCCAGGGAGAGGGCCAGCGAGGCTGCCTCATGGGTTGCCTGCCCCTCTGAGCATGAAGGAACCCAGTGAGTTGGAAATGGTGGTGGAGAAACATCTGCCTCCTGGCTGCTGTCTTGTGGGAGGAAAACTTACTCACTGAAAATCATAGAATCATAGAATGGTTAGAGTTGGAAGGGACCTTAAAGGTCATCGAGTTCCAACCCCCCTGCCATGGAAAGGGACACTTCCCACTAGGGCAGGTTGCTCAAAGACCTATCCAGCCTGGCCTTAAACACCTCCAGGGATGGGGCAACCACAGCTTCCCTGGGCAACCTGTTCCAGTGCCTCACTACCCTCACAGGAAAGAATTTCTTCTTAATATCTCATCTAAATCTCCCCTCTTCAAGTTTAAAACCATTACCCCTTGTCCTATCACTACACTTCCTGACAAAGAGTCCCTCTCCAGCTCTCCTGTAGGCTCCCTTCAGATACCAGAAGGCTGCTATAATGACGTTGAAAAGCAGAAAACATACCCAGCTGTGCTTGCGGTCAAGAAGCGCTGCTAAGGAGTAAGGGTGTATGTGTGGGACTAAGATGGTGCTTGGGATATGAATTATGCTAATGCTGAGGCCTTGCCAAAAGCCCCACTCGAGGTAAAGCTGAAATCTCAGTCGCTGTGTTTTTCCTCTGGGAAAAACAAGAGTTAGGGGCAGCATGGGCTCTCAAGGGGCTGCTATTTTTGTGTTTTTATAAAGGTCCTCATTTCATGTTTTATTTAAAGAGAGAAGGATACATATTGTGTTGCATCATGTGGCACACACAGAAGATGTGGCTAATAAGGTTTGAGAAAACAATTTACATCTTCCTCCAGCTCGGGGCTAGGGTAGAGTTGTGGTATTGGCTTCATGCACAAATTCTCTGCTTGTTAGTGGGTTCCATTCTGCTTTTGGTGGCTCCAAGGCCACCCTGCTTGGCACTTCTTGTTCAAGCAGTTCCAAAGGAGGTAGGTCATCAGTGCATAGCAGTAAATAAAGGTACAATATCAAGGTGAAGGCAACCACAAGCTAAGTCTGTATTTTGACACATGTAATCTTAAAAATGGACCTAATTTATTAATTGTCTCGCCATAGAAAGTGTTAGTTTTCTTCCTACGGTATTTAAATTTCCTGTTTTGTTTTCTATTTAGATATTAATTTTCTTAGAAGAGTGAACACTGTAAGCTGATGAACCTTCAAGAGAAATCACAGTAGACAGGGGAGATCAAAGTCATTTGGGCCTTCCTGCTAGTAAGGAAAGGCAGAGGAAAGAAAATGAAAATTATATGCAAAGAAAGATGGTTGTTGGAGGCGATGTGTGGAAACTGAAGAGAAACAGGAAAAAACAGTACAGACAGGAACATTTCTGTGATGGAAGCTTATTGGTAATTGTTATGTACAGGAAGCTTATTGGTAATTATTATGTACAGAACAGGTGTGACATTTTATTATTTAGGCCAAACCCTACTTTGAATCTTTGTAGGGCAACCTTGTTGACTAGAATTGTGAAAATCTGGAGGGGGTGGGATATTGTTACAAAAGTACCAAGAAGATGGTACTTGATGTTTTCTGAATTTGGATTGAAATGGAAAAAAAATAGCTTTAGATTAAGTGAATATGATATAGTTTTCAAAATGTCAAAACAGTTTGTTTCATGAAACATCTAAAATGTTTTGATATTTCTGGTTAGTTTTTAAATACTATAAAAAAAAAAAAAAAAAAAAAAAAAAAAAAAGCCAAGGAAATGAATTCACAAAACCACTCAAGAAGGTCCATAATCTGTTTGTTTAGGCTGCTGCCAAAGAATTGGGGTATTCCCTCCAATCACCTCCTGTGGTAGGAGATACCACCTCCTACAACCATCTGTGGATTAGGAGCTCATGCCCTCTTTGAAGCAGTCCCAGCAAAGTAAGCTCCAAAAATAAAAACCAAAACCAGGAGGATACTTCAGCCTTAAATTGTACTATACCAATAGCTCTTACTTCTCTTCTGGGTGATGTAGTTACATGTGCTTCAGGGTGAAGAGGGAATTGAATGATATCTCCTCTACTGTTGATGAATGACATGAGAGCTGGTGGTAATGATGTGAACACTAAGCACGGATTTGTTCTCTGGGCAGCTTTCAGCATAGTTAAGTTCCTTTTACGACAAGTTCCTTAAAACAAATTCTCCATTTTCGGTTGAATGAAGTTCATTATCTAACCTGAGTTTCAAAGTGTCTGGGTTTTATTTAGTCAAGAAAACAAAATCTATTCATTAAAAAGTTATTTTGATGGTGAAAAGTCTTATCCATCCAGTTAGGACCCCTTTCTCTAGAAACAGAAAAAACAGTTGCTTGTTCAATTTTCTAGCTGATAGCCATGGTTGGTTTTCTTTGAATTTATACTATTATGTAGCCAAACTGTATATCCTGATGCACCATTCATATGCTTAATGAAACAATAGTCTTCCATTTATTTTCATTGTTCTTATTAGAAATACATACTGAATTACTGCATTATAAATTTGGTCTATATACACATAAAGCCAAACTAAGCCAATTGAATTAATATTCTTCTGCCAAAACTTTTTAAAGCTCTCATTCAGTATGAGTATAGCTTTTTCATTCTTAGACATTCATTCTAGCTAATAGAATTGAATGTAATAATGTATATTTAATCTGTAGTAATTTGAATTTATTTATAAACTGGTGATTCATTGAGGGTTAGGGGAAGTAGAGAACACTCAGCTCCTTCCTTAAGAAACAATGGCTGAACATTGAAGTAAGAACTTTTCTTCAAAATAGAAAATACCCGTGATCTTGATTTATGTCAGCTATGGAAAATTCTGATGTTTCAGTACAAAACATGGTATTTCTATTTGTGAAGAATTTGTGCTTAGTCCTGACTGGTGGTTAGGAATTATAATGGAAAATAGTTATCTAATTAGCAGATTTTTTTTTTTATTATTTTTTTTTATTTTTTTTTATTTTTTTTTACTTCTTAGCCTGGATTGGACCATCCAACTATAGTTTTGTTGACATATCTGGTCCCATTTAGGAAAAAAATTTGCATATGTATGGAGCCATTAAAGTACTTAGAGCTGGAACTCTACTTGTTATCCTTGATTTACTTTGGTCATCTTTTGCTACTATTCAGTTTTTAACCTATGAATTTCTGGTAGGTATCAGATCAAGGTTTCCCAGGTGCTGACCATCACTATCGGATGTATTGTGTTTGGGTGGGGAAGCTTCTCTGGAAGAATTGTGCATGAAAGGAAGTTAAAGTGAGATTTTAAAATATCCTTAATTAATTAAGAGCTAACGGCCCAGCTGTCAAAATTATACTGTCCATGGAAGTCTGTCTTGCAATGGAAACAGGGATTAGTGGTAACTGGCAGAAAGTCAGTTTTTTTGCTGTAAGCTGTATCCACATTATTGCTGCTGTAGTCTGTTATAGCCAGTGTAGCTCCGTTGGCAAAGTCCCCCCAGTCTTCTGGATTTGGTTAAAGGTGGGCTTATAAATCTAGCTGGAAAAGTGGGTGTCACGGTATAAACTGAGACAATTCTGTGGTATCACCTAGTTCAGAAATATAGCAATGCTCCAATTTAAAAACTGTCTGCAAATTATTGGTACTGTCTTCTTGACCTGATTTTGGAAGCTTGGGTGTATTTAGAAACTGTTAAGGCTTTTGATTAGTCTGAATTTAGTTACCTGTAACGTATAAAAAAATGCTACTGTTTAAACAAATTTTTGAAATTTCATACTTGCATCATGACACGTTGTGAGGCAGTGGTACTGTAATGACAGTCCCTCAAGATTGCTTCAAAGAGAATGTGTTTCTTTGAGGGTAAAATTACTTCGGTTGTAACATTTTTAAAAATCATCCATGTGCTTTAGTTTGTTTACTCATTCAGAGTAGAGTAAAGGTTTCCCTCTAGTGGTTAAAACCTGTACTAATTGTCTGAAAGGGAGATGCAGGATCTGTACTACCTCCTTTTTGGCCCATTTTACATCGAAAGTGTGCACAGGAACGTCAGACCTTCAATAGATATTATTACTTTGCAGATGTAATTAACACCTCTTTGAAGCCAGAACGAACAGAGACATATTACAGAGCAGTTTACCTTTTTTTCTCAAAGCCATGCCTTTTTTTCATTGCTGTGGGATTGAGTTATCTTTGTATAATACAGAATATGTACCTGTTTGTATCAATACAGATTACCAATTACTCGAGCTTCTCTCTCACGGGGGGCGGTATTCTCCAGATAACAGAAATATATTTTTGCTTTGTGTCAGATACCAGTGTCTGCAGAGAATTAAGCTCTGGCCCTTTTTTATTCTACCTACAAACTTCTCTTCTTCTAGGACATGGCAACAGAGAACACGAGGGACAAAGCATCACAAGCCCATTTCAGAATTTCAGGCTCACTAGCTCAGAGTTATGGCACTATTTGGTGAATATCTCTTCTGCCGAGGCATTAATTTAGAGAAATGAGCAACAGGAAAGTATATTTGAAATCCATTCTCAAGTTGCTTTTCATTGCTATTCTGTTTTGGGGTTAAATTATAGTGAGTTGCCCAGGCCTACTTGTTTTGTCTTAAGGAGGTACTGGTTTTGTTGCACTTGCCAGAAGGTAAATTAGGTTCCACCCAGAAAAATCCACATAACCTTTATTGCTGGGTATTAAGCTGAGCTACTGAAAAAGATTGAGTTGACCTTGCAGCAGTTCAGTGCAGAGGCAGATGTCTTTATATGTAGAGCTTTCTCTCCAGATTTAGTTGTACGTCATTCTGACAGCTTCCTCATAAACTCTGTGTAACCAAGAAATGTATTTATCTGCATATTTTTATACGTATCTATACATTATTTATACATTTTGTATATGTTTATACACATGTATGCTTGTGAACTATCAAGTCTCACTTTCATCCAGCAATCACTTTCCTTGAAACGCCTGTCAGAGATCTTTGTGTCCTAAGCATTCCTGCTGCATCACATACATCTGCTCCCCAGGTCTTTGGGATCACTTCCTCTGCCTGACTGCCCCTGACTAACCATACAGCAGGGCAGACTTCAGGTGGTTTTGGACTGAGTTTTGCACCCATTATATTTACTCGCATTGTCTTTTCTTCTTGAATACAAACGTTTTTGGATTAGAGGGGATTGCCAGCATGTACCGTGTTAGTCGCATGGATGCTGAGGATGCAGCAGCTCAGTCAAGGCCCCACTGTGGAACTGATGTTTGTTATTGGAGACTTGGGTAAGGGACAGTGAGAGAAATGTGGGATATGTATAACAATGAGACCATAAGAAAATCTGTAGGATACTTTGTCATTTTCAGAGAAATCTTTATCAGGACACGCTGACCAGTCTCATTTAGCTTCATGTAATTTGTGGCTTCCTTCCACATTTGCTTTCAATTCCAACCTAGTCTTTTTGTTGGGGCAGGTGAAAGGCACTGACATACAGCTGGCTTTCACTTAATTGACAGGGAGAAGCCATGCGATATGTTCACAGGCCGTAGATCTTCTCTTTGTTTCAGCTTCTGCTGTCTATAGCTGTATTTTCTCAAGTGTTTATTTTGATGTGTCTGAGAAAAAATTAACAGGAAGAGCAACAAACTGTATAGTGCAGATGCATGGGAGGAAAGGGGAGAAGAGGTGAGTACGTAGAGAGAAACTTGGACAAAAAGACTGAAGTTGAACAATAAAATTTCTGTATTGTAAAGAGTTATTTCTGTAACTCTGTGGATGCATTTTGTTACATACAGGATTTTAGCTTTGTTACATATAGGATTCTAGCTTTAGTTGCTTGAAGCAGAAAACATAACCTCATCCCTTCCTCCAAACCTTGTATCTGCAAATTTTAAGGGAGACACCTGGGTCTAAGTAATATCTGTTCCCCGATCACAGGTCTCTTCTCTGACATTTTGCCATTTTTTCCTTTAATCTGTTTATCCTTTCCATTCTCTTGTGGTGCTGTTTGTTTCTTATTTTGCATCTCTGCAGTGCTACCTGAGTTGGTCTTGCAGTAGGCAGGAGAAGAAACCTAGGAATCGATAATATAAAGGGAGCTGATGGCTAAACGGATATTCTTTCTTCAGTGACCTTCACTCTGTTCCAGCAGTGTGGAGAATTCCTGAGCAAACCCCACAAGGCAGCTGTTTCAGTGCTTCTTTCTTCCCTCATCTACTTTATCTTCCATTCCCTCTTCTTGCCCTAAATTCTCCGGGAGGAGCAGTGAGCAGAGGTTGTTACTTTGTGTTGGCTGGAAGAGCCGCTGGCCATGTGGCACTGGTGACCCTTTCTAGTCTGTCATTTCACATGCAGACTTGCAGAACTTCTGTTGTGTAATTCCCATCTATTTAATACCCCAGGGAATCTAAATTAAAATGCTTTTGAGTTGCATTTTCAGAATGTTGATTTTGTTTAACAGGTAGTTAAACCATCCTACATTTAATAGAGGTCTTTTTCTATATGACGTGGTGTACAAATGAGGAAGAAATAAAAAATCAAACCAAATTGATTCCATAGTTTTCAACTGTGACAATAATTCCGCTGTAGTGAAACTTGAATGAACAATATGCAAGGCAACAGAAATCCCTCCTGGGGCTTCTTTACAGAGGCCAAGATGAATTATATGCAGTTCAAGCACCCTTGAGTATCCTAAATGCAAGATAATAAATGAGCTATGCTTAAATGAGAGTAAATCACATCAATTAGTTTACTAGAGTAAACTGTGGATACTGTTACTAAGTTGCTAGTAGTGTAGACACAGAACCAGTAAACAAATCACAGTAACAAGTTACTGATTGAGGAAGACCAGGCACTCCCCTTAGGCTGTTGCAACTAGGTACTTGGGGAAGTCATGAGCTTGGTATGAAACGGTATCCAAAAAAATAGGAGCAAATACCTAAGGTCACCCTACAGCCACATGCTTCTATGCTGCAGTACAGGCTGCTCAGGACAAGTGACTGCCTGCACTGCCAGCACCTGAGAGAAAACAAGAGATTTGGGGGAAAAAAAAAAAAAAAAAAGAGTCTTGGCTTTTAAATACTCCAGCTTACTAGTGAGGCAGCTGGCAGCACTTTGGTAGGAGGACACCTAGCTCCGTTCACTTGGATAAAGAAGGGGAAATACTAGAAATGCAGATGCTAAGGTGCACAGACTTTGCAGGAAATTACTGCCGTGGCAGAGGCAGCAGGCCAGGGTTCAGCCAAGCTGCTCGCAACATTGCTCCTCCGCACAGGAAGAGCTCTGGAGCTGCTCCTCTCGACTTCAGTGACATGATCGACCTGCCAAGAGGACATACTGAGATGTGTGGAACTGGTCATAGATTAGAAATTATTTGGCACTGATTGGTGTCATTGACCACAGTAATGAGTTTTATCAGTCGTCAAATAGCAGCTTTTAGATGCATCAGCCACTGTGGTCATATGCAATATGTAGTAATTTAATGCAAATAAATAGCTATCCCTCACCTTAAATAAATTTATGATTGTCTGTTAAATCATTAAAGATTTATATATTGCACAAGAATAATAAATTTCAAAGTATAATAAAGCATAAGATAACATAAACATAGCCAGCCTCATTACTGACTTAAAAAACATGATCACTGAATGCACCTTCTAAATTTGCTTCTCAGCACATTTCTTACAGCAGAAGACTTGAAGATTGTATTTAAATTCAGTAAATCATTCTGGTTTATGGATGATGCTAAGTGAGTAGAAGATTGTACTCTGTACATAATAACGAGAAGGGGTGAGAAAGCATGTTTGGTATGATAATAAATTCTACACACTTTTATACTTAGAAGAAAAAGGTCTTGGTAATGCATTGGAAGGTTAAGTATCGCTGGAAACCACCCGGAAACTCCATTTTGTTTAGCTTGATACCAGTCTTGCACTTCTTTTGAATCCCTCTGAGGTATGAAGAGTTAGATCTTGCTCTGTTATTACTGACAGCTCCGTTTTCCCCTATCAAATTCCTTGGCTGGCTAAGTTGGTTTGGAAATTATTCAATACTTTTAAAAGATAAAACTTAAGGGGGTTTTGTGTGTGTGTTGTATTTTTCATTGTGGGAATTTTTGGAGAAACTTCATGCTTTTTATGTTATTGTCAGGATTTATATTTTATTTTCATATAGAAGCCAAATATAACCTGTGAAAAAACTGCACACTTATTTGCACAAGCAGATTGTAATATAAGGTATCATTTTTTAATGGGATGGTGGTATTTTGTTATGTTATTATACAATTCCCAGCAGAGAAGGATTGAGACCTGTGCCTGGAATTGTTACATGTCAAAGCCGTGCAGATATAGAATAAAAAAAAAGTTATTGGATTTTGGAGAATACAGTAAGTGCAGGCTAAGTCTTGCCCTTCAAAGCTTGTTGAATATGTTATATCTTGTGCTGCTTAAAAGAAAATTATCACAATTGATTTATGTGTTATTGCTCTGTTTATCTCTAAATACCAAGTTTATGGCTGTTAGTCCACTCTTAATAATATGATTCTAGAAAAGCAAAAGGAAAACTTGCAAATAATAATGTCTCGTTGCTAACTCCAGTAGGAGGACACTTAGGGAACTGCTCCAGGCTTTAGGAAAATTCTTCTCCTAAAAGTCTATCACTGTATTTGGGGACCTCATTACAACTGCCAGGGCTTTT
>VZRU01003794.1:1844689-1909612 GCA_013398155.1 Pedionomus torquatus | reverse complement strand
GGGAACTTGTGAGGATTAAGGAGTTTTAAAGATCAGGTCACATATGCACATGCATACTGACTTAATGCAAGCAGTTAACACACTGAGTGCTTTAAAGTTACATGGGTGGAAAGCTCTGTGAAAGTGTAAAGTATTTTATTTATTTATTTATTTATTTAGTCTTATATTTATTAGATGACTACTCAAGATAAAACATGTTCATCTTTATACTAGTTTTTAAATTTAAAAATTAGGTAGATTTTTTACAGAATCCCCACAAACAGTTAACAAGACAATTGCCAGCCTGCACTTTGCTTCCTTCTTTGCTCTTGCCAGCTGCCAAGGTGCCCTGTGCAAAGTTATTTCTGCCTCACAGGGAGTAGTTTGACTGTTTTGGCCCATATTTACTGAGGAACTACTTTGTTGCCTAGGAAGGGGAAGGCTCTGTGTGGCTTTGACTGAGTGGTGCAGTCCAGGAAGAGCAGCAGGGACCAGGGCTGTGGCTGAGAGCTTCTGTTTACTCATGAGTCCCCTTGGCAATCCACAACAATGAGGAAGCAAACATTGAAAATGTTCATGGTAGAGCAAGTTTTAGTGTTCTGTTTCTTATCCAAAGTCACCTACCAGCCTAGGTGGTGCTAACATCTATAAACAAATGATTTCTAACCTAGGAAACCTCTTAAATTAAGAATATACCTCCCTGAGATCGCAATACACTAAGCTGATGAAGAAGATCAACTGTGATGGACAGGTATTGGATTTTATTTTTATTTTTAATGGGATAAAAGCTGACACTGTCAAGTTAGTCTCTCAGAGTTAAGGGTTAACCCTTAAGTTAAGGGTTCAATTCAACTCTGCTGTGCAGTAGGTGTGGCGCCTGAAGTGAAATAGGTGTTTGGAGAGACTCTTGGCAAGTGTCACCTGTTCCCAGACCCCACCATTATTAGCCTTTAAGTTATATTTCTGTCATTTGTATTTTGGATAAAACATGACTAGGGTGTGGAGGCTTTCTGCACCCAGTGCAAAATGGGATGTCAGCAGGACAGGCCACCAGCAGCCTTTGTATTGTCCCTTACTGCTGAGAGTAACCTTCATGCTTGCAGCTGCTATCTGCTCAGCTTCTGATTTTTGTACCTGATCAATAGCTAAGTCTATTTTGTTTCCTAGGTTAAAAAAGAAAAAAAAAAAAAAAAGTCAAAGAAAACTCTGACTAACTTGCATACAGGGTTATACCCCAAAAAAAAGAAAAAGCCACTTGGAACTTTTACTTCCACTTGTGATTGACCTGTAGTGGGGATCTACAGGAGAAGGAAATTATCACTACCTGTGCAATATCAATCAATACTGTGGTTGATAACCGAGGAATGAGGAAACTCAGGAATTTGGTGTTTCCTCTCAGGTTTTAGACAGAATTGCAATATAGGGTCATGGGCGATATTTTTTTCTTTAAATGTGATTTCTTAGCCCATCTTTTCTGATCTGTCCCTGTCCATTCCTTTGTCCTCACTATATCTGCTCCCTTTTTTTTTCACTCCTATCAAAGATCTATTCTGTAGGGTTCTTGTTTGAGTGCACAAGCATCTGCCAAGACAGCCTGTACTTCTGTTGGTTTAGAGTCTAGATTTCTAAGATGTTTCAAGTGAAACTGTAAAGGGAGTTTAAGCCTGCAAACAACATAATGTTTCTAGGCTACACAAGATGGATCTGTCAAAGCAGGTATCAAACCTGATGGGGTGTGTTTACATCTTATGCAAAACACATTAAAGTAGGAAGAAGCCATTAAATGATTTTCCTGCAAGCAAATGAAGTTCTTCAAGACTCCACATTTCTCAAAGAGTACAAGTAAAATACATTTTTATCCTCCCACGTCAGACAAGGCGGGGCATCTCACTAGCTTCACCTGCTGAAATATACACACCCACCACCAGTTTTTTAAGGTAAGTAGCAAATGCCTAGCACCTGTCTTAGAAAGACTGAAGCCCATTGCCTAGAGAGGGGAAGCAGAATGTTTGTGTTGTGTAGTTGTCTCAGTTGTTCTGGTCTAAGGGAGAATGCATGGGAGCTGTAGCAGTGTTATTCTGTCTTTTTGAAATAAACATTCTTCTCAGCTACATAAACATCATGTGGTTTTTCTAGCTATGTTTTTGTTTAATTTTTTTTCATGTGCCACTTGTTTTCTCACATTTCCTGCTATTATTTCCATTCCCAGCTTCCTGCAGTCATCTTTGGACATTAAGCAGTTTTTCTGAATTTAAAGGCTGAAAATTTTGCTGAAAGATGAGGTGAGGACACTGAGTAATGAATAGGGTTTACTTTTTATCATAATAGAATCTTATATCTATTCCTGCTTGTCTGAGACTTTAGGATTGAATAGTGAGAGAGCAGGCAGTATATCTAAGCCATTTTAGCTGACAGAAATATTGAGGTTTCATATTGCAAGTATTCTAACAGTATTTTATACATATATGTATATTTACATATGCTTCTATATAGATGTAAAAACATATAAATATATATATGTATATTTTACAGTTTCTGAAGTTAGAAGATACTCTACATTCAGCCTAAATAAAAAATAATCTCTNAAAAAAAGACAAACCACAAGATTTACGATGTTGATATGACACCTTTCTTCACAGTGTTTTTTATTGCACATCCTGAACATCGATTTCGGAAAGCAAGGCATGGAAGCAGATGCTTTTGAGGAGGAAGACCATATGTCACAACATACTGCCAACGATCTGGCAAACATAGTACCAACTTCCAAAATAATAACTGAGAAGGTCATGCCTTCTTTATTCCCAGATTGGGATGAGTCCTCCAGCAAGCAGTGTCCATTTTTATACAGCTCAGAAAACAGCAGCATGATGGGCAACAGTAATGACTCAACAGATAACTTGGGCCATGACCAGGCTTTTCAGCATGCAAGGCAATTGTGTTATTTGGCCAGGTCTGATTGTTTTCCTCAAAAGCTGGCTTCCAGTGTAACCCAGGCTGGAATTCATGATGCAAGCGACACCTTAGAAGTACTCACTCCTCCTCTGCTCCCTGCCTCAGAGCCTGGGATGAACCATTGTGCTCCCACCTGCAAAAACATGGAACAGGTTAGTTTGCTTTTAAATAATTACTGAATTTTTAACTGCATGTTACATATTTCTGGTATTTGCACAGCCTCTTCAGGAAGAAAGGGATGGTAACTAGTGTGTGTGCCTATAGATAGAAAGATTTACCAGCAAGCACTGGGAAGTACATAATAACCTTGTGTTTGATTATATTGCCTAATGCATTCATGAAGTAAAATTCTTTTCCCAAGAGGCAATTCATCCACTTTCCTCTGTTCCTCTTGTTGGATAGTTACTTCTATCTCCTTCCCTCTGGTGGAAAAAGATTGCATGTTCTGGCTCCATGTCCTCACATATCTAATATTTGTGAGCTGTGTTTGTGTTCTTATTTCTGTAGGTCTTTCACTCAGTCCTGATCCTTCACCTTAGCTTTTTTCCATTTCTGACCTTTTCTCTTCCTCTTAGTGTTGGCAAGGAGATGGATAGGAGTAACTCCATAGAACCTCTTCCACTGATTGCTCTATTTGCTTCTTTTAGGACAGTAAACAGTAAGTGTCTTAGTCGCACATTTTAAAGAAACTCATATTTCCAATACAGTTGAATTTATTATTTAGAGTGTATTCATGCTGGCAGTTCTCAACCCTTTCTCCACTGGAGATCTATCTATCTATCATAATTTTAACCTTTTTGATGATATAAAAACCAGAAGTACCTGTGCTAACAAGATCTGCAACATCTGCTTCTTTCCCTAAGCGCACCTCACCTCAGGGCTTCTTTTCTTATTATTGTTGGTAAAAGAAACAATGAGAAATGTAGCTTGGTGCTGTGTCTTTGTGATGTTTTCAGTCTCCAGGACAGCAGGATCAGATGATGAGGCAGCACATGGAGCAACTGCAAAGGCTGGTGGCTGAACAACAGAAAATCATTGCACTTTACAACCCAGGTACTTGGTGAATATCTCCTTACGCTGCAGCACCCTCACCTGCTGATGCTTGCACTCCAGCAGTGAAATGCAACAGTTCCTTAAAGAACTAGAAGGTCTGATGGTTGTTTTCACTGGCTGGGAGCTCTTCATCTGGCAGTTGAAACGTTCATTTCTTTACATGCATTATGCACAAGCTTTAAACCCCAGAAAAGGTTTCTTTCCTTTTTTGTACACTAAGATTCCAGGAGAACTATGAAAATGAATCCTTTATGTTTAATAACAGATGTCCTGTACAGATTTCTATTGAAGTATGGATTTGAATAGTACTGCTGAAAACAATAGTACAGTGGTGAGCATTATAGAAAAGCTGAAATACCATTTTTTTTTGTGTACATCCATATGAAAGTTACAGCTTTTATGTATAGAAAAAATAGAGAGGAAGAAAGCCAAGACACCACGTTTCTGTTAACAGACACTTACCTTTAATAATACAGCCTGTTCCTCACATAACGATACAACTCCTTGAACAGCTTCATTTTACCATTGGCATTGCCAGAAAACACCATCTGTTCAGTAAGCAGAAAAAGGGAACACTCTTAGCTTTCCATCCTGTCCACAGTAGTAGCACATTCTCCTCATCCCTTGGTCCCATGGTGAAAGGGGAAACTAGGGAAATCATGTAAACTTGTGACAGTATTGGCCAAGCTTTATCTGGACTGCTTGTGATAACATCAGGCAGGGACTATACATAAGGGCATAGGAAGGGCAGGTTTGCTTGGATTGCTGCTGTTCCTCAGACAACCTGCTGGGGAGGCAGCTTCACTGAACCCATGTGGTAGGAACCTGAGCAGGCTAAGGCACCCCCTGCTTGCATCTGTGCATTGATCTAATATCAGTTTTCTCAGTTTAATTTCAAGCTTCTTTGCTCAGTTGAGGAGCTGCAAGATTTCATTCTGCCAAGATATCAGAGGATATTAGGAGAATTAGGTGATGTCACCTAGCATGCTAGAGTTCAGTGCAGCCTACTGGAGTCTTAGTAACAGTTTTTTAAGCTGAAAAGCTACACTTTTTTTCAACACTTTTTTCTCATGTTCTAACATGCATAGTGTGAGGAAGTCCTCTCAGTTAAAGACAGCCAGGTCTTTTGCTGTTCCTTCATGAGTGTGTAAAAATACTTCATAGTTGGACCAGTTTAGATTGAATTTTGATTATAAATGATTCTATTTCAGTTGCCACATGAGGAGCATCTGCTTGTAAAGGTCCACAAAAAACAATAATCATTGGTTTAGGCAGTTAATGATAATAATAAAACTACCAAGAATTTAGGGTCTTTTGCTTTCCTTCCCACCTGACCTTGTAACTCTTGGAGTTGGCATTTGTTACTTGGCTTTAGGGAAACATGCCCTTACGTTAGTGTTGCCATAAAAAAGCCTTAAATTTTAGCAAGTTTCATCTACCTCACTAATGTATATAATAGCAATTTTTAGCTAGCAAAATGAGAGGATTTAGAAAAATGAAATTAAAGATCACTAGCCAGCAAAATGCTTTTAACTTCCCTCTACTCCCAGTATAATGAAACTGTAAGAAAACAATAATAAAGTCTCTTAAATCTGTGTATATGCACGCTTAATTAGATCTGTATAAATAAAACAAATGGTCTCGGCTTCAAGCATAGGTGTCTTTTAAGACTACCAGAGTGCTAGGGGTTTGTTTCATTCTGTCTCAGCCTCTCTGACCCCATGAGTCAGAGAACCTTCTGTAGGAATGACACGAAGTTGGACTAGATACACAACACTCTGCTGGGGTGGCTGCAGCAACTGCCATTAAAAGAGTTAACAGCAACTTGAAAAGCCGTATGGCTGTCAGAGCAGCACAGTACGCACACAAGCAGCAGGTATACACCACAGTATATGCACTGGCTAGGAAGCAAGGGCCAAACACCAGCCCCACAGCAGCCATCAAAAGGCTGGCTCTCTGCAGCTTTGATTGTCTGCTTGTGCTGTGGTGACCTTTCTGAAGTTCCCAATGATGTTGGCACCACAAAGAAAAATGAGACTGAAGGGAACAAGAAACTTCAGAAAGAACAGTGTCATATCTGTCTGAAGGTCTCATTTGCAAACTTGATGCTGTGTGGCAGTCAGTTTATTTGGTTGGGGAATGGGGATAAGCAAGATCTCAATCATCAACTCTGTAGCTGGAAGCCAAGCCACCCCACACCAGCAGATACCAGCAGGCCTCGCTGTCACTGGACCAATTTTCCTGACAGATGCTATGACACCTCAAAATAGTGGTCAAAGGCTACTGTTGTATAGTAAGGAGAGAGCTTGAGAAAGAGACAGAATGAAGACTATGGCTGAGTAAATGAAATCTTCATGATCCTGTGTTTTTTGCCTCAGAGAAAAGTCTGGTTGAAATGGCTGGCAAATGCTCAGCGAGCTGTCTGAAATGACCAGGTTGAACAAGTACACTGTCTGTGGCTTCCAATTTTTCTAATCAAAGCAGAGCATCTACAGAGTAATTATGTTGCTCATTAATCCCTGCTCAAATGCTGCAATTAGCAAAATGCTTGTCATTACTTCTACTGGTTTGCTGTGAGCGCAACAGCTAGGCTGCATCACTTCAGGTTCTCAGGAAGGACTGAGCAGTGTGGGAAGTGACCTGGGTCCTGCTATGCTTCATCATGTAAACTCCTCTTCCCCCTGTCCCAGTGCTGTTAAGTCAGGTGGTGCATTTCCCAAGTAAGAAATATATTTCTAGGATGCTATTTGGGTATATTTACATATCCAGATACATTTAGCTGACATATAAAGCCACAAATAAAATGTTTCCTTGAATGAAAAGCTGACCAAAATCTGCTTTGAAAGTTCTAATTGGTTAGTGGAGGCAGCATAGGTTGAGGGTAACAAAAAACATTGCATCATCTGGTCCAATTAAGCTTTAAAGAGGTAAAATATGAAGAACTAGTAGGCCTATGAATTATTTTATTATGATAAAGGCAGTTGCCTTAATATTGCCATGCATTTAAAGAAATGATACAGTGACCAACAATAAAATCAAAACCTCATTGAACTACAGGTTGTTATTTCAGTGTCTCATGGTAATAACAGACAGAAGTGGTTCTGCCCTGGTTGCGTGGTCAGAGCATTCATCCAGAAGTGATGAGTTGGGCTTTTCATGGAATCACAGGATTGTCAGAGTTGGAAGGGACCTCTAGAGATCATCTAGCCCAACTCCCCTGCTAAAGCAGGATTGCCTAAAGCACATTGCTCAGGACTGCATCTAGGTGGGTCTTAAAGATCGCTGGAGAAGGGAACTCCACAACCTCCCTGGATAGCCTGTTCCAGTGCTCTATCATTCTCACAGTAAACAAGTTTTTTCCCATTTTTGAATGTAACTTCCAGCTTGTGCCCATTGACCCTCATCCTGTCACTGGGAACCACTGAAAAGGGTCCAGCTCCATCCTCCTTCAACTTACTCTTCAGATATTATAAGCATAATTCAGATATTTATAAGCATTAATAAGGTCTCCCCTCAGCCTTCTATTCTCCAAGACGAAGAGTCTCAGCTCTCTCAGCCTTTTTATTTAATTTGTTCTGGGCAGGATTTGAACCCAAAGATCAACATTTTTCCAAAATCTGCCTTAACTGGGGGGGTGAGGCAATTTCAGTCACTGGCGCTCTGCTCTTCTTGTTGAAGACAGGTAAAAGGACAGAAAGGAATCATGGGGCAGAGAAAGAAAATAAGAAGCAAGTCTATTTTTGTAACCTCATAAAGGGATTTCTTTCCTGAAAGTAATGAGCCTGGTCTCTGGTCCATATGCAGAACTGCTTACATCTTTTCTATTTGGAAGTCTTCTAATAAAATGTGGAGCCAGCCACCCAGAGCTAAAAGGAGAACCTTCCCCTCTTTTGCATTGAGGAGTGCCTCAGAGCTGCTTTGCAATATTTAACTTTGACCTGCTAAGGTACTTAACAAGCCCTAGGGGAAACGTGTTTAACATGAAAGCAACAATTTTTTTTTTGTGCAACACCAGTTTAATAAGAGATTTCTAGTTTGGTGCAAAATATTTATCTTAAGATTCTCTATTTTTTCTCCACTGGTGACTATTTTTAGGCTTTTCTGTTTCTCCTGGGATACCTTCCCACCTAGAAACCATGATGCCACCCCTTCCATGCTTTCCGGCTACTCCCAGTCCGGTCCAGTTCCCATCTCAAGTTGAGAGCCCAGAGTGCTTAAAGACCTCTCCCTTGGCAACGAGCTCTGCTTGGCAAGGCAGATCCCTGCTGTTCATGCCAAATGAGAGCAGCTCAGAAGTCTCAGGAGAGCACATGCAGCTTTCAGATTCAGGTGGGTAAAAAACACTGGAAATCCGAAACTAAAGCTATTGTGAAAATCCTATGAATTTTTGTCCTTGATAGTAATTCCTACTGATTTTATTGCAGGTCAGGAGAATGTGCTTCATTTTTATGGTGGCTTGTTGTAAAAGCTTTTAAAGTATTTGAAACTTGATTATTTTATTTATGTTTTTTTACTTTTTGAATTACAGCCATTCTTCCTCTCATACTGACAGAGAAATTGTGCCCTGTAGATATAAATGGAATTGAAAGTCATTAAATTGGAAAATCTAAGGTGTACAAAGTGGGGGATATAGTATATTTGGGGAGAGAGGAATAAAAACTAGAAAGTGGATATAGCTTCTGAGGGCAAGAGAATGTATTTCTTTAGCTAAGAAGGTCTGCTCTTTGTCAATAACCTTGATGTTTCTTATATTGATATGGAGTTGCATCATTTGGAGGAAAACAAATGTAAGCTGCTGCTTGGCATCTTCTCCTTGCTGCATTTTGCCAGCCTTTTCTTCTGTGGGAATATACCAAAGAGTGAGAAAGAAGAAAGAGCAATTTACAAGAAATCAAAAGTTGATTTCAAAATGGGGTGAAGAAGAACAAAAAGAAGTGGGAATAAAACTGCTTTAAGGGGAAGAGGATGCAAATCAGATCTGCATCCTGGATTCTTTTGAAGTTTTATAGCATCACACTGTGATGCTGTGAAACAGTCCCATTGTACAATTGAAACTTTAATTTCATATTCTTCAAGCTAGCTCAGGACCAGCACCGTCACTGAAAGAGTCTTGTCTCTCCTTGTGCCTGGCACTATTATTTCCTTGCTGAGTTAACCTGAATCTGGGTCAGTAGCCCAGTAAAATTTATCAGAGAGCTTCAGAGATGCTTCTGCCAGCACAAATAGGGGAGAAGTGAATGAAGAGAGCAACAACCTGAAAGCAAGAACATATTAGGACTGGGGGAGGTATGACTGATTTTCTTGACAGCAGCTCTGACTTAGACCTGCTTTGTGTGTACAAAACTAAGGCTTGAAGGTGCAGAGGCCTTAGGACATCTGGTTAACTCCTGACTGGAAGCTGGTCAGTGCAGTTGCCTTTGACGTATGCTTCAGCTGAATGTGTGCTTGAGGACTGGAATGGACAGAGACTTTCCTGAATGTTGTGAGGAGTGTGAGTTTTTACTGCTGCAAACACAAACGTGAGTGTACTAAAACTTTGTATAACATTTCACATTCTAATTTAAAGGGATAAGCACCGAACCGCTGCTTCAGTGTACTGGGAGCCCCACAAAAAAACTTTCCAGACAGGATGCTCAAGAAGAGAACAGAAAAGAAAACAAAGGTGAATTACACAGCTGCTTGCAAACATCATTCTTGCCTTGCAGTGGTAAGCACTAGTTGAAAATTACAGTGTTATGGTACCTATTTGAGCACTCTGTAGACAGCATAGCCCCACATGTGAGGCTACAAGGAGGGACACATGGGTTCTGCACCCCTTGAGGCTGTCAGCCTACGGTGTCACCTCTGTTTCCTCCCATGTATTCTGGTGCAAGGCAGGTGAGAAGGTTGCAGAAACAGTATTGCTAATCTGCTGTCAGACCAGAGATTTTTGGTGTGCAGCTGAGTAAAGCTGAGGGAAGAAAATAAAGCTTTTGTATTCCTGTTGTTGGACCAGAAAGTTCTTTCAGTATATTGTAGAGGTCTTTTGAAGAGCTTCTAAAGTAGCTCTGGGTGCATTAATGTGACAAAGTGAACTGTATGGTTCTTGGCTACAGCAACAGTACATAGTGTGTACATAGAGCCAGTTGACTCTTTGCTGCAGTTGACAGGCCTAAATTGAGCTAAAAGAGAAAGTCTTCATTAGCTGACAATTAGAAAAAATTGAAGTTGGAGCCTTTTTCTTGTAGTGAACATAGCCAATAAGCTTCAATAGGAAGATGTACAAAGTTGCACTTCTGTGAAATAGAATAAAAGACGCCAAGTTAAAAAGTCTCATGTGTACAAGTACTGTTTATTAAACTGCTTAATGAACTGGCCTGCAGGTCACATAATTGCAGACACATGAGTAGTTCAGTACTGTCTATCAAAGTCTCTCCACTGCCATGTTCTGCTGGGAGCACATTAACTGAGTGTTACAAATCTCTAGAGACAAGGAGTTCAAATCATACCGTTTGCTCTTTCCTTATTTCCAGCAACTACACTTGAGGATCAGGAGCCTCTTTTTGTCATGGGTTGCATCCTTCCACCTGCTTAATTTAATTGTACTCTATGAAGTGTTTTCAAAAATGAAAATCTTGCATGTTCTTGAAAATCTAAAGTTTTAAAATTTATTTCCTGATGTTTATTTTTTATTTATTAATTCTATAAAGGCTTTGTTTTCAGTAACCTTATTTTTTGCTGCTTAGATAACAGTCAATTAAGAGAGAGGAGTTTCCCAGAAACTTTTTCTGCTGTCAATGCAGAACAAAGAGAACAAGTAAAGGAGGAGATTCCTCCATCTTCCTTTGGCATAGAGGGGAAGATGAAGACTGGAAAAATAGAAGACAGGTGAGAAATTATTTTAATCAGTCAGTCAAGCTACAAAAGCAGGTTTTCCTTGATTATATACATACTGTATTATATTTGCAACACAAAGGCTCTTTCCTTTGCTTGAGAGTGGTAGGTATGCATGGGCAGAGATTGGACAGGTATAGGAACTGGCAGTTGATCTACTTCTATATATTAGGATGCTGATGTAGCCAATTTAAATGAACTAGTTTTGTAACTATGATCTTCAAAGGACAGAAATAAAGCAAAAGTTGTTAGGAGAGAGAACATCTGTTGTTATGCCATCATTTCCTCTACAGTAACCATGTTTATGACAACAGCATCAGTCTGCGTAGCTCATTCATTCTTGTCCTTGGTCTGCCTCTTCAGCTGTGCCAAGACCAATCTTTATGTGGCTATAGAGTGAAGAGCTCAGTGAAGAAATCCTTGTTAAAATCATCTGGAGAGAAGAGAAATGTAGCTTTTAACTCAGATCAGCTCTATGATCTGGTTCTTTATTGCACTGCAAAAGGACTTGTACCAGCACAATGGGAGGGCACTCATGGCTAGGCAAGAACTGTTAGGTTGGCCTTAGTGATGGAAGAAATGTTTATGGAGTTGTTACCTTTCTTAGGCTAATACAGAGAGAAGCAGTAGCTTTTTGGCATACTACGCCTTTCACCAAGTATAAAAGAGAAGTAGCACACTTCTAGGCAAGTACAGACTGAGAGTAATCATCATGAGTGCTTTTAGTGCATTAACCATGTGGGAGTTGGAGCAGAGAAGGAATACAGGGACCTCTAGAGAAAAAGGCTGGGAAGAGGTGGGAGGATCATAAGCACCTCTGGGCAAGTGGGCCTGTCCAAATATGTCTTGTTGGATCAATAGTGAGCTTCTGAAGTCCACCTCCCAGTCAGCCCACTTGCTGTGCTCTGGTTCACATTGTGGTCTTAGCATGAGCTGGATGAAAACACAGCACAGAATGTATCGCAGCTCTTTGTGACATTTTCACTATGTGACCAGGCTACTGTTGGTTTGAAGTAAACTTCCCTGAAATGCAAGTTGTCTAACATTGACTCTTCAGCAACAACAGTTTTGCTCTACAAATCTAATCCCATTAGGCCATGCTGTGTGCTACACAGAACCACACTGACAAATGAAAAGACTATCCATGGTGTGAGGTGGAGGTTGGGTATAGAAAGAACGGTAAGGTGCTGGTTAACCAGTAACCCTATTAATTGCAGGGTTTTTAAATATTCAGTAGAAATTATTATTAAGTGCCGAAATTAAGGCTTTAAGCACATTTTCAATTAAAAAAGAATTATTCAAGCAGGCTGTATCATGCTTCATTTTGAGTCAGTGTTCAGTTTGTCTCTCCACAACATTATGGACATTATTTTTCTCCTCTACCACTTTTCACTAGCTAATTCAAAGCACTCTGTCAGAGAGATAGTGAGTTCTTTGTGACTGCAACTAGCTGTAGTCTGGAGAAAATGCCTGATATTTTTTTCCTTTTGACTATTTTCTCTTTTTAAGTAGAGTCTGATACCAGCTAAAAAATGTTACTTGCTAGAACATAATGTTTAGTCTAGACAGGTTGTTTAAAGTGAGAATTAAATATCATATAACAGTGAGCTTTTTACTAAGATGCTTGACATTTAATAAAAAAAAAAAAATTGGAGAGGACATTTCAGTTCTAAACTCAACATCAGCTCCATGAAATTTATCAAAAGAAAATTAGTTGGAGAACCTTAAAAATAAGTACCTTCTTATTCCTTGCCTAGGCCAGTCACACAAGCAATTGGTGTTAGACAGAAGCCTTCTGAAGAATTTGTTGAAGAACAACTGACAGCCGACAGTCATCTCATAGCAAAGCAGCAAAAGGAACAGCAGGTAATGTGCCATTGGTGCATTCACTTTGGGTTTGGTTCTCATGGACTTGGGTATTGTGCAGGCTGTTTGTGCTTGTTGCATGACAGCACATATTCCACTATTCTTTCATGTACTATTGGAAGATTTTTCCCAAAAGTAAGAACCGTATTACTCAGTCACAGTCATATTCCCCAATGTTTCCTACTGGACTCTTCTCTTTCCACATACTTTCTGGGTCATAGTTTGTGCCCAAGTCAACATACTTAGCTAAATTAGACCTCAAAGTTGATTTGGTTAGTTTATTTCATAATAAACGGTCCATGCAGTCTCTTAGGTGCCACTAATGTCAGAATGGGGGCATTTCCAAATACAGTTTTTGTACAAGGGACAAGTACAGTAATATTTTTCTGCTTTTTGCCTTATTTACTGTTTGAGATGAGTTTATGTCTGATGCCTCTAGGTGTCAGACTCAGCATTGTGTTAGGTTTGTTGACTTGGAAGTTACACATTTCATAACTCAGGAATTTTCTGTTTTTGTCTCCCTGGCAAAATAACATCTTAAACTCATACATTTATATATTTCTGTGTCACATTGTAAAAAACACTCAAACTTCCTTTTTAAAAAAAAAAAAAAGACAGAATTTGTCGTCTTCTTCTATTCTTCTATCTCATCTTTGTCTGTCTTCTATCTACACAAACACTTAGCACCATCTTAACCATCTGAGTCTAATAATTAATTAATAGAAGTGTCATGTAGCAACAGCTCCTAAAAGTTCTTGTACCTTTGCTGTAGTCTTGGGGCTGTTACTTATGCACTCAGTTATCCACAGTCAGGGTCTTTAAGATTTCTAGTGTCTCAGCTTTTACCTTTTATTTATTTTTATAAATAGCTTTCCTTCTGGATAATGATTCTCAGACTCTGACTGTCAGGATTTTTGGTGTTTTTTCAGAGCAAGGCAAAAGTAACACCTCGGAAGGCTTTTCTGAAACGAAGGGAAGGTATGGTAAGGCTCAAAAACACTAAACAGAAGCCTTTGAAAGAAGACAGCAAGCATTCCAGAAGAGCTGGTTTGGACTGCTGGGGTCATTTCTCCCAGCCTGATCAAGTAGGTGCAGGTATAGTGCAGCCAGGGGAATGCTCTCAGTTAAATATGCTGATCAGTACACACGAGAAAAAAGCAGATTGTTCTTTAGCTGAGCTGGAGAAAAAGGCTGAGACTGACTGCGAAGCAAAAGTACTTGAGCAAATTACAGAAGAGAAATTGATTGGCAGAAATGAAGATGCAAAGGAAAATCCTATTGACTCGTCACAGAAAAGGTGGACTGAAATCCTGCAACCATGTCCTGAAACAGTAACAGAAATGAATATACAGGTAGGTGAAAAGGAAACTCATCATATGAATTCTCTAGAGAAAGCAGGCAGAACTGTTGGAAAACTTGTAGAGGGTACCCTGCAAAAGGACCTAGGTAGGGTGGATCAGCCTCTGAAGGATCATCTCACAGAGGGAGCAAAAACTCCCTTGGAAGTCCTGCAAAAGCACTCTCCACTTCAGGATTTAGAAACAGATTGCACCAAGGAGGCAGAGTGGAGTACAGGCCCTGCATTCACACAGGGTCAGAAGTGGGTTCAAGTACATCCACAGGAATTTGTTTTGGGAAGCCAGAGCTCAGAAAGCAGAAGACAAATACCTATTGGATTTAAGATGGTCAATGACAAGATAGTAAGAATTACACATAGCTCACCTGAGGCTGTGGAAAAGGGAAACACATCCTCAGCCTTGCAGCAGGAGTGGCAAAGGAAGGGGACAGCTGCCTTGACGTGGCATGTTGCATCTTTGTCCTGTGAGTCAAGCTGCTTATCCTGCAGCAGTGATGATGACCCCAAGTCTCAGGATGCTCAGTATGCTTCCCAGCATGGGCCTCAGGGAGCAGATCATACTGACAGACATTTGGATCTCTCTGATGGGGATTATGCTGGTGATGAGCCCAGTGAAACTGAAAAAATGTATATTAGAACATACTGCAGATCACCCCCAAGGAAACAAGATATTCAAGTGATGTCAAGACAGCGTCTCTCCTGCAGCACAAGCAGCAGTGATTCCAGTATTGGAGGCGTCAGGCTGAAAGGGAGCAAGGTTCACTCTTCTCTTCAGCAGTCCCCACTTCATCTCACAAGATTAAAATGGAGAGAGCATGAGCCTAAATCAAAGAATGAGAATAGGACCAGGGCTGCTAAAAGCCTGGATTTGCCATCCTCAACAGTGACCAGTGAGATTCCTGCTTTCAAGATTAAAGGAACCCCTGCGGTGAAGGAACCACAGAACAAACTGCTTACAGACACATTAGGTAAGAGGTACCAGAGTTTTGATTAACATTTATTTTCCATATGGGAAAAAATTTCTCTTGGATTAATGACTCATTCTGTTTGTGCTCCCTAGGCATATGCCTACCTCAGTCAGTATTTNAAAAAACCAAACCAAAACAAGAGGGGTGAGATGTATCTGTAAGCCCCTTGTTATTTTTCCAAAGTCTGTTACTTGAGGTGCACTTTGAGGGTGCAGACTTTTGGTCTCATGAGACAGGTAAGAGGTTCAGCAAATCCCTGGAGTCAGAGCTAGAGTACCCTGTACGTTAGGTATGTTCCTGCCACTGACTCCTTGTCAGAGAGGATCAGTGGGAGGAACATACCTAACATCTTCACATTTTCTATTTACCTTCCTCAGAAATACCATGACTTTAAAAAAGGTGGGCAAAATAATTTCTTAAATTTGTATGTTTTGTCTGTAAGACACATCAGTGGAAAATAATGATTTCCTAAGATTAATTTCACTCGGTTTGTCCTGAATGTGGTCCCAGTTCTACAGTAAACCAATCTTTCTAGCCTTTTGGTTCAATGATCTTACTTCTGGCAATTAAATGATATCCTGCTTGAGCAGGTTTTAGTCCTTTTTGTTAAACTGTTTTTTTACTTTTATTCTCTGATAGTTTCCACTGAAGGACTTCCTCCACATCGACTCCTCATTCCAAACCCATTGGCTGTCTCTTTGTGTAGGATCAGTCAAAATCAGTTGTCTTACCTGCAGTAATCGCAGGGGCAGAAATATGAACTTCTGATGGCTCTAAATTGCTCTGTCACAACTTGCTAACCGCACTCTACACCATGTCAGGCTGCTGTTAAATAAGGGTTCCTGAGGCATCTCAAAATAAGGTTGATGTGGCATTCACAATCATTCCTGAACAGAAATTCTGTTACTGACACTGATATTTCCCCAAATCCATTTCACTTATTGTAATTTGTAGGGTTTGGTTTCCCTACTAAGAATTATTCTGGGAATGGAATACTTACATAATTAGGCAAAGATAAATTAATTCTGTTTGATAGATTAAGCAATAAAGCTTACTGCATTAATGCAGTCTGGGGTTTTAAATAGAGGGGGTTCATAAATATTCACAAAGTTCTGTGTACTAACATAGATGTCTTTATAGAAGAAAGCCAAAACGTCTTTACCAGAGGATTAGAGACCAATGTATATCACAGAGGAACCCCTTCACTGACTAGAGTCAAAGAAGGACCAGAAAAAGCAATGCATTTTCACAGGTAAGTTTGTATAGACCAGAGACAGATTTGCACATTCAGTAAGGCCAATATTTCCTTTAGGATCCTTAAAATTAGGCTGCTAAATTCATACTTATTAGAGAGCTTCTTTTCAACTGTGCCTGTGTTGTTTCAGAACTGAAACACTTATTTAGCTGTCTAGATAAAAAATGCCTAACTGAAGGGAGTTAACTCTGAAAATACTGGAGCAGTTTAGGTCTTAAAGCTGAGTAATGCCAAGGTCTTTTTAAAAGTTGTTGAACATCTTCAGATTACACTGAAATCAGTAAGAACTCAGGGTAATTTATTTTATGGGATCAGGCCTCTGATCGAGTAAAGGCTAAATTTCTCATATCATATTCACATCAGGGTAGCCCATATTTCCAAAGTTAACAAAAAGTGAATAGCATATGTCAATGCCCGCAGCACTGTTATTTCAGAAATACCTGTCTTCAGACTAGACTGAGGATGCATTTGGTACCATATAGATGAAAAACTTGAAAATTAAAAAGAATTGCATTTGTAATTTTTAATAATAAAAGCTGAAAATTGTTTTGGTTTTGGTTTAGTTTACAACTTCATAGAAATGAAATAATTCCTTACCGCAAATCCCTGCAAGAAATACGTTTTGAAACTATGGGGTTTCAAATGGAAGTTCAACTAATTACAGGCTATGCAAATGTTCTAATGAAAATTTGGAATGCTTAAAATGTTGGTAGGTGTTCCAGATATGAGTATTCGTGGGATTTGGCAATTCATAAAACTACTAATGAAATGAGGTGCTGCATTTACTTTTACTGGTGCAAGTTTTGGCTGTGGAGGAATGCATTGGTGCAGAATTACTGCAGTGCAGTCTCTCCAGAACTGCATTCTCTGTCTGCTGACAATGCTGCCTCCCAGATGACAGGGCTTTTTATTTATTATTTTTTTTCTCATTATACTGCAGGTTTTTAAAAGCTTTCTGTGGATTTATTAATGTCATTAGCCATAGTAGACCCTACCATTTTTACACAGATGTTTATCCAAAAATACCTGCCTAGTACAATACGTGCATCTTATCACTCACTTTTTTGTAATTTATGAGCTAAAAACAATTGTGAAAGGCAGATTCTGCTCCTCGACTGCATTGACCTTGTGCTGTTTTATGCAATCTCAGAATCTGTTTCATATTTTTAAACCAGGAAGCCTATTAGGAACACAACATGGCTACTACATTGAAAGCATTTCACTTATGCCATGTTGACAACTTATGGTCGTGGGAAGGAATGAAAATCCTTTTGAGAGCAGCACAACATGCCGAGACCTGCCCAATCTACCCATTCTTTCATTTCCAAGCACTTTGTTTTCAGAACTTTGCAGGCACAAATAATATAGGCAAGAGAGAAAATAGTCAGGATGTAGTGTGTTGTGTGTATCTGGTGCCTACCAGAGCCTGGAGAGTACTCAAGGCAGCAGCCTCTGGCTCCGCTCCTGAAGCACTGAGATAGTTACTCTTGGCATCAGTCAGAAGATTCATCCATGGTAACTTCCTTGTTCTTTCAACAAGGACAACTTGTTTGCCATTTTTAATACATAATTTCCTTGTGGTATGAAATCAGCACTCTTTCTGGATCAACAGCATTGGCAAGCAGGTTTGTTTTTCTCTCCATCTGTATTCTGTTAGAAGCTTTTTTCTTGGAAAAAAAAGATATTTGCTTCATGTATGTTTTTCCCTCACAGCGAGTCTGTTGCAATGTGGCTCATGTAGAGGTACATCTGTGACTCTTGCAAGAATTTGAGTTAACCTAAAATACTTGGCCTTTTTCATCTGTAATTTATATCTGTGATGTGCACTTAGCTCCTATTTGCAACTTATAGCTAAGGTATGAGCTGATTATCTGAGGCTCCAAAGAACTATTGTGTGTGCTCCTGGCATCCTTGGTTATTACATTTCCTCAGGCCAAGGTTTGTTTTCTAGCCCTGAGGCAAAGAAGCAGAGCATAACACCTCCAATGACTAACCTGCTGTACCCTGTTGAACCAGAGGGGCTGCATCCGCGTTGTCTGCTGGATGTTTTCCCTGGCTTGTGCTAACCTCCAGACTTGCCCAGAGTCACCTAACACTGAGCTAGATGGCTGATACCAAGACCAGAGGTCCTGTTAGCAATATGAGAGTCTGGGCAATTGCTCACTTGGGTTCATGCTCCAGCTCTGATTAGTATATTTGTACTGATGGAACTCTCGGGCAGTTCTGAAGAGGCTGGTATCAGCTGGGCTGCTGGAAGGAATAGCTACCTGGATTTTATTTTACAGGGTGCAAGAAACTTAAGACAGTACTGTTCAGTCTTCAGTGGAAGCTGTTATGTATAGATCTTACATGAATAGATCTATGTACAGATCTTGCTTTTGTTCTAGTGTATTGTATTTCAGGGCAACTGGTCTGGATATGGAGCAGTGGTAGGACAGACATAGTCAAGCCAGGGCTATATTTGCTAATTTAACTGTATTAATGTGAGGAGAATTACTGCTTCTATTGATGAGACTTTTTTTTAGCATCCTTTAACCAGAAAATTAGATAGGCTTATTTAGGAAGGAAACAACCAAAAAAATAAAAATTAGGTAATGAATTGTAAAGAGCAGCAGAATAGAGGGAGTTTGTTTATCTCTGAATGTCTTTGAGAACTTTCATATTTTGCTGCTGAAGTTTTAAACTCCATTACTAAGAGGAAAACATGAGGTCATGGCTCCTTCCCATAGCTCTTGTTGTTTTTTGAGTAATAGTGGTGACCAGATGGTGGCTGTAGGTCATAAAGCGAGCTGAAGCAGAAAGCTAACAAATAATTTAAATCATACGAAAGTGAACTAAGAAGCTGGTTTACAGTCCGACAAATATACTCCAGTTGAGAATATGTAAAGTTTGATACTCTTTTCTTCTGGCTGCATTTTTAAGTGCACCTCCACACCACTCATGCCTTGAGACATTGAGTTCAAAGGCAAAATGTCTCCTAGGTGCTGAGCTCCCACATTTAACTCTTGGAGTATATTTACCTACGGAAAGTGAAGTACTTTATCCCCTCTCATCCAGGTCCATGGCTCTTCTAATTTGTAGGAATGACTTGGCTGCCTTGCATGATGAGTGCTTCATAGGTGCAATGCAAAGGAACAACCTGTGCCTTTGGCAGATCTGCCCTAATTTAGCTAACTCTATGAGCAGAAAATGTGTTTAAAAGCTTCTAAGTTCATGGTCATTATGCTGACAGAAAATTTCAATGAGAATTGTTCCATGTACCCAATAGAATAAATTTTGCAGATGAATGCGTGCTTGAGTGTTCCCAGTGATGAAAGAGCTCAATTTTGACAAGTTTTTGCCACTACCAGGAGTATCTGCATACATGGGACTCGCCCAAGCCCTCCAAAAATCATGCCCAAAGAAGGCACATCTAAAGACAGTCCTTTGTAATAGTCATTATGCCAAATTCATACACTTTGTTTGCCTTCTGAACAGAAAACAAATGGACCAGCTCAAGACTGTCAGGATCCAGGAGCTGACTCACCCTTTGGAATACAATAGAGATCAAATTCACCCACTGCAGAAAGAAAAAAATGCCCATATTAAGTTCAAAGGAACAGCTAGAGTCACTGGAGAAAATGCGAAATCAGAAGAAATACAAGTAAGCTGCCTTCTGTAGGCTAATTATGCAGTTCTCAGCCTCCTTTCATGAAGGCATCTTATGGTAGTACAGAAATCCTTCTGTTTGGCCAATTATCCATTCTACTTGTGCACAGGGTGTGCATAATGAAGATTTTTGATGTTAATAGGACATTGGTTTGTGTTTTAAATGTACACTCCACTTTCTTTATATAAAAAAAATAAGGTTATGCTTTCTATTTTGTAAGGAAGGGCAGGAGGTCCCCATGCTCCTTGCACTCCCTTTTAGTGCTTTTACCAAATCTGAGCTGGCTCTTGAAAAATTTCCAACTCCTGCCATATACCTTTTTGATATAAAGAGCCATTGTGCCAATGGCACAGTTGTTTGCCATCAATCTCTATTCTCATCCCTGAGCTGGGAGTTTGTTGATTTTTTTGTCTTTATATCACCCTGACCTTTGGCTTTGAGGTAATTTGATGATATCTAGCTGTGTATCTAACAGCCTAGCCTGCCTAATAACATCCCTGAGTCACTTAGTGTGGTTTGTTCTATGTGCCTTTAGGGGATTCTGTCTGTTTGAATCCTCTATTTCAGCCTCCTTAGTGGCAAAGCAACCGCTGAATATCTGTGGCTATTATCCCTATTAGAAATGGCTAGGCGTAATGTGACTTTAAGTAATTTTCTAGAAGAGTCACTGTTAAAGAGAAGAAAAAAATGGTAAACCATGTGAGACAGTGATAAAGGAAATGGGGGCAGCTAAAATGAATATTTTTATAGGATAAAAGAGGAGGCAGTGCTAATGCTCAGAAATATCTGGAACAATGTTCTGCTGCAAAAGAATGTCTAAACCAAACATATATTTGACAGAACACTGACATTTTCAATTTTCTTGGCCAGAAAAATTTCAGAACCAATGAAAATGGCAAGACAGTACTTTGTTCAAACTTTCCATACTTTTCATTAATACAATTTTGAAATGCATATTTTCGTTTTCTCTGATCATCATCCATATTTCTCTAGAGGTAACATTTACAACCGGAAATGATTAGCCTTTTCAGTGAGATAATTTTAATATTTATTATTTTGAACAAAGTTATTTTTAATATCTTCTCTGCACAATATTTGGAAACATCAGCTTTATTTCCACCTGGGATTAAAAAAAAAATTTTTTTTCAGTTTCTGCAGGGAATATTTGTGTTTCCTGACTAGGTCTAGCCCTAGAAACGAAGTTTGATAGAACTTGAATCTTTTGTTCCCACCTGATAACACAGTGAGTGCAGGTTCATAAAGGCAGTTTTCCACAAAACAGTTACAAAACAATTTCTGAGATGTTTACCTGTGTGATCCCCATGTTCATAAGTTTGCTGCTTCTTGAAAATGGCCAATGGATGTGCCGAATTCTGACTGGGGAGCTCACGGCAAAGAAAGGATGATGATGGGGACGTAAGTGGGAAAGTGAAGGGAAAGTAGAAAAGGGTTGCAAGTAACTACTGTTTAATTATAGAGCAAATTGAACATTTCTAGCTTAACTCCACTAATATCAGATCTGTAGCATCTACCATGAGTGCTCTGAAAGAAAAGGACTCAGGGTTGGCATCGGCACAGGTGAGGGAAGGAGGAGGGGTTAGGGAAAAATAAAGGAGATTCATGTATATGGAAAACTCCTCTCCAAAAAGCACCACATTTCACTACTTTAATTTTTCTGAACTCAGTTGAAAATTATGTCTTTGCGATCCTATGCTTTTGTAAGGACCATTTAGCTAATCACATACACTCGTCACTACTTGAAAATCTGATGAACTGACACTTCTGCAGTTAAAATATACCTTGTATCCTTGCCTTTTTTTTAAACATCCACATTTAATGGTGGATTTAATGTTTGCATGACTAGTTTGCATTTCCTAATTTTCATTTGCACAAGTACTTTTCTCTGCTCATTTTGTAAAAATTGGTTTGTTTTAAATATAGGAGCTTGCAAGGCAGTGGGTTATTTTGGTAAGTTAGTTTGGTGTGATTTTTTAAGAAGTCGTTTCAAATTAAGAAGTCATTTCAAATGTGTTTGGGGTTTTTTTTTATATTGAAGAACTTTATACTATAGACCTTTAAGCAGAACAAAAGACTCCATGCTTCCTTCTGGGTGTATAAGGTGGGCATGCCTAATCCAGAGCAGGCAATGACGTGGCACACTTTTTCTTTCTACCGATAGATATTAAAAGAGCAGATTGCGGGCCTGCAGGAGAAGTTCAGGAGAAATGAGTCCTGCTGGCATGCTGCCTATGGCAAGCTGAGAGACCAGGTTGAGATGCTGACCAGGCAGAACATGGAGCTTCAAGATGAGCTCAGAGTTTCAGAACATCAGAGGTGGAAAGCAGAAAAAACCTCAGAAACTGTGAATTTCATGGACAGAAAATCAGAGACCCTGGTACTGTAAGATATTATCTGTTTAACAGTGTCTGAAAAGTTCAGGTGTAGTTTTTCTTTGGAGCTATCATGTGTGAATGCTTTTCTTCCACTCCTAGCCTGAAGGGGGGGAAATCAGCTCTGTAGTAAACCATATTAAAATACACTTTGTGTGGTCCTCTTCTATGTATTCATTATCCATGAGGTGGGCACCTCAGCAAGGTGATTCAGCCAACCAATCTTAAACATTTATATCAGGGTAGATGTCTCCTTCCACTAACTAGGGAAGGAGTCTATATAACTAATTTACATTCAGTGTCTAAATTAGACAACTAAAGTCTCCCAGAATTAATTCTAGTATTATGTATATAATGCCATCTACCTTTTTAATAGAACAGTTCAGGTGTAGATTGGTTTCTAGCAAGAGAAATAGTGAGAACTTTTACTAAATCCTATCTCAGTTCTTATTTTGTGCTATAAACTTTCTGGGAAGAAAGCACTGTCACTGGCCTGCCTTACAGAGACACAAGTTGGACTCCTGAATGGGAGTTATACTGGGGTGGGCAGTAAAGACAATCACGGTGGAAAATACAGCTGGCTAGTGTAAATGTTTCTGTTGATCTCCTGAAATCAGAGGTTTAATCATAGATTAACATATTCTATTACCCTTTCTCATTCAGTATCCCATCCTTTTAAATACTTGTAGGGTTAGTTGCTATCTTACTATATAGCTGAGTATCTTACTATATAGCTGAGTATCTTACTATATAGCTGAGTATCTTAATTTATGGGAGTAAAAGGAAGGGAAAAGAATGCTGTTACCCACTTCTTACACAGGAGACAGCAAGCCTTGGTGAAATTAAATGGTTTGGACTAGAATTCAAATGACAGAAGTCTGGTTTGAGTGGATCATTTTGTCTCCCTGCGTATTCAAAGGAGAAAAATATGCACCTTTAAAGAGGGATCAGTTTCATCCCGTATGCATCAAGGTGACTAGAACAGATAATTGTCTTATAGATGGTGAAGTTCAGTGAGACGAATCCTACTTTTCCACAGAGTGTCTGAACCTAGGAGAAAATAAAATTGATCCATTTACTCCTAGCTATTTCCCTAATTTGCAAATCTAATATCTATTAATGTATCTTTAAAAGATGTTAGAACCACCAATAATCCTGTCTTTTGCTTTATGGAGTGAAGAAGTTTTGGTCTCTCTTTTTATTTGATTTTAATGTACTTGTTAATGAGATTTTTCACCTAACGCTATTAAGATCTACTGAAAATGTCATTTCAAGTTACATTTCACTTTATTTTTAATTTCCTCAAACCTACCTGTTCATATGACTCATCCTTTTATAGATTGTGAAGGTCAGAAAAAAACAAGATTAGTGTCACATATACAGAATGAAAAAAATATTAAGAATTCCAACAAGCAAGGATAAGACAAAGCTAATGGGCTCCTGTTGTAGACGAGCTTTTTGTATTATTTCTACTGCTTTGGGGCATTTGGTGATGTAGATCTTTCGAGCCACTAAAGATTTTTGTTATGTGAGAGTAATAGTAGGATGCTGTATAGAAGATGATAGGATGCCATATACAAAGATTGTTGTGTCTGATAGAGGGGATTTTCAGTCCCTAGCAGAACAAGATCCAGAATTTCATTCATTGGGTTTAAATATGATCATTTTTCTTAAAATAGAAAACCAGACAGCTTTGAGATTTGTTTGATTCTACTAGTTGTGACTCGAATTTAAAATTACATATTTGTAACAAATTCTCCATTAGGTTGCAGAAACTATTCTGCGAGAGACAGCATCTCCATCCAAACAAGAAGAAAGATCACGGAGAGATAATCACAAGAGCCACAGCATCTCTCATGTGGGGCCAAAGATACCTTTGCAGAAACACTTCTTCAGAGATGTGAATAGCAAAGTATGTATTCTTAGTGCTGATAGTCACTTTTTCACAGTTCCAAATATTTAAGAGAATGTTGTCTGGCATCAAAATTTGTGCAAATGAAAGTGTCTGTATAAGCATGGTCAAGCTTTCCTGCAGTGGGATTGTGCTGTGATTCAGTATAACTTTGCTTCTAGTATTTCTTCTGGTTTTGCAGTAGCAGGGGACAAAATTTTTTTCCTTTTCCAGACCTTACTGAATTGCCTGTTTGCAGATGCACTCTGAACACACTGCACCTGCAACTTCACAGTTTGGTTTCACAGAGAACTGCCATACCTTGCTTCAGCAAACCATAAATCCAGTATTTTGCCATTTGAGGCCATACTTGGCAATAAACACTAGTGGCCTTCTGCCTGGTGCAGTCTGAGAGAAAATCACTTCTGTAGCAAGTTAACTCTGTATGTCAAGTGAGATGTTTGGTTTTGCCTGGCATCTCTATGGCTGCTCTTCCACAGCCAGCTTACACATTTCTTACACATCTCTCTGTTTAGAATATATTGATATCTAAATATCTCTTTGTGCTTTGCTTTCTCTTAGCTTTGTATTTCTTGCTTCTTATTATGAGCACCTTGATTGTTACAAATCCCCTTTACTCCATTTGCTGACATTTAGCTGTAATTCTACATAAAGCCTCCCTAAGAGCCAATTAGTTAATTTTCCTCCTGTGGCATGCAGCTGTGTGAAAAAAAAAAAAAAAAAAAAAAAAAAAAAAAAAAAGGGCTTCACCAACAGTTCTGAGAAGGGGGAAGTTGAGGACAGCAGACTTTCAGGCTTGCCGTTATCTGAGCTTTCACCATCCATCCAGCACTGGATCCAATCCAACTGGAAGCCAGTATAAGCATGAGCTAGACTGGTGGGCATAGTGCCCAGATGTCCTGAGTGAACTCTGAAATGTTTGACAGAGACACATGTTCTTTATCTGATCTGATGGCAGAAGAAGGTCTTGCAGTGAAAGAGTGGCTGCCAATTATTTGAATCTAGAATTGAAGACTCAGGTAAATGAAACATTAAACAGAAACCCAAAATCTGTGTTGTAGTGATAGTTCTGAACATGGTGACTCATTTGTGTTTCCTTTATATCCGAGCCCTTTTGCTAGCAGGTGAATACTTTCTCTCAAGATTCTGTGAATCTGGACAATTCTAAATTTTGGGTATGGATGAAAGAAGCTCTCATGGTGTTTCTGTCCACAATTGAGAAACTGTGCATGGGAATACATCAAAGTCAATGGGATAGCCCTGAGTAACAGAAGTAGGGATGCATGCCACAGGGACATGCGTATACCTGTAAAAGATATTTAAGTTAAAGTTAGCTAGGACTGGTGAGTTTCACCAGCTCTAATCAAGAAGGCAAAACAACACTTAACATCTGACAAAGTTAATGGAATTTGTGGATGTCTACAAAAACAACTGGGGAGCAAGGCTGAATAATGATCCATAAAGGTTAAAGACGAAGATTTTTGGAATATATGACTTTACCAAAAAAAAACCCTATATCCATGAGATGTTCTACATCTCTGAAAAAGACCCGTTCTGGTTGCCTATAATACATTTGTTAATGATTTCTGTTTGTACTGTAGTATGACCTAGTTGGTGAGGAAGTGGCCACTGCAAGCTATGCTTCAGTGAGACAACAAAAATGTCCACTTTAATTGCATATCGTTAGCAATTCCTTCAGAATATGGCTTGAAAGACGTACAGTTTGGCCAAATGGTTAATATTTCTTAATTATTAATATTTATTAATATGAATTCTCTCTGAACAAGCTGATTTCTGAATGCATCACATTATGCATTTGGCAGGAATGAGTTGCCAGTTTCCTTCCAGACTTAGAACTATGAATAGATGTTAGAGATTTCTATGCGAAAAGATACATTCATTTGCAGGAAGGAGGTTGAGGGAGAGTTCTACTGAAAGGTATAGTGATAACATTTTTTAATGTTTTTGTTGGAATAGTTTCAACTAAGGTCAATGTGCTTACTTCATCTTGCTAGATGAACTTTGCTGTCTAATCTTGCAAAGCATTTTGATGACCCTTGAGCATGTTATTTCCTTGTCTGTGAATGTTGTGACCATTTACTAACTCTGAATCAAGGAAGTATGAGTAGACAGACTTTTGTAGCATTTGAATTTTCAGTGTTTTATCCATGAGTATTTGTTGCTTTTTCTCAGCTTTTTGATCTGGTAGTGGGAATGCAAATTCTACATGACATGAACTGTGATATTTGAAGGTTGTAAGAGATATTTATTTATGGGAATTGACAAATGAGAGATTTCCAGGACAATTTGATTTGTGTCAGAATGATGAAGAACTGTAGATATTAACATCTGGGAGGAAATTAGAATATTTAAAGGATTATAATATTTTAAAAGTTTCTCTGGTCTAGGTGGACACTAAGCAGCACCACCTGCTTCTGCTCTCCAGTGCCTGATGACTGAAGGAACATCAAGAGCTCCCTCCTTTTGCCAAAATCAGAATCCGTGTCACTGACAGATATTTAATTTGTGGTTTGCGAGCTCCCATGAGAAAGATCCAAAATGAGCTGGCACCTTTTGCTATCTACCTGTAAAACTTTGTAACTAAAAGATCTGGGTAGTTAGACACCTTCCCTTTTGTTGCCACCAGCTAACCATCTAATTACCTTTTATTCTGTTTTCAGTGAAGATGGGAAACAATTGATCTACCTTATGCATAGGTTGGGAAGAGGTTTCTTCCTCTGAACCTGCAACCCCTTTGTATCAAGGGTCTTCATTTACTGGCAATCCATGTGTTTCCAATGAAGAAAAGTAAAAAGATTTCTTGAGATAATTTGATTACTTTGTTTATGAAAGTGATAAAATTGAGAGGATCTTTATCAAGAACCTTATTATGTGTGATTAACCCAAATACTGAGTACTTGCGTCTCTTAAAAATTGTAGTGTTAAATTGCAATGGTTGCCTGGGTTACAGCCATTGCTATGATTTATGAAACATCTCTTAGAATGACATTCAGCTGTATGAAAACAGACTACACGTAATTCACTAAATGTGTCTTGATTCTTCTGACATTATTGCTTTAAAAATAGGTATGTTTGTGTATAATTTAAAAATGTGTAATCTATGTGTGGCATAAAAAATTGAATCAGCAGCTTTACAATGGTACATGTAGCACGTTGGAGCACTTTTGCTAACACTGTTCTACGTGGAGGCTCCCTCAACTGAATTGGCTGTTCTTTAGATACATAGGGGAAAAAAGTCACCATGTTCATGGAAACATCTCTACTTTCTCTCTGCCTTCATCTTGTGTGTTCACTTTTGCAGTCCAATACTACTTCTTGAGTTCATTAGTTCTTAAAGTTAGAAAGAATGAGCGTGTGCCTCTTCTCATCATAATTGTAAGGCCCATGCAGGTCTCTGTCCTTTGGCTAAAGCACCACCAATTGCATTACATCAGTTAATGCTGACTTCTGAATGTCCTTTTCAAAGGTGGCTTTTAGATAGCTCATGAGGTTTTTGAAAGCTCATAAGCTTTACTAAAATAGGCTTTGTAGGTAGCTCTGTGTTAAAACTCTAGCCATAAGGTATTTTCTATTTAGAAGTCTTATGTAGGTAGTTCTTTAAAGCTTTAGTTGTAGTATTCTTTCTATATTCGTCACAAACAAAAAATAATGCTGTCACATGATAGTGTCTGGCTGAATATGATGAATATTTGAGCTGCTGTGGCCCTGTTGGCACTGTCTGATGATGGTGAGCTGCCTCACAACTAACCACACCGAAAAAAGCAGTTCATTTTTCCCTGATTCTACTTGATGAGCCAAGTCAATCTCCCTCTGTGTTTGCTGGTGCCACATAAAGGAGGGATTGGAAAAATGTGGCTGGTGACAAAAGAAGAGGAGTGGGACTCCAGCAAACTGAACTGAGATTGGGTTGAGCTGCTGGGACACTGCACCAATGGCTTTTCTAGTTCTCTTAAACCACTTGGTAGTTTCAGTCTTGAGCTCTTTAGCAATAAGATGATGGCTTAGGAGCAAATTTCTTCTACCAGTCTGCAATTTCTGAGATAATATCTCTTAATCAAAAAAAGTTTTAAAGGTCTTTAGTACTATACCACGTGTCTGGAACTGAAGTCTGAGGCATATTTTGACAGTTTGCTTACGCTTTTGTATTTGAAATCATGATTATATTTGGAGAACTCAGGCTTAGTCACAGAATCTGCCTGCAGAAAACATCTCCAAACCTAAACTAGAAATCATATTCTTTTAACAATGAATTCTATTAAATTCTGAGCCTTTCAGCATCCTTGTGTGAAAGCCTTTTAAAATTCTACAACTTTCTGGTGTTGCAATAGGGTATCTTTCTTGGCTCCTTCTTTGTAAGCATATCCATTAAATTGCAATGTAATTTATTAATGTAAGTAAGAGATTATTATCCACAACAGATCCCCTAAATTTCATTGATCAAATGGAGAAAAATTTACAGCTGTCAAAAAATGGCCATAGTGACTGTTTTCAGAGAACGAATTGTGCAGTCTTCCTGTGTTTGTGATTTGCTAGTCCTGTGTCTCTTGAGCAATAGCTCATAGACTTGGGCAAATGAAGCCAATGGCAAATATATTCTTTTGAATCTCTTCACATCTTGTTTCCTTTCTGTGGCTCACATTTGTCTTAGGGTCCTACAAGGCTTGTGTCAGCCTTGGTTGATAGAGAGGTATGAGGGCAAAATGTAAAAAAGGGTAGACACCTGGCAAGTAAAAATGAACTGTCACACAATATATTATACTGGGTTCAGTACATTTGTGGTATCCCAGGGAGGAACATCTTTCCCATTGTTGGCAGAGTGGTTATACTGAGGGATGAGAGCTTGACAGCAGCTGTTGGCCTGGGACTGTGCACCTACTTGCACAAATGATGCCCTTGACTTGCATCATTGTCCAAGTAAAGAGAAATGTGAGAAGCAAAATAAGACCCCATGTAGAGAATTATGCTAAAATATGTGTGTGTGCACTTACATACAAACCCAAACATTTTCCTAAAAGTTTTAACCACTTAATGATGCACCTGTTGCGGGATTTTTAATGCTATTTGAAGATTTTTATAACATCCTAACTTAAATCTATTCAAACCTTTTAGGCAATAAAAACTTCTGTGCAAAGTGCTGATCCTTTGAGATCAGCGACAGAGGAACATCATGAAAAGAAACTATCCAACTGCTCCTTTAGAAGCACAACACCAACTGGCAGGAGAACAGCTCACCAGGGAAGACTGACACCTTTTGAACCAGAAAAAGTATGCCGGTAGCAAGCTCTATTTAGACTCTGTTTATATTCTTCTTACAGTATTGTTCAGATGATGATCTACACATAGCTGCTGTTCAGTCTTCTTTCCCTGGTACTGCAGAGTTTTTGCCAGAAATTATCTTAGAGACTGTCCAAACATTGAGTTATTCAGGCACATGCAGGGCAGGGATTCAGTCAATGCTTTGAAACCTGTCCTCTCTTTCCTCAGAAAAAGTTCAGCATGATCACATGCACAAAGCACAGGGGCTTTGCACAAGCCAGTGGCTCCCTGGGGGCCAGGGACTGCTCAGGGGGTCCAGCAGGGCAGGGTCCATCCCACTGTCCCAGCCAGGGAGAAGGGCAAGCTGGGGATGGGAGTCAGGCCAGTATTCCAATTGTCAAAGCCCACAGAGATGAGGTAGGTCTGGGGATGCAGCAAGAAGTCAGCCCATGGGTCAGGGCTGGGGTCTGGATCAATGAGGTGCATGGTCAGACGCAGGCATGGCTGCAGTGCAGCCCATAAAAGACCAAGTACAAGAGCCACAGCTGCACTGCAGCTCCCAAGAAAAGGGGTAGGGAGGGGGAGTGGAGGGGCACCCTGTCTCTGGCTTCTTCCAGCTCTTTCACCCACATCCTATTCTTCACAACAGTCTGAACCAAGATTAGGCACCTGTACAATATCAGGCAGGTAAACTCATAGGAAGGGGAAGTGCACTCTGGCCATGTCACTGATAGCTCCCCTGTTACAGTGAAGCATGACTGTATATCAGAGCATCTCCTTTTTTTTTTTTTTTTCAGGTTGTACATCAACCCTCTCCTACTGGGAAAAGAACTGGTAATAGAAAGTCACCTGCAGCTACCTCACACCTGAGTGGTTCTAAGGAGCCTAACTCATCTTCCAATGTAAAAGGTAAGATTTGTGGGAACTTTCTGCCTGCTTGGAGTGGTCTGCAATGACTCAGAGACACTTGTCCTCAGCTCTGGCTCATAGGCAATATGTTGCCACTAAAACTCTGCTATGATTCTTAGAATAATTATAAAATTTGTACTTTACAAGAGAAGTAGAACAGATTATGCTGTTGCCTGCAATTTATTCATTGAGTTTGTTGTCCTGGAAGCATAGAAGATGGAGAACAGGTGTGGTCTGCACTTCTTTGGCCCAGGACAAAGCACCTTCAGGAGGGCGGGCAAGCTGGTAGCAAACATTATCAGTATAAGTAGCAATGTGGTACAAATGTCTGAGAGCTGGCATCTTCAAAAAAAACCCTCCAAGATAGGTATGTGAACGTGTGATTCAGCCATTTTCACATGCTTTCAATGACTTTTTTTACTTTGCTTTTTCTCATAGGCAAGTCTTTGCCCATCTCAGATAGCTCAGAAGACATGCCCCACTCTCATAGCCACAGCACCAACACTTGCGGCTTTGTACTCTGCAGTAACAATGCAGAAACAGAGGTATTTTACCATGTAATTCAGTGAATCTTTGATCTTAGTTTTCATATACAGCATGCTAACTCCCTCTTAGCTGGGAACAATACTGGGCTTTATTTTCTTCCCTCTGCTCATGATAAATACACTCTTTAAAACAACATTGCAGTGGCTTACAAATCATATAGTAGATTTCTTTATCAAGGTATTCCTGCACAACTGTTGAACATTAATATATTTGTGTTGTTAGCTAACTTTTTAATATTGGCTCAGGAAGAAGAAACTCTTAATCTTAAAAAGCCAGAAAAATTAGTAAAACCTCAGAATAAAGTGGCTTTTGTGACCACAGACAGGAGAAGTGGCATAACTACGTATGACAACAAAGTACCTACAGAAAGTTTTCCTGCTTTTCTGGATGCTGAAGCCAAGGTTTGATCTGGCTCTTATACAATTAGCAACTGTCTTCCTTCCATTTTTGAACTGAAATAGAGCACACCAAGAAAAAGAAAATCTTCATTTCCCATTTCCTATGCTATGCAATGGACACAGAGCTCTAGGGATGGATCTGGCAACTTCAGGCACTGTATTTACAGCTTTTTACTGGAGCGTATCATTGCCCTGTGGGAATCAGCATTCCCTGTTCCTTTGGATCCCACAATTCAAAATACATCACATCTTCAAACTGTAATTAACATTATTAACAGTTGCATGTAGTAACTGTTCTGGATGCTAGGTGCCAGATGTCAGTTAAGGCTTTTTTATGCTGCCTGACAGTGTGAAGAACACTCATTGTAATGGTAAATTGGATGTGTAACATCCTGAATAGCCCTTAGTTACATAGCATTGCCTACAGTTAAGAACCATGTAATTGGTTATGGAAGAGTGATCTAGCTAATACAGGTACCCTTTTTTGCAAATCAAGTAACCCAGTATTCAGAAATGGTTCTGTTCTTTGTTCTTGTATTTATTCTCTCCATTTCTGATAGTGTAGTTTTGCCAGAATGCATTCTTCTCTGCTCGTTTTTGGACTTTATCCATGCTATCTTTTGCTTTGCAAACTGAAATTAATTGCAGTTAATGTGCAACCTTTCTAGTTAGGTCTAAAAGACTAAAATTATTTACAAATGCAAGGCAATACCAGAAAGAAGGGCAGCTTTTCTCTGTATATGAAAGTAAATATGCTTTTTGCACAGTTTATTAAAAATAATGAAAATATGTTAAAAAAAAAAATATAAAACACTGATGTTTTCATAATACAGCCTCCAAAATCAATATTATCTAGAAGATCAGTGTTACATCAAGAAAGAAGAAAAAGTGAGGAAGAGGTTCAGCAAAGAATTGAGCATCGGGATGGAAAGGTGAGACCAGCAGGATGCAAAAATACTTAAAGAGATCACCAGTAAGACTGCAGTATAGATGGGAATCACCACTTCAATTAGCTAGAGACAATTATGTCCCAAATTGTCTGCTCCTTAAAGGAGAGCTGAACTCTAAAGTTATCACCATGAATGGCAGAAAGTTAGTATAGCTGATGGGCTGAAAATCCAGTAAGCAAAGCAGCCTGTCCAGTTTGCTCAAGCCACCTGTCAAAATCCCTGGTGATACTCCAGCTCCATCTCAAGATTTCTTCCAGATGCCCCTTGTCCTGAGGTGCATAGCTCAGTGTGACACCTGGTTTTGCCCCTTTTCTAGAAATCCCTGTCTTACAGGCGGGGATGAGTGGGCTTGCTGGCTTCCCATTGTGTTCCTGCTCTCCTTGCCACCAAGGCTGGATGCTTTGTTCCTGATGGCCTTGTCACCCTTCCTGCACAGCACCTCAGGAATTACCTTGAAAGGATGATTCTGTAGATGAGTCTGTGGATTGGTAATTTGGTGCATTGCTGTTGGGAAAGGTTGTCAGCAAGGGGACCAAGTGAGCTGCGACTAGTTTCACTGCTGCCAGACAAACACTCTTTCCAAAAAGTTGCTGCTTATCTAGGCCAGATCTGAACTCAGTCCCAGATGTCTCTTCAGTTACATTACTCCAAGCAGGCTCATCCTGTTCATGATACAATGTACAATGATGTACATTCCCTTGATATTGACTGAGGGTAATCTATGATCAATTTCAGTTGCCAATTTTGGGTAAGGTTTTTGGCCAGAAAAAGTTAAGACAGTAATTTAGCTTCTTGTATCTGTTCGGTTCAGGGCTTCTCTTCTCACCCCACTGATGCAGGCACTGATTAATGATACCTTCTAAGCTGGCAGTCACACAAATGGCTTTTGCAATATAGCAGTTGTTCATGGGACAACTAGCTTGAGATGCCAATTTTTTTATAGCTAATGCTGAGATGGGCTCTGTGAAAACTTCTCCCAATCACAATTCCCTCTTGTAGAAGTAGAAAAGCAGATGTATGTACAGACCCTCAAAATAAAATTGTGAAAAAAAGTTCAGTGATATTTTTACCCCTGGATTTTATTCATAAAATTGAGTGGTGGGCTTTCTTGTGCATATTGCCACAGGGTCGGGTGTTTGCCTTACCTCACTTAAGAGAAAAACAAGGTGGTGAGATGAGAACTTGGGCCGAGTGCTAGAAGTGAGTTCATTTTGTGAAAAGAAAATTACTTTAGGTCTCTTTTACAGACAAATGAGGCAAAAATAACGTACCTGTGCAGCAGACGTAGCTATCGAAGTACAAAGGCATAGCATGACTTACTTCAAATTCCAATTTAATTGGAAGGCAATGCAATATTACCCATTTCCTTTAACTTCATTCACATTAGATACTCTATATGTTTGAAGGTAGAAGAGCTGCTTACTGATGGGCGTCGAATCATTACTTTCCGCAATGGCACTAAAAAAGAGATCAGTGCTGATAAAAGGATGACTACAATTAGCTTCTTCAATGGAGATGTAAAGAAGATCATGCCAGATCACAGAGTGGTGTGTAACTTTTTTTTTTTTTCTTCTTTAAGGAAAATTAAATGATTAAGTGATTTTCCAACAAGGTCCTATCACTCAGCTTGATCTATCAATTCTGGCATAAAGTGATAGGGTTGTTAATTTAAAAATCCTGTGTGGTGAGTCTGCTTCATCTACAAGGTCAGAAGTGGAAAGAGATGAAGGTAACAATCAAAGGAACAAATGGGTAGTTGATCATGCAGATTAAAGGAGACTGAAAGAAGGTAAAGGGCAGGGCCAGCCATCTGAAGCAAGGGCTGGTCTTTTTGTATTTGTAGGTTAGGTAGCACAGGGGGTATTTTGTCATGCCAACAGATCTTGGCATTATGTAAATATAAATAGTTAATAATAATGTGAGCTACACTGGGAATAAGTGAGGCCGTGGCAGCAGTTGGGACTGTTTTCAATTAATAGAGCATGGATGGGAGCCAAATCAAAGAGATGGGAAGATGACTTTTATGTGTGCATTGTTGTCTCATATGCTACAGAGATGAAAGTAACAGCATCTAGACACAACTACGAGGAGGGGGGTGAATGAGAGGAAGGAACAGAAATACAAATATAGCTACTTTTATGGATGGTAAATACAGATAATGACCTTGAAACGACTTCTTTTAGATGGCTTATTTTTAAGCATGTTACAGTTGAATCTGCTTATGCAAATATTGTGAACGTGCTGCAAACAATTCACTCTCCTTCCAGATTTATTATTATGCAGATGCACAGACAACCCACACTGCTTATGCAGATGGCCTGGAGGTGCTGCAGTTCCCTAATAATCAGATAGGTATGCAAGAGCTCATAAATGTGAACTACATGCACAGCAAGGTTTCTATTATTAAAGTGTCATCTGATTCTGACTCCAGCAGATTAGGTTTTTTCTTCTCAATTTGCATTGTCTTTGCATTTGACTTCTAGTATGTTCCATCACTTTACTGCTCAGTTTTCTTCTACAAAGCAAAGATAATAACGGGGTGTAAATGCATCTTTTCTGATTTTGATTATCTGATTATTTGAATCTTTAATTTCTTTGAAGATATGCTTTGTATAATTTCTGTCCTCACTCCAGCATCCTGATCCACTGATCTAGCTGTGTGTAAAGCAACATGCAAGAAATACTCAACAGACTTTTTACATTTTCTTTTCTCCAGAAAAACATTATCCTGATGGCACGCAAGAAATTGTGTTCCCTGATCACACAGTGAAATGCCTCTATAGTGATGGATTCAAGGAAACTTTTTTCCCAGATGGCACTATAGTAAAAGTGAAAAAGTAAGTCTCATGTAAATGACAGGAACCAGGCACTGGGCACAGGAACAAGGATGCTGACATTTAAAACTGTCATTGGATTCTGCGTGGCTGGGAAATTTCCAGATTAAAAGAGAAAGGATTTATAAGATAATGAGGGTTTTGCTAAAATGAGGGACTGAAAATTGTTCACTTCCACCTGGGACGATAGATGACCATTTATTACTAGCTAAGTGACTGTGAAATGTTCCTCCTTTGGTTCCATGTAACTTTACGCTGGCCAGGGTTGCTGGGAGAGCACCAGTTCTCTGTGTTAACAGAGACAGGGTACTGAAGGACTCAGGATGAGGACTCAAGCTCTCTTCTTAGATTTTTTGCTCCCTTTCTGATCTTGGGCAAGGCACTTATTGTATTATCTTTCTGTTCCTCCATGTAAAATGAGAAAAAATAGCAATAGGACCTTCTTAGAACATGTCTGTCCCTTGGCTTAAGGAGGATCCTTTTGTAAAATAGATTTCTTGCTTGCAAAATGCTTTGAAATCCCTGCATGAAGATGACAGGTAAAATGCAGATACCACCATCCATTAAGTATTATACAATGTACAAAGGCCCTTTGTATTGAAATCTAATTGTGAGATCAGATCTCTAATGTCATCCCATGTAAATTCTGAGCTGAATTATATCCTGAGAAAGTTGTCACTTGACTTTGTTTTCCACTTTCATTGTGTCACATTAGACAACGCAGTGAGACAGACTAATAACAGATAGTGCCTTCTCATCACTTCGTTCATGGCAATTTCTTTCAGGAATGGAGACAAAACAGTGGTATTCAGTAATGGTCAAAAGGAGGTTCACACTGCGCAGTTCAAGAGGCGGGAGTACCCAGATGGCACTGTGAAAACCGTGTACAGCAATGGCAGGCAAGAAACCAAGTACTCCACTGGACGGGTTCGAATCAAAGATGAGGAGGGTAATATCATCCTAGACAAGAAATGATTCATCCTCTCAAAAGGCTGCACCATATGTAAGTAGCTCAACCCATTTTCCTGAGAAGTCAAAACTATTAGGAAGATTTAAACCATGTGAAAATGAACAGATGGATTAGTGATGAAGTTTACTTCAGTTTGGGGGCTGGTGCTCAGTTTGGAATAACCTTACCTGGATGAAATGTCTCTTGAGTGAGACTTGAAGCAAATGCAGTCTTACTGTCTTTGTATACATAACATTAAAATAAATGCCCATAGTACTTCTCATCAGAGTTTTTTTTTTCATTATACTGATCATGATTTTCTTGATTTTCTGCTAGTTAGTTACAAAAGTGACTACAATTAAGGAGCATGGCATAAGCACCTCAACTCTAAAAGCTTTTTCAAATTTCAGTTCAGTTCTGTCTTATGCTGACTAAAACAAATCTACGGTTTGTTGCTTTTTTTTCTTGGTTAACCATCACAAAAAAAAATGTGATTAATGTTTCCAGTTTGGGTTCTTTGAAGCAGAAGATCCCAGGCCACTTCATGAGCTGTACATTAGACCAAAACCTGAGCAGCAGTTCAGTCAATAGTCATACCTCTGGATGTCTCTAACAATGTAAATTATTCAATAATTATATGATCGTAATCTAGGAACTCTCTCTAGTTCATTGGAAGACAAAATATAATGTTTATCCCATCCTGGTCATTATTTTGGATGAAACAGCCCTTTCTTTTTCCTTCAGTAGTCTTTCCTCAGACCTCCTCTGTGTTGCTTTGTTTTTGAATTAACGACTCCTGCTACTGCCTTTATTCTTCCAGCAGCAGAAAAATATTTCTGGTCAGTGATTTTCTCCAGCTTCAAGGCTCTTTGGATTGCACTTGATACCTAGGGGGATTAATCATTTATTGGATGCTGCTTTCAACTGCCTTCCCCATAGACTGCTTGTCCATCATCCGTCTTGAATTTTTCCAGAGCACTGAAGCATTTCCCCTGTAGAGCTCAGCTCATCACCTGCCCATTGACTGCAAAGACCAATTATCTCCTCATGCCCTTCAAATTCCTGTAGCAACAAACACACTTTCATAACATGCTGCTTTAGCCTTTTCTCACACCTAAGTGCAAAATAATTGCAAGATTATGGAATTCCTCTTTCTTCTTTTCAGTTTCTAGTGGGTCAGACTGTTAACAAACCACCATTAAAATTACAGAGCATCCTTGGAAGAAATAGATTGAAGAGAGCAAGAAGCGTTGCTAATGTTTATCATACACATGCTGCACTTTATGAATTTAATTGTGATGCCCTGAACGTCCACACAGTTTGATGTCAGCTGGCGTGATAATTAGATTGCATCGTTTTTCTTTTACCCCCAGAAAGAAGGAACAATTTCTAAACGTGTGCTTTTCATTACTGAAATGTTTAATATATTTTATGTGTTTTGTAAAATGACTCTAATTAAAAGAAACCCATGAGATCACTATTTTCCATGTATTTTACTCTGAATTTCTATTCAGTGCTGCCTTATGCTGACAAAAACAAGTCTATACTGTGTTTTTTTTTTCTCAATTAAGCATCATGAAAAAAAGTTAATGCAATTAAGGTTTTCAGTTTGACTGGGAAATTAGATGTGATGCTAAAGTTTCATAAAGGACCACTGGTTTTATTCCCAGGAATTTCTTTTAACAAAAGGTCCGCATTCTCCAGTTAATACGCTGACAGTCTCTCTGTTTCTATAGTAATACAGAAAACAGGCTTTGTTTGCAGCCTTTAGCCTTGAAGTCACTGCCATTCCATGACCTGTGTATATAATCCCTTCTAATTGTAAATTAAATAAGGAAAAATGTTGTACACTGCTTGCTCCTTGCTTCATTAAGCACTCTCTACTGTACTTGCAGGAAGCATTCCGGTTCTGCAACAGTCAGGCCTGCCATTCTGCACATGTAACACATGGGGTTCATGCACAAGTCAGTCTCTAAAACTGTGGACACACAGACGTGTGTGTGCTAACACCTTGCCAGTGCATGTGTTCACCTTGCCAGTGCACATATGCCTCGTCAGCTCCTGCTCACAGGGAGATTGTGATGGCACATCAGCATGGGCTTTCTGGTTAATCAATGGCAAAACGATCACTGGTGAAATTACAGGGTGAGACTACTCAGTATTTCAGAGTACTCATCAACCAGCATGTAGTCACCATTTTTACCAAGACAGGTTTTTAAAGTAATGTTTTATAGTGTAAGAGCAAAGAGATTCTTGAAATAAGGGACACAAATTTGATTTGAAAAGGAGAAAAAAACCCACCAACATAGATGACAAGCTGTGTCAGGTATAACTGGGAGTCCTTCACAGACCAGTTATGACACATGCCACATTATTTTTCTGAGCCTGATTCTCATACCTTATCTCGTCTACCTTTCACTTGCATTAGTTAACCAGAAGCAGTTCAGGAACACAAACAATACAATTTAAGTGTGACTGCATATGTACTTAAATGGTAGCAATACACATACCTACTTTACTAAGTTTTTGCTCTAAAGAATAAAATTTTGTTATAGTGAACAAAATTTTATGAATTCTTCAGGGAGCTGGAACATATCTGAGAAACCCCACTTCCCGTCTTTCGACAGGTTTTCTGGCATTAGCAGCAGTATGCTACACCCCAAATTTGGCAACAATTTGGATTCCAATTTAGAATATGCTGTGACTTTTGAACAAAGCTACTTCAATTCTAACAGCTGGGAGCATCAAAGATGTTCAAGGGAAGGGTGATGTTTTGACCACCATCTCAAATGCTTCAGTTGAGTGTTAGTATTTTCTCTGTGCATAGCTGATCACAAATGTTTTATTGCAAGCAAAACAAAGGTGCATAACCACTGTACCCAGCAGGTGGCTAATGCAGAGTCAGAGAAGGAGAGAGAGGTTCGATCCAGTCTTCTGAATGTGATATTTCTATTTTATATTCTGCCCTCTGTTACCTTGGGAAGCCTAATTATTTCTTTATTAAGAGTTTACCTGAAACAAAACACTAGAGCAGTATAGATACTTTTTTAAAAATTACTTTCCATAAGAATTTCTACAGAATCCTACTCATCATAAAAATCAAAATTACTTCATATTGCTGTTTCATACAATGCAAAATTAATTTCTGGAAATGAATGTGAGGAAGCTCACTGGATTCTTCAAAAACATCATGGTTTTGTGTCATTCATATTACCTGCATCTTTGTAAAGTGAGTGCATGTTGAACGCTCCCTGGTACAGTGACCAGTTGAAAAAGTCATAAAGCCCTCTTAGGAAAAGAAAAACAGCAAAAATTGCTGAGAAAGATAACAAAGACAGACCAACATTTCTGAAGATGTTTTGAGAAATAAAATTCTCCACTTTTATTCTGGATTACTTGAATGTTGCAAGAATTACTTAAAAAAATTAGTGAGTACTTTAATTTTAAAACAATAACATCTCATGGTAATTGCTACATTACAATTTTTAAATTGTGTATTGTTTGAATTAGCTCTCTTTCTAATACAATTTCAGTGTACATCTACCTCTTTCAAGCTAAAGTTGTCTTTTATCTTATGCCTATGTAACCATACATGAGGAAGTTACAGAGAAGTTAAATAGCCTACTCTTTTCTTTGTGTTCTGCTGTTTGCTCACTAGTTTTTTTATTTCCTTTATGATGCTCTTTACATCTGTCCCATCCCTGGAAGCTTGAAGTGCAGCTTCATTGAAGGGAAAAATAAGGACAAAATCTCCTACCCGGGGGATAGGCCTCTGGTCTTTATCAGAGAGGAAATAGGGGTGTGTGGCTAATTTGTAGTTGGAGAAGTTGGGTGTAGGTAACCAGCGGTTGAGTTGGACAGACTTGTGTGGAGAATGTCCAGCTTCCAGAAGTTGCTTATTTTTAGCTTCAGCTTCTGCTTGGGAGGGTATTTTCGGCATGTTCATCCTTTCCCGCAGCTGGGAAGTCAGTGTTTTTCTTGGATGCACTCTGGCACTTTTCTTGGTCAGGGTAGCCACCTTACGAATTGATTCTCTTGCAGCCTGCAGGACAGGTTGTACAGAAGAAGCAGAAGGACATTTACTCACCTTACGGTGAGTGAGTAAGCCAGGAGCCTCCCCAGCAGCATCCTTACCCGCTGTGCTCCAGGGCACGTGTCTTCTGCCAGCCTTCGTCCCAATCACTTGGTTTCTCCTGAAAGTGTCAATCTGTTTGTAGTTCAGCAGTTCAACAATATCGTGAAGAAGTTTTCTTTTCACAGTGTCATCAATGGAACAGTCTAAACACAAGCCTGGATTATAGTTTACTTCTAGAAGCCATGGCTTGAATTTGTCATCAATCAGGATGTCAAAGCCAAAAAGCTCAAAGCAATTGGAAGCCACTGGTAAGGGGGTTACAGCAAGCAGGGTAAGAATCACTATGTTATTGATCTTCTGCCACAGGAGCATGTCATCAATCCCAAATATTCGAAGGTAAGAACGAAACTTGCTGAATGTCCATTTGCAGCCACAGCCAATCCCTTCTTTGTATGTTTCATATGAAGCTCCACATTTATTGATGCTGGTGTTTGTTAGGTGGGCACAGATGTTGTCCAGAGAACCAAGATCAAACTTTTCAGTGGCAAACCTCACCAGTCCTTCTTCATAAGTGTAAATGGTGAGAGGGCAGAAACTGGTGACACACACATAAAGGCGCAGATCCAGTTTATACCCTGAAATGAGCAATGGGTTGCTAATGTACTTTTGCACAATGACTGTACAGTCATATACTAAGTCTTTAATATCTTGGAAAATTAGAATGCCCCTTCCACGGGAGAGATCCACAGGCTTGCAAATCCAGTAGCTGGGTCTTCTGCCTCCTGACTGTCTCTCCTTGCTGTACTCTGCTATAAATTTGACGTAGTCATTGGGCATGATGAATGCCACTGGACTAAATTCATACAGAGATGATCCATATGCTCCTTTCATACGTTTCAGATGCCTTGCCAAATAGTCCTTTCTGGTGATCCGGACAGCTTCTGGGTAATGGTTGAGTCTCTGCCATGGTTTAATGCTGTGGTGGTCTGTCATGCGGAAAGGTGAGTTCCGCCAGTACAGGTTCCAGTCTGCATCATCTTGCTCCTTTTTGTCAAATTCAGTCCATCCACGTTCCAGCAAAACCTCACGGACTATTTTAGGGACATTCTCGTGGAGACGGAACACCAAAGGCCTCAAGATATTTCTTGCATCATAATCACCTGCCATCACTTCCATCTTACTAGCTGAAAGAAAACAGATTTGCTAGGAAGGAAACAATAAAATTGACATAGCTTGCGCTAGCAGTCACCACCTTTACTGTATTCTTAACGCCCGTCACCCAGAACATACTCTCAAAGTATGTCACCCCTCTGTGTTTCTATGGTCCTCAATTAAGAAGTCAAAGGCTGTGTTTAAGCTGAAAGATATATAAAAGGGCATTGATTCCAGACAGCTGTTAAGGCAGCACAAAGCATCAATTACTGCAAAGTTATATATCTCCACATTTTCTTTACTTTTTCTTTGAGGTGGCTTACTAAAGCAGTAGTTGTCCTCCTCTGACATATGTTGATTTAACTCACTGATAACATTCTGTTACTCCTCCAGTAAAGTTCTCCACAATTCCTGAAGAGTGGGGCACATTCTTGTCCTATCACTTTCTTTTCAAGAACATAATGTTCCATAGAAATGTATATAGATTCTGAATTAAATATTTCTCACAATCTATAGGGGAAGTAGATTATCTATTTTTATGGGTAAGAAACGCAATTTGAGTTATTTGGGCATAGAAATTCTTACATAAACAGTTAATGAAGTGTGCTCTCCCTAACAGCTAGTTCAATATATACATGACTCAAACTAAAACACCTGTCCTACTGGCTGGTGGCACATCAGGCAAAAAGTCTCCCATGGACCTGTAGATTTGAGTGTTGTTGTTTCTCTCTGTTTTAATTCATGAAACCCTATAGAGCTGCTCCCTAAGGATTAAACTCTGTGTTTGGAACAGAGAGCGTCTTGGACAAGAGAAGAATGTTTGTGCTGAGGACCATTCTCACACAGCATTAACACACCAACCTCCACCACCTCTCAGAAAGTAGCAAGCAAAAGAAATACAAAATGGGCAGGACATACACCAGACAAGACTCCTTTACATCCTATTAGCAGAGTGAATTCTTGCTTTTTCTTTTCCATCTGAGTTTTAGACTCTAGAGTGAGTAGCCTCTGCCTTCCAAACAGCTACAGAAACCAAGAGAATATGTCACACCTGGAATTACTCAATACAATGTGCAGCTGAGCTGGCCAGGGATGCTTTTTCTATGGAAAAATTAAAATTGTAGGAATTGAAAGCCTTTTTCCAGAGGACAAAAGTAATCTTTTGCTAGTTTTTAATTTCAGGTGAATTTTCTTATTTTGCAATTGTAAGAATATCTTATTTGCATTTTTTTAAAAGACACTGGTTCAGAAAGGCTATTTTTTAATTGCTAATTTTGTTTTAAAACTAAAGGCCCAATTGTGAAACGAAATGCTTTACCATTATCAAAATGCAACTTAATATAATTAAGAAGTTTTGCAAGTCACAAGGCAGTTGAAGATTCTCATTATTTTATTTGAATGTGGTAAACAATTCCAAAGGTCTAGCAGGATGAAAAAATGTTTCTCTTTCCACTCTGACATTTGGTGACTCTATTGCATGATGTATCTACATCTTGGCTGCTGCTAAGAGGCTCTGAAAGGTAATCACAGAGCAGTCACAGAGCTCTTCCACAATCAGTGTTGTGGAGCTTGGACCAAATGTGTTACAAAGCAGAGAGCAAAGCCAGGAGAGTCTCAACAAGGGCCTGATGGCATGGGAGTTTTAGAGAAGGGTCCAGGAGGTATTTCAGGGAGGCTGGGAAGCAGGGCAGTAGTGTGAGAAGTATATGGCTATTTTACCATAGGTAGGTAGTCTTTAAGTTAAAAATAGCCCTGGACCATCTTATATCCTGTAGCAAGGGAATTAATGTCTAGAACTGAAGGGATCTGAAGCAAGCTTTGGTCCAGGATGTGAGGAATGTGACTCTTATTGGAAAGGGACTCTGGGCCTCATTAATGGGCTGAGATTGTGACGCTATATATTCCAAAGTAATACGTAATTTTATATTAATACACATCAGTATGGGAATATATTTATTGACGCTTTACAGTCAGACTTGCAGTACCCTTCCATCTCAGGCTTAAGCTAGTGTTCAAAGCGAGCAAGATCTAAACTGCACTGAGATTATTTCTCTGAATTCCCTTAGACATCAAATATTCCCTCCATCCAGCGCTCCTGCCCATCCTATAGAGACTGAAATTGAATTCTCCTTAGTGAAAGCTTTTCCGGGGTAAGGGGTTTGTAGGGAACTGCACATGGCAAGTACCAAAGTGCAGTGATGATACAACAGGACCAGTGCAGCGATGATACAAAAAGTACCAAAAAGAGAAAAGTAGTCTTGTTGCATCTCTTGCAGCCAGCACTTTTTTTCAGACCCCAGGAAGCTGAGGGCTTGCTGCTGAGCTTCCACACATATCCCAGGAAATGTTTTCTTTGCTGCCATTTTCTTTTCTGGGAGCTGTCTTTCCTATTTCCTTATTAATCAGCACTATGTCACATGTTAAAATATAATAAATTTTTAAAACCCACAAAAATGCAAAACTAAACAAAATACTTGGGCAAAGGCTATTAATTAAGGAAAAGAATATGTACTTGAAAATAGCCATGCTAAGCATTTGGATGAGTCAACTTACTTATAGACTGCAGTTAGCTTTGTCTTTTCTGCACTGCTCAATGTTGCTTCTATCAGTGTTTCAGTGAAAGGCACTGTTGTTGGATATATGAACCCAGTGTGTGGTAAATTGTGCATCACAGTCTCAGCAACTAAGGTGTTAGCAATGTCTGAACAATGAAGCCCTCTTTGGCAGTTTGTTCACGTCAGCTTGTATTAATGGAACATCTTTCACACCTCTAGTGTTCAGGGAGTAGTTTATAGGAAATTAGCTCACCAAGCCTAGATACAACAAATTTCAGCTCCAAATTCCCTGGTAATTAAGTGTAAAAAAAATAAAACGTTTTAACTAACAAACAATACCTACCTACTTTTAAGGTGGTCCTATCACATATAAGCAGAAGCTTTTCAGGTGTGATTATGAAACAGTTAACTCTATGATAAGGGATTGGTCTAAACAAATGAACGCAAATTTCACTCACTTGACTCTGTATAAATGAGTGCCCAGATAAATGCCCACCTCCTTATTAGCCTGCAATCCCAGAGGCCTCTGGGTTCAGCCTATTCCTTAATAACTTGGAAACCCACCTGCATATTTGCAGATATCCTTACAGAATGCAAAATCTGCTACAGCTGTCCCAGCGTTCAACACCTACCTACTGCCACTGTTGTTCTGGTACCCAGAAGTGGAGACCTTCCCTGAGAAAAGCAGGACACTGCTGTCTGTGACCTGGGGGCTGCGAGGAGGCTGTGCTGGCAAACCCCACACCAGTGTCCCCAGGGAAGTGCTCACAGCAGCTGGGGTTTGGTGCCGGCCATGGCTGCTCCCAGCCCTTTACACGTTCCAGTTGCTATTTTACACCTATGGAAGGAAATATGAGACTTAATGGTTAAGGCATTAAAAGTGTGTGTTTGCCCATATTAATGCAGAATGTCTCTGTGTAATTAAACTCAGTGGACCGGCTGGTGGTCATTTCTATCGTCTCAGGGTCACAGATCATAACGTGGGTCTGGGAGCCACCCATCTTGCAATTTAGTTTCAGAAATAACCATTTTGATTATTTCTTGAGGTGGTGGGTTCTGCCTGCTGCAGCATCCAGGTTCACCCTGCGGGCCCCAGGCCCACACGCCGCCTTCTGGCCGCTCCTGCAGCCAAGGGGTGCTGGGCAGTGAGGCTGAGCGGGTGCACATTGCCCTCAAATTTGCAAAAGTATTAGTGTATTTAAAGCCACGGTGGATGGTTACGCTGGGGAGGGGCTCCGGCTGAGATCCCCTCCCGGGCACATCCCTTACCTGGGCCCCGCCGCGGGCCTGCCCAGCGCTCCGCGATGCTGCCGCCTCCGCCGCCTCCTCCGGTCCAGCCCTGGCGGCAGCTGCTGGTCCAGGCGGGGGCCACCGGCAGGGCCGGCTGGCGTCGGCGGGCCGTTGCTGGGCGATGGGGAAAGGCGGGCCCTGCTCTCCCTTCCCTCCCTCTGGCCGAGGCCGGCAGCGCGGGCTGCGCCTTCCTGCGGAGCAAACCCCGCTACCCCGGCTCCTCCCGGGCCGGGGCCGGGGGCTGTTTAACCGCCCGCAGCCGTTCTGCCCGCGCCGGCCGGGGCGCCCGGGAGGGACCCAACCGCTCCCCTGCGGCTCCCCCGTCTCCTGCCGTGCTCATGGTGCTTCGCTTGCTGTTGAACGATGTAAGAGAGAGTCAGAGGAGGATTTGGAGATGTGTTTCACTGTCTGTTATCAAGATGAAATCAAGTTGTGGTATCAGATGAAAGTGGAGCAGGGTGAGAATCAGCAGCAGCCCAGCAAATCCATCAGGATTCGGCAGCCACAGCACTTTTGCCATTCATATTTCCAACAGAGAAGATTAACAGCATGTCTTTGAGCTGACAGGGCAAAGGCACAAGAGAAAGGTGGACCTGCAAGGAAGCCCACCTGTTGCCTTCTTTTCTGCAGGACGTAATGAACTCTACTTAATTGTATGACACCTGGAAAAGAAGCTTATCTTATGAAAAGTCATGAAATAACACGGGTGAAGCCTGGAGAGGAGTTCAGGAGTTTGGGAAAAATAAATGTTAAAGATAGTAAAGCAGCATGAAAGGTACTGTTATTTAAAAGCCCTAACAATTCGGGGATTTTTTTCCACATTAATTGTATTATTGATTTCTATCACATTGTCACACCACATGGTGCTTCATCCTTCTGTTGTGGTTAATAACTGAGGAGCAGTAGTTTCAAGTCTTAGCTCCATGGCATGCAGCAAATTAACTAGCCGTGTAGTTTATTTCCAGAGGCAGCACTACTTCTGGAGATGAGTAGCATTTTTCTTCTTTTGTGCCGTCTGCCTCACACAGAGGATCTGATCATGCTGTAATGATCATGATATCTATACAGTGCTTCTATGTAGGAACACTGCCCAGTAATTGCACTGTAGCACTCTTCTTGAAGTAAAACCACAAAAATCCAAATCTGGAAACAATATAGTACGTATAGAATAAATAAAAGTTAAAATGAGGGAATCCACATCCAAGCTACTGCTAGATGTCTGTAGGTCTCAAGGAGATATTATGGCATAGACCCATCCTTCTTTTCTCCTTCTCGCTTGATGACTTGCACTGTTATCTGCACCCTCTTCATGGCTCCCTAGGTAACATGCCCAGACTGCTTATCTTGAAAACAACTCTGACCATGGAATGGAAAGTGGAGAAAGTTCATCATGACTGAAAGATTTGGCCATGCAGAAGGCATCTGTTTTGGGACAAAGCTACTATAAGTAGTGAGGCAAAAAATGGTAACAGGAAAACCAAAAAGGAAAGAGTGCTGGGACAGAAAGACAACATGAAGAGAAATAGTTTACTGTTGACCTAAGACAGGTTGGTAGACTCAGCAGTTAGTAGATTTTGTGATGTTCAGATATGAACTGCAAATACAACCAGTTTATAACTTGCTGTTATTTACAGCAAGTATTAAAGAACACAGGATGACAACAATGTAAGTCTTTATAAATATAAATGAAATTATGTATTCTCTGCAGTCAGCTGAACAACCCTAGTTGCTGTCATCTTCTGGTGTTGCATGTGGGCTTTTCAGGTGTGATTATAAAGCTATGGTACCAGGTCCGATCCACAAATACAAAACTGTGAGGACTTTAGAAGTCTTGTTTACATTTATTAAGACTTTACTATTTAAATAAAGACAGAACATTTAGTTTGTCATCTGTGTGAAAGGGTGAAGTCAGATAATCTTCACTTATAAAGCTGAGATGTCAAAAGAGATTTTTACTCTTAAGACGTTTGCATTATACTGTCCTTGAAATCTGTTCCTTTACCCCCCCTTCTGGAGACAGTAGATGTTGGATCACCCCTGGAGACGTGCCTGAAGAGCCAGCCAGCTTGCTTTGCCTCCACCACTGACCCTGTTGGATTACATGTGTGTTTCCTGGGTGATGGGTCCTCCATTTTCCTTCTTTGTATCAGTAGGTGTGCCACGGGAGCTCTTGGATTCCAGGTATTCAACTGCTCCATACGTCACCATAGACAGCACAAGCACAGACAATAAAATGTACAGTTTGATGTAAACTTGCAATTTGGTGCTATAACCAAAAGCAATGACAAATCCACATGATTCCCAGAGACGGTAATTGGCAAAGGCAGCCTCTGTGTGCTTCTCAAATAAAACACCATAGAGCCCTGGAAGGAAGCAGAGACACGCCTTGTGAAGATTAAGTCTGAAACCATGTATTTTCTGCAAAGGGAACAAATGGACCACAATGGAGAAGACAGACCCTCCTTCATAAATGTCAGAGAAAAGAAAATACAAGCTTTGTCTTAAACCATTTTTGCACTCCTGTGCATTGTTATAAGTGAAATAACAGAGCAAAAATGATGAAATAGCAGGTATCGGAGAAAAAGGTAAAGAAAATGGGAGGGAGGAAGAAAGAATAGATTCTATTGAAGAGAGGTGACAGGAAGTTTATTTTTTAAATTATTAGCCACAAAAGGGGAGATTCTTGCACTGGCAAGTAAGGAGGAAGAGGAGATGGCCAGAAATGGCCCTTGGAGCCTTGTGGAGGTTCCACATACAATTATTGTTAAGATTATACCAAGTCCTTACAGGCTTTCAAAGAACAGACAGTTTTGTCCAGGAACATGGTTTTTAAGGATCTAGTTTCAGGGTAAGGTAGAAAGGATCAAAGAGTCATAGGGACCTCCCTGCTGCTATCCTTAACCACATTTGTGGGGAATCTGCATGGATGCTGCATGCGCTGTCTACCTGTTCTCCAAACCATTTCTTTCATCCACCTAAGAATGTGCAGAGCCTGTTCAGGCAAAATGCATGTTTCTTGTTTTCACAAGAACTTGGCCTTAGGGAGTCCCCAAGGTGAGGCTTGCACAGTGCTGCCCACGGTAGCAACATGTGCTGTTTGTACTTGCTGACTTAAGAGAAACAAAGTGACCCAAACCACTTAAATTAGAAGGTTGAGGAGAGTGCTACAACTGGGCTTGGATTTAATATGCAAAGGAAATTTGCCTCTCTGAGATAACCAGGTTTTCAAATACTCAGCTCCTGGACGGGTTGCCAAAAAGAATATCCTTAGCTCATGCAGAACATCTGGGCAGCAACTGGAAAACTTTCTTGACAAAGAGACTCGGTTAAACCGATCATCCTAATGCAATCGTATCCACTGGAAAGGTCCCACTGAGTCCAGTCAGCTGCACACCCACAACTAGGAGTCAGGGCAGGTTTCCCAACCTCCATCTCTGCCTGGTTGGGCTCATGAGAACGGGAAAGAGCTTGCTTTCCTCTGTGTGCTGAGATAGCAGCAGTGATGATAAAGAAGCAGGCATTTGTACTGACCCAGCTGCAGTGTGCAGGCAGGGAAGGAATATCATGAACCTTGACTCTTCTCATCCACTTTCCAATCCAACAGCACATCCGTCTGAAATATGTACATTCAGCCAAAAGGCACAGAGGGAGTACAAAGTCTGGGTAGGCTCAACTAACCCTTCAGTTTTGTTAAGAATTGGGGCACATCATCTGTATGTAAAAATTTACTGTAATTGCTTCCTGATGATTATAAGAGGACATTTACAGACTGATTCAATTTAGAGATGGTGGAAAACCTGGACGAGTGCATCACAATGGGTACTTAGTTCATTAAACTGCCTGAGTGTAGTGTGGTGTGAACTATTTGATAATCCTTCATAGTTTTGCCTAGTAAATGAACAAGTACATGTTGGTCATATAATTTTGCTGGTATGCCCTGTGTATCTTCTGTAAAAAGATTCATGAGGAGAATACAGGTTTCTGGTGTGTAAAGATTCTAGATTTCAGCTGATACCCATTTTCCCTTGCCATTCTGAAGCCGCCTTTTTTGATCAAAAAAGAATAGTTGAGTTGAGTGGAGACCTAGTCTGAAGTTCAGCTCTAGGAAGGGCTGATTTGGCAGTAAAATTCCCATTTCCAGGATCGATGTGTGGCATTAGCTAACAGTTACATGGGGGCACGGTCGTGGATTTGCCTCAAACCTCAACATTCAGAACTCTTGCAGCTCAGTTCTATGGAAACTCCTCCCTGTTTACCACTGTCCACGTTCCCCCTCCTTCCCCTAGTACTAGTAAGTGTGTGTATATAATAGGACTGCTGGAAATCATTTGAGTCCAGGTTTATAAACTTTCCAGACTGATTCATATCCTTTCTAAAGATGCACATCAGCCTGGAAAGAACTTCATTTTACTGTAGTCTACCCAATAGCTCTGTGCTACACAATTGTTATGCCCCAAGTGCGGTTATCGCCAAGCAGATAATAGTAGTATCTGTGTTCAGGTTAGATCAGAGAGGGCACTACCCACTCTGAAATGAAGTAGCTTTCACTGGAAATAATTGAGAGTGTCCATACACATACACAAACACATTGGGAATTTTGGAAGACGAAGTGACACATGTACTGTGAGCCTACATGTCCTCTAGGGGGAACTCCAGTATTAGCTATCAACTAAGCCATCATCGATTACCATAAAATGCCTTAGCTATGCAGCACAATGTCCTTGTATTATTCAGTGATCTGTTATTCAATTATTATTTTTCAGTCTGTTGAGTTGGGCCTCAACACCCATGGGAGCTTGTCAAAGGAAGGACCACAGACCTTGGTCCCCAATGCTGCTTTAGAGGCCTTATTTCACCTCATAGCCTTTGGAGTTGGGAATTTCTCATGTGATTTATGTCTGTATAAAAGCAATGAAGGAGAGAAGAGATTTGGTCCTAAATAGGCATATCAGACTGAAGATCCTGTTCTGGGATGCAGCATTATGGAATAATGTCACTGCACCTCTCTGTTAAGGTTTCATGTCATCACTTGATGTTTCAGTGTGACAATGTGACAAAGCAAACTATAATTTTATAACTGGGAGCTGTAGAACAGCTGAATAAGATACAGGAAACAAAAAAAAAAAANAAAAAAAAATAAAAAAAAAAAAAAAAGGAAAAAAAAAAGAAGATACTGTGCAAGCATGAGGAGCATTTTTTTTTTTTCCTAGCTAAGACAAACATGAAATTTTCCCAAGTATCCTGCAGAAATCTGGGAATGGAGATGACCTGTTACCGTGCTGTAATAGAGGCCTGTCTTCTCACAGCACTGCAGAGCTCACTAGCCATCAAGTAACCACAGAGCTTTGCCCACTGGCCATGCCTAATCTGGGGGCTGAGGACTGCAGCCACTTTCCAGCCTCTTCTCTGACACGTAGGTCCTCTGTACTTATCCCTTTTCCTAGTGAGGACAGTTCCTCTTTGTCAGCCTTGAAGAGACCTTAGTAAGGAGATGTCTCTCCAAAGACATCTCAAATGTATATAAATGCCTGAAGAGGATAGAAACAGGGGGTCTTTTCAGTGGTGTCCAATGACAGAACAAAGGGGGAATGGAATGAAGTGAAACACAGGAGGTTCCCTCTGAACATCAGGAAAGACTTTTTTTACTGTGAGGGTGACTAAGCACTGGCATAAGTTGCCCAGAGAGGGTGTGGAGTCTTCCTCCCTGGAGAAACTCAAAAGCTCACTGTACATGATCCTGGGTAACTGGCTTTGGTCACTCTGCTTGAGCTGGTTGACTAGGTGACCTCCAGAGGTCGCTTTCAACCACGGTCCTTCTGTGGCTGAAGACAAGTCTGTGGCTGAAGAAGCAGGAAATGAAGTAACAGCTTTACTTCAGAGAGAGCAAATCCTTACTGATCTTGCCCTTCCATGAACCTGAATAATGAGAGCACTGATTTAAAATTGTACACAATTTTAAGACACGAGGCAGTGGGTTGGGATGAGATGGTGTCTCTTGATGTATGTATTAGCTTTCCTCTGAGGGATATGAGCTGGAGCTGCTCCCGAGGCAGAGGAGTCTGGCTGGTCACTTACTCGTGTGTGGAGGGGGGACTCTACGTGTGCTGGAAAGGAGGTTGCTGTTAGTGGCAAGCAAAGGACTGTGGTGTTTTCCCTTTGGCTCTATAGGAGGAACATGATAACTGATACAGTGGGTGAAATGACATAAGCTACTGAAGCAACCAGAGGGACCAGAGAGAGGGAAGCCAAGACTTATAACTTGATGTGGGCCCACATGAGCTGGTTCTGACACATGCATATTCCTGTGGCATCTGCCAAATATGAATTTCAAAGAGATGAAAACAGTATTTATGAAATAAGAGGCAAAATATGGGAGCAGATGGGAGAGAACATAACTGTCTTACTGACACCAGCTATGGCATCAACTTAAAAAGTGTGACTGGCAGCATTTAGCAGACTTTACTTCAAGTCGTCACAGACTATAGCTCTTTCTTGCCCTCTCCAACACTTTAGAGTCTGTCTTTAGTCTCTATAAGAGAACTTCCTCTAGTTTTGATTGAGGGATATGTTTAAATGAACCCTTACGAAATCGGTTTGTATCAGCTCATTATCTGAACTGTCAGTACATAATAATTGCACTCTCTCACAAGCCAGTAGAATATAAAAGATTACAAAAACAACTGTAAGGCATTGGATAAGAAGTCGAACAATATACTTCCACGAGTACTTCTAGGAGTAACAGACTCCTAAAAGAAGATTGTAAGAAATGATTTCTACTCCCGACNCCCCCCTCACCCTCCTCCCAGTGCCCTGCTGATTCTGGCAATCAAAAAAATTTCTGATTGAGATTTCCTCTAGACCCCCAGACTTTAATAGACCCCAAGAACATCTTCCCCTGAAATGATGTAATTCCAACTTAAAAACATTTACATATTTGGCAATGAATTCTATACTTTGATGATGTATGGTATGAAAAAAGCATTTCTTTTGATTTCTGTGTTGCCTGATAACTTTATTCGGTGCCACTAGTTCTGTTATTAAAAGAAACAGTGAATTTCTAATCACCTTTTCCATACTATTCATGATCTGACTGCCTCCTTTCTTACTTATCACTTGTCTAGGCTAAAGTGTTCTAATTTGTTAGTCTTCCTTCAAGGGAAAGTCTCCCATGACTCTGCTCCTTTTTTATTTCTGTCTTATGGCTTATCATATTTGATTATGATTTTTGAAATGTAGCAAGTCAGGACTGCATAGTTTTTCTTGGCTCCATAATGTTGCTCTCTGTGGTTTTCTCCTTCAGTTTTATTCTAATAACTCCTAACAGCCAATTTGCTGCTTCTTTTGTTGCTGAACTTTGAGTTGATTTTTATCCAGTGTTCTCCTTTATTGCAAAAGACAGACTAAATATATCATTCTTCTGAGTTTTCTATTTTTTTTAAATACTTATGCGCCTCCAGAATATTTATTCTGAATATCTGTTATTGTCTTCTGCAGTGTTCTTCTCTCTTCATCTTGGAAAAATTTTTTAATGAGTATTTTACTTCCCTATTCCCAACTTGTTCTTATTTCTTCTACATACCAGTGAGCTAACATATTTCTTTTAGATGCTGTCTTAAACCCACTATCATTTTTATGCATGTGTAGTTTTATAAATATGAACATGCACATTTTTATATCTCAAGAGAATTCATTTCATTGTCACCAGGACTTACCATTAGTTTGTGTCTGCCAAACAGCATCAGATAGGCCCCAAAGAGCAGGGAATATGAAAAACACAGCAAGCTGCTTAGGATGAGGTTTCCACAGCAATAGTGCTATTATACAGGCAGTGTTTGTAACGGTGGCTGTTGATTTAGAAAGAAAGAAGAGAAATATAAGTGGTATTGCAAAAATGACAGTTAGTGGTAGATAACATGTTCATATTCTTCCCCAGACTAGAGCACAAGGCAGTCTTAAAACCTTTCTGGTTCACTGAGCTTTGCACTGACTGAGTTAATATCACATGAAATATAAGACAATGCAGTCCTTTGGCAGACTTCAGTTAATAATCCTGAGCAGTGTCCTGGGCTGACAGAACCTCAGCACTGGTATGGCTCTTAGCCCAAAGGACAAGAACTACCACTGAGGAGGAGAAGGTGATGCTGAAAGACTTGCAGCCACCAAATGAGGATGTGGGAAGGGGGAGGAAGCACCATTCTACTCCTCTTGCTTCTTGCCTGCTTCTTACATGTAGTTTTCTTGGGTCAGAGGAGACAGTTAAGGATATCTAGAGGGTCTGGTGACTTTTTGTCTTTCTTTTTAAAAGCAGAATATAAATGAGGGACTGATTCCTCCCTCCACAGGAACACTTCTACAGGCTGAGAACAAAGACCATTAAACAGAACTGAGAAGTTCAGAGGTCTTGCATTACTAACACTATAGGTTTTTTGAATCATGATCATCATCATCTGGGATTTTTTTTAAATCTGAAATGAATTTCATAGGGCGAGACATACATCTATATCATACATGTACAGAAGAATACCTGAACTAGTGATTGTAGCATAAAGGATTCTAAATTTCTTCTTCCTTGCCCAGGTTTAAAATTTCCTGTGGATGAAAATGCCTAGAATGTCTAGATGCACATTGGCTCAGTCAAGTTTGTAATAACACAGGTTACTGTGTAAGGGAAGTAAGGTATCAGAACACTACAGTATGAATGGCTTAGTGGACACAGGGCAACAAAGTGCTTGGTATTTTTCTGCCTCCGTTATTGTTACTCATTGGAACAGTGTTTTCTGAAGAGGGAGGTGTTCTTCAATATACAAATCTCTTCTCATGACAACCTGAAAATTACTGTCCCATACAGAGACCCTCAACTTATTCTAGCCTGACAATCTGGCATATGATTCTATCTTTTATTTTTCTCTCTGTAGAGCAGATAGTGAAAAGGACACCAGACCAACTTCTAAAAATCTTCCTGGTTGCTTAAATTCCAGATCTCCATTTCCTGAGATTCAAATAAACAATATATCTCATGAGGTTTGTGGTTGCTTTCACTCCATGAAGGTGAGGACGTTTCACCCAAACAGAGGAATCCTTCTCAGGTATTGTGTACGCCTCAACATCTGTGTTGTAACATCATTTATCACCAGTTAAGAGCTGTGCATTAGAATTGTGAAGCAGCAAAGCTGTAGGCCACTTTCTGAGTAGACAGCACCCACAAAAGTGAAATAACGTAAGACAGTGACCTCACTACTGTGGTTAACTGTGCTGCTTCTCTTCTCATGAACCAAGTCTGCCTCCAGATTGACTTTGGTTTTGATTGATAGCTGACAGTGAGCTCTCCCTTTGTAGTGCATCCAAAGGGGGGAGCGCTGGATTTGATAAGGTGATCAATCTTTCAAGTGACCTTTACATACCTAATGCAAATAGAAGTTTTCTACCCGTGAACTGAGAGATCTTTCCAAAGAGCAGAGAGCAGAGGGAATTTACAGCTGAAAAGCAGATCATCACATAACCAACATAGTGTATCCCCAGGGCACAGGTCACATATGTCTGGAAGAGAAGAGACAGTGGTGACACATTTTCTTCAGTGAAAATATGTAGCTAAGGTTCAAGGGTCTTAGCCTGAGTATTTAGTAAACAACCAGCATGGATGAGGTCAAAGGAGCACAGCTACAGAGTTTGCTGACAAGTCCCTGGCATATTGACATAGTTGGCCTTCAGCAGCGATATTCCTACCCCAGTTCCTGATTAGACCAATGCCGTGCAAGCAGAGCAGTAACAAGCAGGAGAAGAAACCAGAGCACTGCTCAATGTGCAAATGAAATTGCTAGAGTGGCAATTTTCTGCCCTTCCCTTCATACCCCAGGAGATGAAAACTGACAGTTATCACTGTGATCATTGCAGAGCAGCTCCCAAGAAATGAAGAGGACTTCACCTATAAGAGCATACAGCCTATGGAGGCAGCCACGGAGTGAGTGCCCCTTTCATTCCATTCAAACAGCAGCAAGTGCAGTTTTCCGTCTGCTTATACGCAAGGTTTGAAAGCTTAAGTGTCAAATAAGCACCTCAGGAAGCTTACCTCCTTTCTTTGGAGGCTTTCTCAACAAATGTCTGGAGAACACATCTGCTGTGGGTCTAGATTTGTAGAGAAACTGGAGGAACAGAGGTGGTTTTGATCATTTGAGGCCATTGGTGTTTGGACCTGTTACACCAGTGAGTGATGAGGGCTTTCAGCCAGCCACATTGAGGGTTTGCCCTCTTATCGTAAAGATTCTCAAAATAAAATCTGTGGTATGTGTGCTGACTTGAACTCAAACTCTAGTGCTACATAAACTCTAGTGCAGGAAGATATAAAAGCTTTGTGAACTTCTTTTTCCCAGTTTGCTATTTACAACAAGCTGAGGAGTTTGAACCTGTAGCTCTCTACTGTGGCTTTTGCTGGTGAGTTAAGCTCTCTACAGCTTTTTAGGCTGTTCCAAGGGACACATTCACTGCTGGTCTCTCCTGTTTGAACATGTCACTCAGAGTTCATTCAAGTAGAAGTAAGCAGTAATTTAGCAAACCATAAATCGCCATTGAAAGCATCTTCATTTAACAAGTAAATATAGATCAGATGCAATAGTAAGACACAAAGACACACACAAAAATCGGAGCCAAACAGATTTTCATTTTCATCCACACCTTTGTGTAGTCACCAGAAAGAAATCCCTGTTCAAACCCACTGTACATTGTCAGAGGAATTAGAAGACACTGTCTTTTATCTTTAAGATGCTTGAAAGTTGCTAGGAACGTAGACCAGAAGGATGGAGTCTCTAGTATTTCTTTCTCAGTCTCTGCTTGGTCAGATTTGATCTGGTCCAGAAATATAACAATCAGCAACACAGCTAGCACACCACTAGCTGCAAAAACAAAACAAGAAGTTCATGAAAAAATGAGGAATGCAAGAAGAATGATGGGAAGTCACTTGCTGCTGTTATTGTTCTGACTTAGTGCTTAGCTCTCTGTGGGATGTTTTGGCAGTTGCATCTGATTCCGCTTCAGTGTAAAGGCCATTTCTGTGTAAACAAGGAGACCTGATCCACATCCACATCTTCTACATACAGCTGTGCACCTCACAAATCCCCTTGACTTAGCTGTGAGTGGCCTGTTGTGACAACCGCCGGGCCCTGGGCGGTTGTGACAGCCGCCGGGCCAGCTGCGTGGCTGCAGAGGGTGATCGCTCACCCTTCCAGGGCACACCAAGGGTCGCGGGGATGGGGAGCTGGCCAGAAACAGCTCCTTTGGGAGCTATCAAAAGGCTTTAAATAAACACGAGAGAGGAATATTCGCTTCCAGTGCCAAGGTTCTTATGGCTAAGGGGAGGATCTTCCTTCAAACACATGGAAAGAAAAATAAAGGGTTAGAAGGAGAACTGCTGTCTTGGATCTGGTGTATGTTGCTTTTTTCTTTTTTNTTTTTTTTTTTTTTTTTTTCTCAACTTAGAGCCATGATTTGAGTATGGAATATGTACTATTTTAAACATGATAGCGAGCAACTCTGGATGACTTGAAAAAGGTGGGATTTACAGCTTTGAACCTCTAATTTCCAATGGAAGCACTACATGAACAAATACATGGGGTATTTAGTCAGAAAATGATCATGTGTGTATTGGTCTGGATTCCTTGATTGTGGATTGAATCAATATTATTTTTTTCATGATATCAAGAAGATAACTGTGGCTTATAATATACATCACTCAGCCACAAATTCACAACTGATTATTTTGTTACAGATTGAAGGCATGATTATGTTTCCTCTCTTATTTATGCTGACAAGAAATCCATCCACGGAAACAAGCAGAGTACAAAGTCAGAGGAAAACCAGGTACCTCTTCCCATCCACATTGCCCATTTAATGTGCTCCATTGTTACTGTGTATGGGTATGCTCTTTTCTTTGAACTTTTAATGTCCAAATACATTAGCAGATTTACACTAAATTGTCCTAATTTTTTTATTGCTTATTCTTTCTCATCCATGTCTCCTAGGATGAAATTGTATTCTCCACTGTGGCTGAGCTGTAAAACCTTGGTGGTATCAGTCATTGTTGGTCTTGCCAGTGTGTTCATTAGTGCTTGTGGGCTGATTGCAGGACTTAAATAGGTGAGACCAGGACATCCACATTTACAGGACAAATATTCAAACAAATATGTCAAATTGATCAAGAGCATCAAAAAGATACTAACCACTATTAAGCCATGCAGTTACTTATCTCCTGTAGTTGCTCGTGATTTATTTGACATAATTTGGTTGGAAGAGACCTTTGAGATTATGAAGTTTAACCATATGAACATAAATAGAAACATGCACAGTCCTCAAGAAAACTAAACAACAAAAGACTTATCCATTATTGTCTCCACCCAAGCTGGGCAAAATATGTATTCAGCAACCAAATAGAACAGACACTTAAAAAATGTCTGTGAATTAAATATTTAGCTATTTGGTTTCCCTTGAGGTAGGAAAAGACATATCTTTTATTAAGAGCTTAAAAGAAAAATGAAACCCTACCGACGCAGGGTCAGTAGACAGCAGGGTTGCATTCATTTTGCATGAGCAAAGCCTAAGGGAGTGCTGTATATGTTAGTCATCAAATTTAAATTTAAATTTAAACTTGTGAGCCAAACCTGCCTTTAGCAGAAAGGCATCAGCTCCAGCACACTCTGGAAGGGAAGCGGGGGAAGGGTGTTCTTTGCATTTTCTCACCAATTAGGAATGGAGGTTGGGGAATGAGGGAGGGTTTGCTGTGGTCTGATGAGGACTGGCTTTGGCCAGATCACATACTTTCTGAGCATGTGAGAGATTCCATGCATCTCAACATAGAGAGCACATCCATGTGCAAAGACTGAGCTAAGGTGACATACTGCTTTACTAGATCCTTCCCCTTTATCCAAAGAACTTGTTTTGAGCTGGATACTTTTTGAATTTTCCTCAAATGAACCTTTAGGAAAGACTTTGAACCAAATGAAACCAAATGAACCTTTGCATATCTATTTTTGCCTTTCCAATTTTTGATGGCATCAGCCTTCCCTGTCTGTGATTCCTTTGTAGCCTTATGCAAGGAAGGTCTGTAGCAGCTGTAGTAGTTACTAAATGGGAGATGTGCCATTTTGTCTAGTGTTTCTCTTTGCCTTTTACATTAAAGTATTATAATTCAAGCATCACAGCTGAGAATTGACTGAAGTTGTAAAATCTCAGCAGGGATCCAGAAACCTCCCACCAGATGATTGCATGTTCTGGGAGCTGTGGTTCAGGTCCACCTCCCTCTTAAGTACAATGCAGTTCTTGTGCTAAACCTGTTAGGACATCAGCCAGTTCTAATAGGCCTCCCCAGATGACTAGAAGTTGGTGAGTTAAAGTACCACTAGCAGAGCTGCTCTTAGCATCCTGGACCTCTGGGTGCCTATATAAATCTGCCCAATGCCATCAGTAACTACTTCACTTTTGTTGATTCTGAAGACAGTGAATTGAAAACTCTGTCATGTGTAACTGGATATGCTGGTGCAACCCTTCGGTTGCAATGTGGGTGTAACTTAGATTCTGTAGAGCGACACTGACATTGTGTGGAACTGTGGGGTCACTGTACTGGCTTTCCAGATGAAAAGTGTAAAGGATGTCTCTCTCCTTTAGCCAAAAATGGTACAGCACTGGCACAAAACATTTGAAACTAAGTAGGAAGGAGTTGTTTACAGCTCTCACATACCTTATTTCTTTTTAGCGAATTGGATTAAGGGATGAAGTTGGAAACAATCTGCAAAGTCATGCTAGGTTTCACAAATAGTAGGTTCCTCATCAGTGATATTCATTAAAGATTGGGTGAATTACTTACCAGTGTAGATCCCTAGAAGAGTGTAGATTAAGGAGTTGGAGGGTTCTGCTGACCCAGTTGAATTAGTGGTATCACTCATGCAGTCATATGCGCCACAGCATGCCAGGTTTTCTTCTGAGGTTTCCACTGATTCAGTAAGAAGCAAAAGAAAGGCAGGACAGGGAAGAGATCATAAAAGTGCACACTATATGTAAGGATCTTAAGGAAAAGGGAATCTAGCACTTGGTGATTGGTTCTGGTTTCAAATGCTTCCAAATTAGATATGTTTAACTTCAGAATCCAAGTTTAACACACAAAAATTTGGTTTAACATAAACAGTTGCTGAAAACAGAACACTGAATTGATGGTTACATGGAGACACAGACTAAAGCCAGAGGCTGAAATCTAAATGCAAGCTCAGTTTGCACTATTTAAAGTTTCAGTGTGCATCTGTACCTCTTAACAATAATACCCCAAAAGACAGATCTCTCAGTTTATGCCACCACTGAGCTGTTGGACCTCAATTCTTACAGTCAGAGCACATTATTCTCCTCCAGTTAATTTGTGTATACATTATAGAAAGAGAAACCACCTCAACACAAAATCAAATTTTACAAATTCAAATGACGATTACCCACTAATGCAGTCTTCCAATAAATCAGCATTCACTGGCTTTATTACTTTATTACTGGCTTTATTATTCTTTGAGATCATACTTGCAACCAGAGCAGTTTGGCACGGTTCAGAGTAAGACCTTTCCTTTGTTCGGTCCCACCAGTGTCGTGCTGGGCACGTATCAAAGCCACACACAGTGTGTACTCAGGCACCCTGTGTGTCACCACAACACTGTACCCACTTCCTCCCCTACCCTCTCTGTAGAGAAAAAATACTAACCCAAAGTGTGAGCCTGAATAAGCTGTGTAGTGGGGAAGGGTGATAAAAAACTCATACAATTATTTCGATGCTTTCACTGCAGAATTTGTCACTGGTTGACTCATAATAAAGGGCAATATAGTGTACCCTGGCCGATTCCTTAAACAGAACTTGAACTGTAATTTTTCAATTAGGGTTATTGTGTAACTACTTTTACTGTGTTTTTCCCCATTGCTTCCAATCAAAGCTGCTGCAGTGCAAACCAGCTGCTTAAACTAGCTTCATAAACAACTTTATGTTCAACATCAGATAAAACTTCGTAACAGAAAGAAATCATTATCTTATTATAGCCAGTGGCTACCACTGCACAGTTTTGAACAAACAGACTCTCAGTAAAATTACCATATGCAAAAGGTTAGTCACACTAGTAAAGTATGGAAGTATGTAAAACAAGTTTTTTATCCCTTCATGCACCATCAGAAGATGAAGATGCACAAGTAATTAGTGATGTGGAAGCTGCAAGGCAGGGTTTGCTCTTTTCCTCTGGAAATAAGGCTGCAATATTGATGAGTAAGAAAGGATGACTCTTGTAATTACTGTCTTCTGTTGTAGTATTACCTCATGGTGTAGCTTGCCTTGCTGTGTCTGGATGCAATGATGCAAGTAATATTGTCTGAATTTTATGCATTTTGATTCCACAGATACATACCGTATCTTTCTGACTGCTCAGTGAAATGATACATTTGAAGTATATTGGCAATATAGGGGGATATCTTAGCTGCACTGACAGAGGAGAAGAAAAGAAGTGAGTGCGTGCCTGGAGACCTTCATCCCCCTGCAAGAAGCTCCCTCTAGTTTAAAGCTGAGTGTCACTGAGAAGGCACAGTTGGAAAGCTTATAATATAACTGCTCATCACTGTTATGAAAATATGCAAGTCTTTGACTTTGAAGGTGTTCATAGTACTCCTCCAAGGACCACAGAATTTCCTGAAATCCAATGTAAGAGATAAAAAATAAGTAAAACTTAGAGTTTCATTAGAATTTAGAGGAATATCCTCAGATGCAAACCTTGGGGGAAGGACTTTCAAGTTAAAGGAAGGGCATTTTAGTGCACTTAGTAACATCATTTAACATGATCTGTGCTGTCAGGAAGAGGAGAGTAAAATGGTTGCAGCCTGTGCAGACCACAGAGGCACACCCCAGTGTCTGCCCTGCAAGTGAAATGAGAATGGCCATTCCCTATTTAGACATTGTGTGGCTCAGTGGTCAGGTCAGCAGGGCTCAGTTGCACTTGATACAGTCCTTTAGCATTCTGCTTTGATGGTCTTTCATCTATAGCTGCTTGAGTTTAAAGGAAACATGATTCTCCATGCGTATCATACCTTCTGACAACTACTGTGCCATAAACCCAAGGATTCAAAGATTAAAACCTGATGCCACCTCCCTGACATTTAGGTTTAACCGAATACCTATTTGAATACCCTCCAGAGGTACTGCTTAAGTGAGCCGGGAAAAAGAGGTGACATCTTGCTGTTCATAGTAGCAGTGTGTATGGAAAGCTCTTTCCATGTCCCTCCTATTCTGACTTTGACAGGCTAGGGAATGCACAGGAGACTGCAATGAGAATGTACTGTAACACTTTGAATCTCTACGGTGGCATCCAAATATTAATTTGTCTTCACAACTGCCCTTTTAAAGCTTACACCAATTACAAGCATGGCAAATGAGGGCAGCACTGTCGAGTGATTTCTTCAAGCCACATTGGCATCTGCTGTCTGAGCCTGAAATAGGGCAGAGGAGCCCTGGCAGGGAGACTCCTGCCAGCATCTACTTCTGTTTCTTCTTGACAATTCTGTAAAGCACTCATTTTCAGCAAGCACCAGCATCAGCTGGACTAACCTTGAATGTTTAATAGCAAATTAATTCAATAATACAAGCTTTGCAAAAAGGCTGCTTTAGTGTTTTGCCTTTTGTTTTAACCACTTTAAATAGAAGTCAGATGTGAAAGACTGTCACTGCCAGCAGCCTATCTATGCTTTACGACACTGGGGTGGAATTCAAAAGGAATTCAATAGACATCTATTTTTGAGCTAGCTGTCTGAATACTCTTTATAGCTGATGAAGAGTTGATAGAAAATAGAGCAATTTAGCCCATCTATTTCAGACATCTACCTTCAGATTAGCTAAGTCACATCTGAGGAGACTGTTTCCACTGACTATAGAGGCGATTGAGGGTCACTAACTCAGCTACAGAAATCTACCCTTTAGCTGTCTAGAAATAGTTGATGTGTATAGGAAGAAGTGCCAAGATTATAAAATATATTTTACCTTTATTGGAAGCTTGACTAAATATCAAGGATGAGATAAGATTTCCCCAGATGCCAGAGGACTGAAATATCAGAAAGAAGACCCCAAAGTATTGGTTGATAATGTCCTTCCCATTTTTTCCTGCTTTCTCAGCATACGAATTGCCAGCAATGGTGAGGTATGTGCATTTGGCAGACCAGAGCGGTGCTCCTCCTAAGCCCAGGATCACAGAGGTAGGGATTAGCGTGTACCTGCCAAAAAACACTTCATTTAGCATAGTTATCATCCATTAGCATAATAATCATTTGCCCAAAGATCCAGAGGCAAAAATAGACATCAAAGAAATAGATTTATCCTTTGTGTGATTCAGTAAATCTACTACATGAAACCAAGGGAGGGCCAGTCCTATGAAGCTTAGGATGGGCAAGCGCTGCCAGCTGTGTCCAGAGGCTAGGTCTAGGCAAGGCTGGCTAGGTATGTGCTCATGAGCCCTGTCCTCTTGAAACTGAGAATTAAATTGCACCTGCACTTCAGAAGATGGATCACAATAAATTTCCTCCGCTGAGTTGCATCCCCAGTCACTGGAGGGCAGAAGTGCGTTGTTCATCCACTTCTGAAAGGGCAAGGCATGACGTAGCCACTGCCTGGAAGACAGCCTTCCCTTCTGTCTTTTCAAAATCAGCCCTAAAAGTCATTTGGATTTTAAATGAAACTTCTGATTTTAATTTTTTGTCTGTAGAGAAATCTCTGCTACACACCTGAGTTGGAGAAGCAACTTCAGGTGGGCAGTTGGATGCATTCATTCTGGCTTTTTGCATATTTTCATCTCTCTGCTTCCCCTGCTACTGGATTTCTTTATCCCTGTTTCTCACAGGTGACACCTTTTGGATCCAACTTTCAAATCCACAACACAGAGGTAAAGTAGGAATTGAGAAGAAAAAGAAGAAAGAATTTCTCCCTTACCAATTTTGTTCAAACACAATAAACAGGGTTAAAGTTTATAAATTGTACCAGCTAGCATAGAAGTTCCCTAAGGAGAATGCGATGTAGCAGCACATAGAGCCTGCAATGGTCCACTTGCAGCCCAGCTTCTTGATGAGGATCGGAGGAAGGAACATGGATGATAAGATGAGTGCAGCATAGAGAACACTTAGGGAAGCAACGCCCAGGCCTTCTTCTGAGTGGAGACTGCTCTGCATGGACAAAAACAGCAGTTGAGACAAATTTTATCACAGGCACATGTTATTGTGGTGTACAGAGAGTGGCTTCAGTCAGAAACAGAGATGCAGAAACTGGGGCTGATTATTTCTCCCTCCTTTCCCCAAAGCAGCCTGATTATGTATTTATGGTTTTCCTCACAATGATAGCCCATTTATGAAAATACGATATGGAACCAGGTGAAAATTGCCCACGTTCAAAGCTTTGGTAAGTCAGGCTTTAAACAATGTAATGTGTTTGAGTTTCTCTTTGAAAGCAAGCTGAATGAGGGATAACCTGTTCTCTTGGCCTTCCCTTTTTGTCTCAGGCAGCAATATCCTCACATTTGCGTTGCAAGGGCTGACTTAGCAACAGTGGAAGATTCTTTGTTTAATCTACAGGTCTGATAATTTCTAATTTCTTCAGAGTCCAAGGTCTAAATATTCTAAAATGCTTATAGCAGCCCTTTGTAGTAGGAAGTAATTGATTCACTCATAGCAGCCCTTTGTAGTTGGAAGTAATTGATTCACTCATGTTTTCACAAAGGGGGGATAAGAATTTACTGATCTAACCAGGTTTTATGTTTTTATGCTAAAAATTGTTCTCATATCTTAATTCTATAAAAGTTGTAATGAGAATAGCAAGGGGATGCTTATCAACATTTTCTTGTTGGTTTTCCAAGTTTACATGATTATGTTATGATTTTGGAAGACAGTATGGGTGCAAAGGTGTGGGGGTAGCACTGGAGAGAACTGGAAGACGTCTGCACCAAACGCTTCCAAGCCCTGCAGTGGCTGCATGGTCTGGCCGTGAAGAACTATGGTGGCAGCTGCATGGCTCCCTTGGCGAGAAGCAGGCGTTGAGACAGTGAGGTGAATAGACAATTTTCTCTGTCAAGCAGTGTCAACATCTTTGGGAATCGGAATGGTTAGCTTGTAAAAAGGCAAAGAGGCTTCCTGATCACTGAGGTCGTATTTTTGAATCACCACATGCCTGATTTTGTCAGCTATAGCTTCCAAAAATAAGGAGCCAGGACTCCAAAATCATGATTAGCTTAATTGTTACTGTTTTGGGGTGTTTTAGTTTGTATTTTGGGGGGTGGGGTGCGGGGGTGGAATGCTGAAATGAATGTTGCATATTTTAACTGTTTCTCCTGCAGGCTACAATACAATAATGTAGCCTACTTTTGATTGTGTCTCAGCAGGTCCTCTTTAGCCACTCAGACAAAATGGAGAGAAAGGAGGGCTACTTTGGGAATCAGCAGCACTCCCTCCTGCAGTGTTAGAGGAGGCTGTATGTTCCAGCACTTAAGCTGAGCATGCACCGTGTCAGACAGTGGAGTTGACTCATGGCTTCTTGGGTTTATTATTCCCCTCTTCTTTAGTTTGCCCAGCTTGTAACATCTCCATCCGTATTTGGGACTGTTTGTGCAGAACTTCCCTGAACTTGGAATTTGACAGTGTCAGTGAACAGAAATTGCTCAAGGGGAAGGGAAGAGGAGGGGAGGAGAAGGAAGAAGAGGGGAGGGG
>VZRU01003794.1:1825637-1844655 GCA_013398155.1 Pedionomus torquatus | reverse complement strand
GAGGGGAGGGGAGGGGAGGGAAGGGGAGAGGAGGGGAGGGATGTCCAGAGCTAGCAGGTACCTCCTGAATTGAGGTCAACCTCTTGTTATTGCAAGCAAGTGTATCATGTTCTATATCAAGCTCCACCTGTAAAGCATACGGATTTCCACACCAGTTGGAAAATCCGTCTAGAACCCAGTTGGTCAATAACATCCTGCCTAAGCTTCCTCATAGATGGCTTATATCCATTTATTTTTCATTAGACTGAAAGAGTATTCTAGACTGAAAATTTCCTCCTTGTGTTTTTTTAATCTGAAACATTCAGTCTTTTAGTATGGCCCTGCTAAACAAGCCAGCTCTAATGGTATCCTAAGTGTGCAAGTAATTCTAGAAACTGTCTCTGCTACTGTGTTTTAAAATGTTAATGCCAATACAAGCCACATCTGCTTGTGATTTGAAATAATATTTTTATTATGTTGCATCATGCTACCAGGAATTATTGTATTTATTTCATCCTTATATTTCATCCTATTTCATCCTTATATTTTTTAATGGATTGGACCTAAGTTTTTATTATTTTACATTGCTGCATAATATTTATAATAATTATAATAATAAAATCATAGCAGTTTAGAAATATTCAGAGCAATCCTTTTTCATAAATGAAGTTTGTTTTCCATTTTGCATTATCTTTTTTTAAGAAAAGTCTCAGAGAAATTTAATTTTCATTCAAACAGCTTTTGTGGACCTCCAGAAGTAGTCTGATACAAGTATTCAAACTATTTGCAAAGTACTAGAATAGTAAATGCTATGTATCTGAGTGAGAGATACTAATCTGCATGAAACTTATGTGCTAATTCACCTCATAAAAAAATACTGTGCATGCCTTCCTCACAGAAACTGGGGAAAGACTGCCAGGTTTCACACAACCAGCTGGCCTGATGCCTTCCCAAGCCAGCTGTCCTGCCAGCCAGTGGGAGATGCTCCACTTACCTGTAGGCTCTGGAGTCCTCCATAGGCAGTGAAGAGAAGTAAAAATCCAAAAGAAATGACCAAAACATTCTTAAGATTCCTTTCCATGGTGATTCATACAAGACAAAACGTCTGCCAGTGTGCAGAGCTGATCCAATTATTCCAGGGGATGCTTTGAGTTGGAGAAAAACAGCTTATGTTTTGTTGGAAAAGGTCACTTCTCACTGCATTTGTAGAGGAAAGAGTTGTTAATTATTTGTCAACGGGCCAGTGAACTTTACTTTTTCTGATAGTGAAAACTCCTTACAGAGTTGTTACTCATTCACCTGTTGTGACTAAGGCAATAACAAGCACTCCCAAAGGACATCAGTTAGGTTTTATTAGATAGGTATATAAATCACTTGCAACACTTGGACCGATTTTGGTATGACAGTCATACATTATATGGCCCTCCTATCACTAGCACAGAAGAAAAAAATTGTAAGCAGTGAAAAGACTGTGTGGCATAAAAATACACTAATCCATAAAGGGCAAAGTTTAAAAGTTCTTACTGAAATCTCTACTAGGCCTATTGCTCAATGTTACAAAAGTGTAGTAGGAAGTGAGATTGATTGTGTTTCGGTGTTGTCTGCATACACCAGTCCTGTAGCTGTGCAGCAGACCAAAACAAGAGTGCTGCCTGCTTGGCAAGCGGGAGACTTCACCTGTGGTGAACCCTGTGGCTTTGGTATTTCAATTTACCAAGGCATACTCATGAAAACTGTTTTCCCTCATCTTTCCTATCAACTCAGAAGCCAAGAAGAACTACTGATTGAGCAGATATATGAAAAAGCAATTTCATATCCAGCCTCCAGAAAAAAAACAGTATTTGTGGATGTATTTTGCCTTGCCAGTGTTGCCTGGCTCAAGGAGTCAAAAGTTTCCTCCAAGCCAGCCAGCACGGCTGTGTTTGCCACTTCTTTCCCCTATTTTCAGAGCCTGCCCCTGTGAAGCTGCATTGTCTCTGTGACACAGTGGCCATCCTGCAAGTTGTGACTGAGCTTCTGAACTACAATTTAGCCTCAGCTGGCAACTAGTGCATGATCATGCACTGCTCACTTGCACTCCCCTTGGTGGAATGGTGGAGAGAATCAAAAGAGTAAAACTGAGAAAACTTGTGGGTTGAGATAAAGGCAGTTTAATAGGTAAAGCAAAAGCCTCACATGCAAGCAAAGCAAAATAAGGAATTCATTCACTGCTTCGAACAGCAGCCTCCTCTAGGAGAGCTGAGCTCATCACACACAATGGTTACTTGGGAAGCTGAACACCTTCACCCCGAACATGTACCCCTCTTCCTTCTTCTTCCCCCAGCTTTATATGCTTAAGGCACATTGCCACATGGCATGGAAAATCCCTTTTGTCAGTTGGGGTCAAGATGCCCTGGCTGTGTCCCCTCCCAACTTCTTGTGCACCCCAAGCCTACTTGCTGGCAGGGCCATGTGAGGAGCAGAAAAGGCCTTGACTGCTTAGCAGCAACTAAACACACCAGTGCGCTACCAATGCTACTCTCCAAAACACAGCACTGCACCACCTGCTAGCAAGAAAGCAAACGTCATCCCAGCCTTAGCCAGGACATGAATATTCCCTTTCTGAGCACACAAAATTCTCTCTGCCCCTGAGCCAGGATGCATGAACAAACCCTTCCTACAGCTGTAGCAGAGTGATTTAAACTTGGGAGCAAAGTTGAATCCAAAAACATCCATGCCATGAAGTTAACATGCTCAAATGGTCTGTAGGGTCTAGTGGGAATGCACAGCTAAGACTTGGTCTAAATCCCACTAGATGGCACAATTTTGCTTCCCACAGGGACCTCCAAGGGTGAGGGGAGAAAGCTTTAATGCATTAATTCATTTAATACATTAAAGAGGTCACAGCTAGTTTCTACTTTGGATAAAATTCCAGTATGTGACTTTTCATTTTCTTCTATTGTTTTATAATCTTCTTGAATGAAATAATCCAGAAAACATAATCATTCAATTCTTCATTGTTAATGGTACTTCTATATTGCAAGTCAAGATAGTGAAATACTGGCTTTTTATTTTCCAGATTTCTATGCTCAGCATGCAAACACTTTCAATTAGATCACAATGCCACCCTTGTTTTAGAGTGTTTGTAATCCTCTGCAAGGTTTATAAACCAATCTGGTGATACTCTGGCCTTAGTGGTTTCCAAGCTTTTTAGATTTATGGTTCCTTGCAATCTTCCAGTGTAGATTCCTGCATAAGAAATTTACACTTGATGGTAACAGGCTTATTTCTGCTATGGATCCCTTAGAAATAGTCTGCAAAATTCAAGGTGTTTGAGGCCATAGGTTGAAAAACACTGAAAAAAATGAAAGGGAAAATGTAAGGTTAATGCTTGTCCTAAACAAAAGTGTATCTATCACCTGTTTGGGCAGAAGCAAGAACTAAAGATAATGCAAAGTGCACTCAGTTCTAGAAGCCATTATTTTTGCAGTCTTCTTTGACATTAGCAGTAAGAACAACACAGCTTTAAAAAAATTAGCATTAACTGGACGCTATTTTTAAAATGCAGTGTTGGATGGGTTGTCCAATCAGCACTTCTGCTCTGGAGGAATCCTTCACTCCTCGCCCAGTCACGTCTGCTTAGCAGCAAATGTTGGAGAGCATACAGGGGAGAGGGGGGAGGAGGAGGTTGTGAAGGGTGTTTTTTTCTCTCCTTTTGACTGATCAAAGGCATTTTGGCCTGTTCCGCATCCCTTGCCCAGAGCTTTCAGTTATCCAACTGCCTGGTCCTGAGCCCCTCCTTAGGAATGTGTGGAGTCTTTACCAAGGCAATCTGATAAGGCTGAGGATCTCTTGCTTTGGTACCAGGCAGCGGGCGGCTCCGGCCGGCCTGCTGTGTGTCACCCTTGACACCTCTTTCATTCTTCCTGCCAGACTAACTGAGATTAAGTGAGCCTCAGGAGCTGTGCACTGCATTTTGGGTTTAGCTTTCTTATAGGAGGCTGCAGCCACCAAACTGAAATGCCCTGCAGAGCACAATCACAAAAATGGGAGATAGAAGAGGCTAGTTAAATTCCTGCCTCCATCCCACAGCCAGTTTCTTTTCCTGAGTTTATTTTCTCAGTGTAAATGAGGGCAGCCTTTGCATAAAAGATTATAGCAGCAGAGGCTAATCTTTGGGGGGTTTTGTGCTTCATAATTATAATTTCCCTATTTACTCTTTGCTGGTTAAATATATTTTGGGGCAGTTATTTTAAANAAAAAAAAAAAAAAAAAAAAAACAGCAATAAAAATCCCAACACCCAGAATACTCACCATAGGATTTTCTTTCTTAGAGGCTTTTAACTGATTAGTTCATTGGTGGTACACAATAGCCCTTGTGTCTATTGGTAGAAAGGAGGCGTATTTTTATATGCCAGCTAGCCAATGGTATCACCACTCACATAACATGGGCAAGTGTTGCAAGAGTCATTCTCAGAGCTGGCCCTTACTGGGACTGGTCTCTAATGAGCTGACACTGAGCAGGAGCTGCAGAGGAAAAGTTCTTGCCCATGGATGCCTCCAAGTTCAGGGATGGGAGAGACAGTCTGTATATTCCCACTTAGAGAAATGAAGCTGATTCCTGCCCTTTTTCCATGGTGAAGGAACTGCAGATGTACTAGAGAGGAATATCAGGACCGAGCCTATTCTCCTGAGCTCTAGTAGTATGAGAAAACCCTTAGTGTACTGTCTTGTGCTGGAGCTCTTAACTGTGGCAAAATCAGCAGATTGCATGGTCCTTCTTGGATGAGGCTACCACCACCCCAAATACTCACCTGGGGCTGTCACACAGAAGACACTCTTCATGGGCTGTAGCAGTGTGAATGTCTGAGGAAATAAATATGAAGGGGGTACCTGTAAAATATAAGGCTAATACAATGGGCAACATTAAATGATCTAGACTTGAAAAATCTTTCACAGTTTGCATATGGCATAGGAAGGCATGACTGACTCCTAGGAGATGCTCAGGCATGTCTAACTCCACTGTAGCCACTCTTTTCTTCCAGTTCTCCCAGGACCTTATCTGTCCTGACATATCTGCAGTGTTCCCACCTGCCAGACCAATGTTTGAGTTCTCCATTTTTAGTAGTTGCTTCAGAAGAAAGGGGACTTACTGAGATTCAATGCTGCTTGGCCCATGCTGCCTACACAGCGTTTCCTTTCTTGCTGTGAAAGACTGGCCATGATGCTGTATTCTTCTCTTTCTCCTTCATCTGCATTTGTGCCCTGCTGATTTTGGAGCTGCAGCAGGAATGGCTAAATGTGATACACGTGCCTTGCAAAACCCAGCCATTCCCGATGGGGCATTAGAAAACACAGGCTGTTATATGTTGAGAAAGGGTCACAAATTGGATGTGAGATTCATAACAACAAGCTGAATGCATCAAGCAGTAAAAGCTGTTTTCTCCTGGGAAGGGGATTGGAAGGGGATTGCCAGTCAGTGAATTCATTTTGCCCAGAAAGTCGGAGGAAAATGATTTTTATTGTGCCAAAGCCTCCAGCAGTGTGACTTGCTCCTGTGAGCCTCTAAAGGTCTAAACATCTCTCCCTCCAGCATTTCAGCTCTCACTTCCAAATTTCCTGTATTTCTCTTCTCTCCTTTCAAATGCTCCTCCTTTCCATAATATGATGCATCCACAGATATTGTCCTTTCATCTGTTCTCCCAAAACCCCCCTGCATGCATGGCTGCATAGACATCAGTATGCCACTTCTGTCTGAATCCTACCTGCTGATGTCCTCTGTCTTTCTCTGGAGGCACCAAACTGTCTATCTCAATCTTCCTTTCTGTCCTTGATGTACACTGTCCTTCCTTACTGCTTCGCTGTTCCCTAGCCATTACCCTGCCTTCATGTCTCTGTTTCTCTCTCCTTACCCCATCCCCTGAGTGCCAACACGCTTTTTGCTTCTTAAGGGAGTCGCTGCAAAACTGCTGGTTGTGTTCCCGTCTCACAGATCATTACACTACTTTAGCCTTGCTGGCTGTGAGGTCCCTCTCCCTGCTCCCTCAACACTGCTCTTAATATCTCATGAGGCCCTTTTCCATCTCCACTACCTGTCCATCAAGGAAGAGCAGGGACACCTTATTTTCTGGGCTGGGAGCCAGCTCGTGGTAGATGCAGGGGCCAAACAGAAAGAGAGCCGAGATGGTGCAGACCATAGGCTTGAATGCAGCTGTGATTTTTCTGTCAGTAGGATCATGCAGGAGACTTTCCCTGCATGGCATTTGTCTGCTCTGTTGGGTCCAGCTGTCCAAATGCCCAGTACTGTCTGTATAGTAAAAGCAGGACTAAGATTAGGATAGGATGATGTGATGCCAGTCTGGACTCACTGATAAATTTTTATGAACCAAAGAAACAGTTCCTTTAAGTGTTGGACTTCTTATTGATGTTACTCACCTCCTGAGATATTAATCTCTCCTGGCTGGAGCTTTCAATGCATGAATACATCCATGAGGGAGCTCACCAATACTAATTCTAGCCTAGGGAAAGATTCAGGCATTCTGAAGGTAAGTCCCTGCCCTGTGTAGCATCTGAGGACATCTGCAGAGGACAGCCAAAGAGATCAGCCTCTCCAGGCTGACAGCTGCCCGTGAACAGCCCCTTGTTTCTCCACTGGAGTTGTCTTGTGTTCATTCTGTTATATAAAGATGCTTTCATCTGGTTCAAACTCAGCCTATTCACATTTTAGCGTCTTAAAACTGTTTCCTGAGCACTGACATTGTATATGTGCCTTGCCCTTCATTTTGGATGTTTTGGAATAGCTGGGGTGAACCCTTTTCTAATCCTAAACCAGCGGCTGTGACTCAGTTGGTAGGACTTAACACCCTGCTAAGATAAACATGCCACTGTTGTGATCTGTGCTTTTATAATGAAAGGGTAGGGAGGCGGATCCTGCATATGAACAATAGACTTTTGTACTGCAGCGGCTCTGAAGTCTTAAGAGCCATTTACTGGAAACTGCTCAACTGCATATTAGTTTTTCACATGAGTATGCATCAGAAATTCCTTGCACACACCCATGGTGTGGGCTGGGAGGATGGGACTCTTGCAGCAACCCAAACCATGTACAGTCACCTTCCCGTTTCAGTTCAGAGGTGGCTGTTCGTGTTATTAATGTCCACTATCAAGCTAGCACCAAAAAAAAAGGTCTATAAAGCTCAGCCAGGAAGCCCCTGCTTTTAAAAGGTTATCACAACTATTTGTGACAAATTTATCTCCTTGTGGGCATAAGAAAGGGAAGAAGAGTGGGGCTTGATCTCAGAGAGTAGGGTTGCATATAAGCATATCATATCATATGCTGGCGTCCTGGGATGTGGAGGTTCTCACTCTCCAGTGCCTTCCACCTTTCATTTGTCTGTTGGTTGCACTCATGGCTGGAGAATGACATAAGAAGAATAAGCTATTTAGCACCCACTTGCCATCAATGTAAATACATATGTCAGATAAAAAGTAGCATGAGTCTCTCCCACTGTAAGCCTTGTTCCCACACACTTCTGCTTTCTGTCACTGAATATACCATAACCACCGAATATACCATACGAGCACGTGCTACCAAGCTGCAGAAGTGCAAGCACGGGCTCTTGAGCATGAAACAAACAAACAAAAAAAGGGCATTTCTGTACAGGCTGGTGAGCAGTATGGCATTAGAGAAAGGGACTGTCGTAGACAAATAAGGAGATCTATTAGAACTAATCAAACAGGTGATTTTTTGTTGTTGTTGATGATTTTTTTCCTGCAGTAAATTTTGAGGAGAAAACATCTTCCCTATCTCAAAGTGTCTGAGGCAGGTGATTACCTGTTTACATGGCTTTTTCTGTGGCAGAAAACATTTGGAAGCTCCATAACCTTCCCCTAGAGTAACAAAGAGTCTCTCCCAAGCCTGAGCAACAGACTCCTTCCCTTGCCCCAGCACCAGTAAATTATGCAGCCATCCAGGTCACTGTTTCTCTACCAGTCATCCTTGACCCTTTTCTTCCCATCCACAGTCCTGCCTTCTCCCACACACACAACCTTCAAGCCCATTAGTCTGTGTCTCTTGCATTCAATCAAATGAAATTACCTTTTCGAGTGGCTTTCTGTACTTTGAGATTATGGAGATATGACAGACTTCCCTGGAAACAAGTACCGAAGACCAGCCAGGAGCATCTTGATGGCTGCTGCTCTGAACAAGCTTCACATTTCCCATCCATTTTAGGGAGATAAGCAAGCTTTCTGCGTATTTCTAATCTTACACTGATCTTGAACTGCCCCACTATGCTTATGAGGGTTGCAAAACTACTATTCTGTCCTTGTTTGGAAACTCCTCTTCATTTTTTCAGTCCTTATGTGAGCCTTGAACCAAGAAACAAACAGTATTTAGGAAGACAGGACACATAGAACTCCACCTCTTGCTTATCATCTGAAATAAGTATCATTACTATTTCACTTGCATTCTTGCTTGTATATTCATTCCTGAACTGTTAATATGCCACAAAAGTGCTCCTGCCTCCAGAAAATCTCTGAGATCGTTAATCAGATGTCACTCTGTCCATTTCACAGAAGCCATTCCCTAACTTCAGGATGGTGAGGACTATGAATCACTCCCACTACAGAATGGTGGGCACATACTGGGGACCTGAAGGTGAAAAGTAACAGTCTATTACCACTGGTTCCTTAGTCATTTAGCGGTACCACAGGAACAGTCACTGCATACAGACAGTCTCAGCTGGGATTGTATTTCTGGAAAGTCATCATTGCTGGTTTTCTTTCCTATTAAAAGTCACTCACAGAGTCTGTTCCAGGATTCATTGCAACCACTGGAAGAATGCTGACTTTGGCAACAGTAGCCTCAGTCCTTCATACACTGGTGAATGGATGCCCTTGGCTTTCCCACAGGAGAGAGTTAAACCTTGGTGAAGTCAGCTTAAGCAGGAGGCTAAAGACTTCCGAGCATTGTAGGACAGCTCTGGAGAAACGTGGAGAAAAAATTGTCAGAGCAGCGGGCAGGAAATCTAGACGCAATATCTAGCTCCTTACAGACTACTAGTTTCAATAGGCTGGCTGTGAGAAACGGCATTTCCATTCCGTTTGCTAGATTCCCTGAGGCCAACAAGCAGAGTCGGAGACTACAGTGGACTAAGTATGTCTGTGGCTACTTTAAAAATAAAAATTGAATATGCTTAACTGTCGGAAATTACCAAACTTATGCTAAACATGGATTCCTCCATGACAGCTCTCTGGAGGTACGGTAGTTTTAATTATTCAGCAGTAAAGACTGACTTAATTAAGTTTTTTCTTAAACATCCTCTTCCAGAGGTAACTTTTTAAGTGACTCTAAGTGTTTTTCTTAAACTGACCAATAGCAGGAAATCCAGAACACGCTGCAGAAAAACCTTTTCATTCTGAGAGTTCTGCTCTGCAAGGGAGGATAAGAAAATTAGGGAGTAAAACCACGTCACATGGAGAAAGAACACCAGGGAATTTTATTGCAGCAGTTAGAGGATTGCAGACATAGTGATCTGTTTTTCTGATTACCGAACCCTTAAACAATCAAACTTTTCACATCTTTTAATGATCAGAAGCAGAAGACACACATTCACAGCTCTCTATTAAAGGACCAGAACATGCATGGTGAGGTTTTTAATAGACATAGAAAATCAAAGAATCATAGAATAACAGAATAGTTTGGGTTGGAAGGGATCTTTAAGGTCACCTAGTCCAACTGCCCTGCAATGAGCAGGGACATCTTCAACTAGATCAGAGCCCCATCCAACTTGACCTTGAGTGTTTCCAGGTTTGGGGTATCTACCCAACTCTCTCAGGCTGTCCTCACAGGAGAGGTGCTCCAGCTCTCTGATCATTTTTGTGGCCCTCCGCTGGACTCACTCCAGCAGGTCCATGTGTTTTGTGTTCTGAGGCCTCCAGTGCTGGATGCAGTACTCTGGTGGGGTCTCACCAGAATGAGTGGTAATTCACTTTGATTTTCAGCACAAATTATTCTGGCTTTGTGAGTCAATATGTTCAATTTCCTCTGATGCCTGCAGGTCCCTTCAGCTGCACCTGTGTTGAGTCTTGAGGATGTTTTAAACTATGGACCCTGGGAACAGCTCTGGTGCCTTTGTCAAGTCAGGGATTTAGGTGATGCAGAGTGCATAGGCTATTTCTCCAGAAGGCCCTCCTACAATGGAGAGGAAGGGTAAAGAAGAAATGGGACTTCACTATGATGCTAAGATGTTCATGGTAGTTTTTGACTGGAGCAGGGGCTATAATGAGACTTGGTTTGATACATAATGGTGCAGGCTATAACCCAGCTGTCTGCTGTGCAGGCTTCCTCTGCAGAGATAAAAACCCAGCCAGGAGGAGTCATCTCATCCTTTGTATTGCTATTGGAGAACCACCAGAATCTTAATCCCAGGGGCTGAAAGCATTCAGGGCTTCATTTTGCAATTAGTGGAGCTTAACCCTATGTTTCAGGTTGCAAGCATTCTTTCACAGGTCAAGGTTCTGATATGGACTTTTAATGAATTATGCTTTTAAATCTTCCTCCTTTTTATTTAGGTTTTGGGTGTAGGTGCAGAATTCCAACAGAGATCATCTTCTGCTAAGACAGAGCTCTTTGGCAGCATGAGTAACTCAGACCTCAGAGAAACAGATTAAATATTGCAACTTAAAGAGCTTGCTGAAATTACAATTCAAAATGGGTAAAAGTCCTTTTATTTCAGCCTTTAAGCTGAAGCATGCCTCTCCTAAAAATGTAATCTACAAGGCATGTCAAAGGTTTTTGACATTTGAAATTATAGCTCCAATACCAAAGAGAGGCTGTCAATTTGTAGCTTTGTGCTTTTTCTCCCTGTAAATGTGAGTAATTTATTTTAGCCCTCAGTACATCACCAGTATATTGTTGTTTGTGGAGCTGCTCAGATTTACTAGATGAGAATCAATAAATGAACCATTTGCTGACTGTGAAATTGACTTTTATAATTGAGAGACTGCTGAAAATGTATGTATATCTGAGAGAAGCAAAAATCAAATTGCATTATATTGTATGCTTGCTGCGGAGCTGGAAGAAAGTTGATCCTCTGGATAAAAATCCCAGAATCACATAAATGTTGGATGGAAGGGACTACTGGATGTCACCTACTCCAGCCTCCCACTCCAAGCCGTACTGCCACCAGCACTAAGTCAGATCAGCCATGACTTTGTTTAGCTTGGGTCTTGAAAAGCCACCAAGGCTGGAGCCTACACAGCCTTTCTGGTAACCGGTTCCCTTGCTGTGCTTACTCCCAGTGAGGAAAAGTTTTCTTTTGTGTAACGCAAAAGTAATCATTCATGGTTTCTACTTATTTTCAATTTTATGTTAACACCCTTCCAGTAGGAGAAAAAAGTCCTATCTGGACAAACTCTAAAGGAAAAAGAGAAGCTTCTTTCAGGTGTCATAAAACAGGCATCTCAACTCAATCACCTAGCTCCCAAAGTGCACTTTCTATTAATGGGGAAACAGTGGCATTCCCAGTTGGAGATTCAGAGGGACCAGACTGGGTACTGCCCAGAATGAAGGGCCTTCTGCTACTTCATCACTGATGGTGATGGGATTCTTCATGGTATCAACTGGCACTTAATGTTATCGAGTCAGGGTGTTTTCAGCTCATTGTGTGTAACAGACTGAATCATTACTGAAGCATACGTAGAAAACCTGATTTGAGGCCTGGAACAACATAACCTGGAAGTTTATGTTCCTGTACCAATGACTTTGCAACTGTCCTGGTTTGAAGTAAAATGAACCAATTTTCTGTTTTACAAATTTACTTTATTAGGCTAGGCCTCTTCTAACTAACTAAACTCTGAAATTAGTAGCACATTGTTCAGAACTGTTTCGTCTCGCAGTGATAAGACCTGATTATACCAAGGGATGGTATGCAGAGAGGCCCTTGCTTATACTTATTGCTAGAACAACCAAGGTCAGGGAATTTTCATCATTTGCCCTGTTGGAGGGTCAGAAGTGGAAAAGCGTAAAGGGGCACCTGCACGGAGGAACGGACAAGCCAAGTGACCCAAAACTGACCAACAGGGGTATTCCATCCCATCTGCATCATGCCCCCTATAAAATCTGAGGGATCAAAAGGCCAACTCTCCTTCTTCGATGGCCGACGTCCAAGGAGGACCCTGCCTGTTCGTCTGCCTTTGATCCTGATCTGAGTGTTCCTGACTCCAGATCTGGAATCCAGCTCCTGTCGATCACCGAGTCCAGTCTGGGACTTTTCCTGAAGCCTGCTGGTGACGTGGTCGTCATCCTGGGAGCATGATACGGTTTTGTATCATGCTCCCAGAAGTATATACAGAANGTTTTGGTAAATTTGACTGAAACCACAACAGCAAATTTTATTCCCAAAGAAATAGTACTGGACAGTGGGAGTTTCCTGCAGACAGTTCTGCTGACAAATCTTATTCCTCTGGCAGGAAGCCCTGGTGCTGAGACTTTTCCCAGAGACACATGTGAGCAACATGAGCAATGTGTTCAGCTGCTAGATGCTCATGAAGAGAGCCTGTTATTTTACAGACCGCCTGGGTACCGTGTGTAGCCTCACACAGTAAGTAGTACAGAGGGGCCTCATAGAGAAAGGAGTACCTGATCTATAGAATCCATTGTGAAATGTATAAGTAGATGGTAACATAAGCACTTGTTAGAAATGACTGTAGTGCAAAATTAGGTTTATAGTCACGAATTGTGACTTAGTCTTCATTTTGCGTTCATGTCTTGAATCTTTTTGCAGGTAATGGGCTAGTGCAGATCACTGGGTTAAAATAGCTTCTTCTTTGGAGGACTGAGAATTCAGACTTAAATATAGAGTTAGAATACATACTGTTAGTTTTTGTGAAGTTTGTATACTTGTGAAGCTTGTGCCACTAGGCACTTTTTTCTTGAGCAGAGTTATTGTGATGCTCCAAACACTATGGGATATTAGGAAGTTCCTTTAAGAATTCAGAAGCACTCTTTGACTTGCTGCTCAGCTTTGATGCACTCTTTCTGTCTGGTTGAACTTTTTCCATCAGATCAATTCTCAGTTATTGAACTTGTTTGACACTTTTCCTCAGTAACTTCCCTGAACTTGCTCAGCGTACTAATTTTCCTCAGTGATTCTTCCATATCTATTCAGAAGCTAAGAGTCTCACATGTCATGGCTGATCTTTCATTTACCCTACTTATCATATCATCTTCCCCCCTCCAATCTCGGAGCCATGAATTGATAAAGAGAGAAGTGGCACATAGCAGATATAGTTGACCTGTCGACTTCAACCTGGAAACCTGCTCCTTCAACATCAGATTCTGTTTAACAAAAACCAGGCATGGAGAATTACCAAAGGGAGTTCTGCCTCTGACTTTCTGCATTTCCCTAAGAAGTTTCTGTCAACATCTATTTAGTATCACAAAGCATATAAAATGGAAAAGAAAAAAAACACAAACAAACAAACAAACAAATTGCCTTCCAAAGTCTCCCTTAGAAGTGTGTTGACAGAGACCTCCTGAAAATGGAAGCTCGAAAACATGTTAAAAGCTGCAAAGTCAGTGTGAAGATCCATAAAAGTCTACGCATCTCTAAAAGGATGGGGAGAGGGTAATATGTAGGTACTATGTCATGATGATCTCAACGGTCTTTTCCAACTTAAATGATTCTATGGAATCCTCTGTTTGCATGCATTTACTAATTTTGACAACTAAAACTGCAAAACTCTTTATAAACTTGGCCAGACTAATCAAGTGACTTAATTTTCATCTAATTTAGATGAACTATTGAGTTTAGAAATGAAGGCAGGAATTTGACAGTTTGATAACATAAAATACCACTTTGTTTGCACTGTATTTAGAAATGAGGCAAACAACATTTCTTTTTGATTCTGTTGTTTCCAAGGAGAGAGAATGTAGGCACTGAAAAGTTGAAAAAGATATATGGCATGTGACTTAAAAAGCTCCTTCGGTTCATCCGTCTGCTTCATGGCAGGATCATCTCTACTTAAGCCATTTCTTAAACTTTCGCCTAATCTTTTCCTAAAGGTGTCCATGGAAGGAGGTTGTGCAGACCTCCCTTGGAAATCTATTTCAAACCTTTTACTCTTACAAAGTTCTTTGAATTTATAACTTCAATCATTCTTGCTTCTGTAGGAACTAATTACCGGGGCTTTACAAATGCAGGACAGCATTGGACCTTTGCTTATTTGCAGGAAAGTCACCATTGGAGCAAGGTGAATGCATTTGTTTGCTTTCTCCAAGTGGAGAACTTCAACTTCAAAGGACTGTTTAATGCCCAGTGCTAAAGGAAAGTATTTATTGTAGGGTTTATGCATATCTCTGGTTTCCCACAAAACAGTGGTTGATGTTACCATTTGTAACCATCAACGGTGGTTGATGGTTACAAATAATTGCACTCATCCATACTCAATACTTTACCCAAATTTCCTGGTCAGCAGACATCTAGGGTTGCTTTATAAGGAAATAAAATTCAAATTATTTCTCCGTCCCATGTATAAACATATCAAAGCCTTCCAGACATTACACACTGTAATTTTCTCTTACACTTACTCAGATGCTTTCCTACATGAGTTTTTACTGATTGCCTAGAAAATCCTTGTACAGAGAACTGAACACAGATTTGAGGTGTTCATGATATGCAACCTCATAAATCCAGCAAGTTTGAGTTAAGTAGGGTGAACATCACCAAGTGCACAAACTCATATGTGGCACTTCCTCTCTGTTCCTCTTAAAAGCTAATTGACAGGAAGCTGAATTTGCTGGCTGATGGGCTATTACTGTCTGTGGAGAGGCACTGTTGTCAGAGTGATGTCTTAGAGATTCCAGTAAGTTTGTAATAAGAGGAGAAGAATCTAGGATTGCTTCAGTCTCAAAGGTCATGTCTGCACCGATGTAAACCAGTGCTCTTTCACTAAAGTCAATGAGTCTAGGCTAATGCACTGTAACTGAGCACTACTGCCTGCAAGCAATTAATCTGCGGGGTTTGGGGATTTTTTTGGATGGTCTGCCATCAGCTGAAAGGCAAAGTACATTAATGAGACTGTATGAGTAGTTTATAAAGGCAGGCATAGCTTCTCAGAAGCTTCTGCCTTGCTAATGAGTGTGTAGGAGTACCATGTTGCTCGTCTATCCAAAATGCTTCTCACCGTAAACAGTCTATTCCTCTTACATTTGTCAGGGAAAGACAGGACAGGAGAAACAGCATATTATGTACCCTCTGTTTTTATTGCTGGGGAGTTAGGAGCAGATTCACACAAGAACATAAGGTTTTGCAACTCTCAGCACATCACTTCTAGGTGTTCAGGATTGGAGACCTAGAGCTCGTCCCTGTTCCATATTTTACTATTTCGTATTAACCAGCACAGGATAAAGTACAAGACCCAGTATCCAGTCTGCCTGGTCCCTCTTTCACCACAGAGTGAATACCTGCATCACTGGATTACAGAATTATTCATGTTTACTCCTTTTCCACCATCTAATGCATCTTCTGGTCTTTTTGTAAAGTGGGAGAAGCAGAGGTGGATCATATAGTCCATAAGCTAGCAGGTTGGGTGCTACGCAGGAGGTGAGAGAAATGGGCTTGAGTCTCTGCAGAAAGAAGAGAGAATTATATCTGTTTCTCACAGCCAATCCTACAGAAGTATATTAGGCACATCTCCATATACTTGGGTAAAGTTTGTCTGAAGAGATAGGCCTTGTGGGAAGCGTTCCCTGGCCTCTTATTGCTAATTATAGATGTAATCTACTAAATGCGGCCATCTGGGAAGTGATACTATTTAAAGAACTTTAAGACTGTCTAGATGGGGAAGGTACAGTGTAAAGTCAGGTGCTAGCTTGGTTTACATAGGCTGTGCTTAATTATCCATAAACTTCATTGACTTGAATGGGTGGGATTTGTGCTTTAAAGATTCCTGGCATCCTTTTATGTGTGGATGATTTGGAATCTAAAATTATAGTTTCTTCTCTTTTACTTTGCTTGACTACTTCAGATTTAAGTGTTGAGCTGTCATATATTTGAGTGTTGTGAACTGGGATTACTGTGGGGTTTTTTCCTTCCTAAAACCCCCAGAACTTCAATATGCTGAGTTAGAAGAATACTGATGTCAACACAGAAAAAACCCCAAACCTCTCCTTTGGAGACATCACATGCAACCACAGTCAACCACACTGAAGAAAAAGGCAAGAATGGAGGTGGGGGGGATTGTGGGAAGGAAGAGAGTCTATTAGATAGGAAGAGACAAAAGCGGCAAAACAAAGGATGAGAAACCATGTGCTTGCTATCCCAAGTAAACACTCTACAGAAGGAGATTTATGTAGGTTAAAGGACAAAGGTGGTGCAGGATCGAATAACTATGAAGTAGTCACAGTTAAATAGAGGCTACATATAAGCAAACTGTCAAACCATCAGAGAAAGTCACCTAAGAGAAATTTAAAAAATAATTGTATCAATTTATGAAAGTGACAAATGGCACTTGCCAGACTGAATTCAGTAACCCAAGATGTCCTGCTTACTCCTTTGTCCTGTGTCAGCCTTTCAGTAAAAGGGTGGTTTTTTGCTAATCTTCTGGGAGGTTTATTTTCTCCTATGATGGAAATTGGTTACAGAATATGCATTTTGATTGTTGTTCAAGTTACAAACTGAAATATTCAGGTTCAGTGTATGTTACTCACTCAGGAGTGCACATTCATGCAGGAGGATACTGTTCCACCAGCTAAGCTGGAGGAGAGACTGTACTGCTTTCAGCCACAGGCTGTCTGAAATGATTTTTCAGTGTCCTCCATTCCCTGCACTCATGGAATCACAAAGACAGCATCACCATTTCTAAATATTCAAAATTATAACCAGAACCCTTGCTGTAACTGCTAACATCATCATTTTGTGTACAAACTAGTAAGATTTCAAGAATCAGAAGTTAAAAGATGTCATTTGCCACTTAGTTTTGGAGGTACAAAATTCACTTTTTGTAGTTATGAGGATAACAGCTCACTGAGTTTTTTAAAATGAGAGCTGAGATCCGTGTACATAGTTCTAGAAACTGGGACTTCACAAAAATACCAAATAACATGGTGGTGGGGGGGAGGAAGCCTCCATCAGCATGCCACTTATTTTTTCAGACAGAAATATAAACCAAACCAACCTTTCCAGAAAGTCTTCTCATGACATGAGTATTTTTGTAATTCATTCTTCCCAGCAATGGATATGGAGGACAAAGCAGCAACAGAGGGGTGATGTGAGAGGGATACTGGCTTGTTGTGACAGCAGTAGTCAGGAAGGGCATGAGGGCAAGAAGCTTCAATGTAGAACCTCCATCCCTAGAGATTCCCAGGTCTGACATTGCCCAGGCAGGCAAAAGAGGAGAGACTATACATTGAGTTAATAAAGAAAATTTGGTCCCTGGAAGAAGCAGCAGAAAGCAGAAAAGTTTTTGGGAACTCTCTCTGACATTAAATGCTTGTTTTCAGCAAACCAGCTGCCACCAGTGCAGCCTGGAAACAAGGGCATTTCGACTTGAGAGCAGCCAGGCCAGGCTGACACTCCCCAGCTACTTGTAGCTCTGAAAGTAGCAAAGTTGGAAGCCCCTCAGATTTGGACAACCTGTTCCAGTTAACAAAAATCAGCCTGACATTCCTGGCTGTGTCCAAGCAATCGGGGAGCTTGAACACAAAGTTATGTGGTTAATTAGTCAAACACAACATTGCAAGACTTCTTGACCTTTCAAAACTGGAATGAATTTGCCAAATAGGAAAGAGTAGGAATGAAGCAGAGCAAGTAATTCAGAAACCCTCTGGGTATAATCTGCCAATGCCTGCCACCTCCAGCCTCATTTCTGGTCTCCTAGCAGAGTAATTCATGAGTGTCAGCATATTTCCAGGGGTGAGAGCAGAATCCTGCACAACCTGCTCTGCCACTTTCTGCTTGTGGGAATTAGAAAAATGTGGTGGTTTATCCCTGTTTTACACTGAGACACATAGATGTCCCTGTGTACCTCAGGCAAGTGCTTGTCCCGGTTGGGTTATTGACTGAACGTTCATTGTGTGTGACTGATGCACTGAAGGAAGGACACGGGAGCGGCTGGACTGGCTCAGGCCTGGGGTCTTTCTGCCCCACCATCTGGTTTTCGACTGTGCCACAGGCAGAGGCATGGGAAGGAATGCAGCTCGGGCAGGAGCATACCATGCTTCTCTCTTCCATTATCCGGTTACTTGCAGGTTGTTTTCCAGAGTCTCACACAGTACTTTTTAGTAACCTGATCTCATCTCCAAGTACTTTGGGTCTTTTGGCTCCAAAACTGTATTAACGGTTTTGACTGTATCAACAGAAAACTGTATCAACATAATGATAGGGGGGTTTTTTCTGTTTCATTCTCTGTCTCTTTCCTAGTAATTCCTAATATCTGATTTCCCTTTTAACTGCTATACACTGAGTTCATAAAACACGCATTGAGGAAACCTCATGGCTGGGTGGCACAGCTTTTATCCTCACATTCTTCACAGTCACCTGGTCGCCCTTCAGGCTTTCTCCTGGTGGTGAATACTTGGTTGAGTTAAGGGAGAGACGCAGGAGCCGAGGAAGCCATGGGAGAAAAGGGAGAAGCAAAAGTGCCTGCAAGCAGGGAGGCAGCCACGGCTGAGTAAACTGGAGGGCACTGTCCAGCCTCCCTTCCAGCTGCCTTCACACTTCCCTCAGCTGGATCCGGAGGAAACTTGGGCAACTAAATGCAGAAGAGGGGATACACAAATGGCATCACCCTAGCCCCTTCCTCCAGTGGTTGCTGGGGACAGGATGGATTTTCTCAGCATCTGCTAAAAGCTGCCGCCTTTAGCAACATTACCCACTGTCTGTCCCTGGCATAACACCCTGTGCGGCACTTGCATGAAGCTGCCAGCAGATCCGCCCCTCAGCAACAGACATGGTCAGTCAAGCTGATGCCAGTGAGACAGCAGCTGCATGGATTTCTTCTTTTTTTTTTTTTTTTTTTTTTCACCATGTTTTGCAAATTTTTTCTTCATACATTT
>VZRU01003794.1:1743147-1825628 GCA_013398155.1 Pedionomus torquatus | reverse complement strand
TTTTTTTTTTTTTTTTCTCACCATGATTTGCAAGTTTTTCCTTCATAGCTGTTACCTTCTCCTCTGGAAGAGGTCTATTTTCCTGTTTGTTATGTTTGGGGAGTACTTGCAATGAGGTTTATGGGGCTCATCGGCCCCAGCACCCCATTCCTCCTTTTCACCCCTTGCCCCCAGGCACACTGCCTTGGCAAGCCCGCTGCCAGGGCCTGCAGGCATCCCCCAGGCACTCACAGAGAAACGACACAAAGGAAGGAAAAAGAAGTACCTCATAAATAAATGGAGCTGTATCCCCCTTTATCCGACAGTCATGCTTCGGACCAAGCTGCAATTTCTTTTTACTGGTCTGCCCTCAGGCTACATCTGCTGGAGACAGAAGGGGAGGGGGGGACAAGGGGTAGAGCAGCTGCCACAGGATGGGTTGGACTTCTTGAAGGGTTTTTCTCTGTGGACAGCTTACCCATATTTCACCCAAATAGCTATTTCTCTAGTTAGGCTTTTAACCAACTTGTACTACTCCATGGGGGAAGGGGATAAAAATATTCCCCTTTTTCTGAAGAATTTTGCAGCCCCTTTGCAAGATGTCAGCGAGTGAATCAAAAGTCAGCGACTAGAAAGTCAAGGCGAATAAGCACAGATGCCAACCAACTCCCAAACATCATCCCAAAGGATAGATCTTTACATTCAAGTATCAACCAAGGTAGGCATAAAATGCTACCTCAGCTAGCTTTTCAAGCATATCATATCACAGTGAACAGCCATTTTGGAGACTGTTCTGCATAGCAAAGAGGTCTGCTTTAAATTGGGGAAAAAGCAGCTTCTTTAAGGTAATTTCTCTGCTGTGTGGTTGGTTATGTACAGATCTCTGGTCAATTCCCTTCTTCCAGTAAGGGAGTACATACAAACTTGACCAGTCTTCAGCATTAGAGTAATGGTGTACTATTGATCTGTGTGTGTATATATATAGAAAATATATATGTGTAATATGTTTAATTTATATATATGTATAGACATAACTGTAATAGATGTGTATATAATATGGGTAGCATTACACTAGTTTCTTCAGTATGCATTGGTGTCAGGATTCAGTGGAGGTCGTGGTTTTACTGACTGCTCCAGGGTGCTGGGGGGGGATGGAAGGTGCAGAGATCCTTAGACCTTTTTTCCATCTACATATATTGCCAGATTTTTTTCATGAACAGGAACATGAGGGGTAAGGCTGTGCTCATTTACACCCAGTATAAGGGCTGCCGCCCAGTGCCTTCTGACAGCAATGAGAGTGTTTCCAGTGAACCAAATAACAGGTTTTTCAGTATATTCAGTACAGCCAAAAAAGCTGTGAGGAGCAAAGCCTAATGAAGGACTCTGCATCTTGCTGGAAAAGCAGGGGAAGGTCTCTGCTAAGCTGCAGACAAGTCAGATGGTTATCTGGAACCACATTTATTAATATTCCTGAAGTTTGGGGGTTTTCTATGCCAGATCAGAGCTCTGACTCATTAGGTGGGTTATCAGCAGTGGTATGAACAACATTGTGATCAGACAGAGAGTTCCATAGAGATAGCCTCCTTCCTCACACTGTCAGTGGGTCAGCCTTTGTCTGAATTCTCCAAACTTAGGAAACTTGATTGTATAATTTGTCGTAGTGGGAGATTACATTCGCACTTTTTACAGGGAAAAATATAAAATAAAATTTAAAAAAAAATAATTAAACAAAGTAGTCACTCAAAATCCATGGAGATGGATTTATATTGAAGAAAATTGACCTGGGCACTGATTTGGCAAGGTTTGAACTGGATGCTCAGACTGGCCTCTACCTTAAATGAGATCAAAACTCAGTGAAAACTGGCATCTGAATGCAGATGTAAACTTTGTGGCTTCAATTTTTCTCCACAAGAAACCATTTTTATTTAAGTAATACAGTAGTCTTCTATTTAGGCATTCAGTGGAAGGGACAGTAGCAGGATGCCCTGGAGCAAAAAGGTTTTAGTTGCCTGGAAAAAATATTATTGCTGACTAATCTGTTAAAGCCATTGTTCCCCCTTAAGCCTGTTAATGCCCAATGATATGGCTCCTTCTGCATATTAACTGACCATACCTTTGCTGTCAGTGCTCATCACTGGCATGGCACCTTTTGGACTGAGGAGAGGTGGGTGTAGGTGGAGAATCCAACACCGCTGTCAGCAGCATGGCTGGAGAACATCCAGCCTTTCCAGACCTTCTGCTGCTCACACGCTGCACTAACATTGTGCGGCTCCTAATATTTTGCTGCCCTAGGCAACCACCTGCTCTGCTTTTGTGTTGCAAAGCCCGTCTGCCATGGAAACACTTCCAGCCCACCAGCAACTGCTGTGCCGTTAGGCCATTACAGAGATGCTAAAACGTCAATTGCAGATGCACACACTAGGACCTGAAATGTGAAGTACTGTATTGCTTTGAGACTGCCTTCACTCTTGTCCACACCAGCAGAGCTTGGTGCAAGTTCCTCTTGAGGTCTTCATCACCTAAGACTCTATTTATGCCATGGCAGATAGAATAATGCACCTGAACCCTAATCTAATAACTGACGCCTTTCATGAAGAGCAGTAGTAAATGCAGTACTAAGTAACCCAGCAGAGTGATCACTCTGATGCCACCAGCAGCTGCCCAGAAGCCCAGGGAGAGTGTGCTGGATGAACTGCTGTCCTCAAAACAGCTGAGAATAGGTTGTGTACGAGCTGTTGCTGCAGGGTGGGCAGTGACACAGCGGCACTGTTTCCTAGAACTGAAGGTCTTGATCATGAGCAGCAGCAGAAGGATGACAAGAGTTCCATCCCACTGATTCTGCACACAGGCGACCCGTGGCCCTTTAAAGGCAAAGTGCCTGACCTCAGTGACTCAACATGAGGGACACCAGTGAAACAGAGAGGAAATACCACAGCACCACACAATTGTTTCCAAGTGAGAGGGTTTCTGGTGGAAAGCCAGGTGCTAATACCCTGCCTCATATGGCAGTCGATGGAGCTAGGGGGGGGTCAGGTGCTGTGTGGTGTGGGTGGGTGTGTGAGATGTTGGCCTGTCCTCATGCAGACCAAAATAGGCCATACGTTTCTGTGAGCTGAGGTCTGCTATTCCACTTGCATACAGGATATATAGTACATCTGGAATAATTAATTTCTCAGCCTATTGTTTCTTTCTTGTGGATCAGACATTTGCCGCTTCTGAAGCCTGTTGACTGTATTCAATATCTCTTCCTGTTTAATTTGGTTATTCCGGCCTCCTACTTTGTTTTTTAGGGCCCATCTTCTCATTTTCCCCTTGAACTAGAAAATTTGCCTGAAGTATGGATGAGTCACAGATACGGTATTTTCTCTTTAACATTTACATTTTTGAGGAATTACAGCTGACAGCGATCAATGATACATTCCAAAATATCCTTTCAGAGAGAAGAGAGGGACAGGGATGCTGAAATCAGGCAGAAAGGTAAATGACTGAAAGAGAGAGAGTGAGAAGCAAGATACAGAGAGTCTTAGAAGGGCAGCCGGATGCAGGCACTCACTGTGCAGCATTTGATGGCAGTGCCTCAACTGATAACATTCCCGTAATCAGAGACACTCTGTCATACCTGTCAGAAGCTATTCAAGCATATCACAGGCAGCTCTAAATACAAATATCAGTAAGTAAAAAGGATAAATGTCCAGAAAGTCAATTCATTTTCTCTGCTCCTAGCCCAGCATTTTCTGAAGGGAGAGAAGATTAGTTTATAGTAGGGTGTAAAAGACACTGGCAAACCTCCATTACCCCATCAAAGCCTGTACTGGTTTTAGCTGGGAAAGTTTTCTTAATCGTACTTGTTATGTGGCTATGTTTTTGATTTGTGATGAAAAGATTGTTGATAACACAGGGATGCTGAGCAGTGCTTACACAGCGTCAAGGCCTTTTCTGCTTCTCATGCTGCTTGGCCAGTGAGTGGGCTGGGGGTGCACAAGGAGCTGGGAGGAAACACAGCTGGGACAACGGACCCCAATTGACCAAAGGGATATCCCATACCATGCAATGCTATGCTTGGCAGTAAAAGCTGGGGGAAAGTGTCTGCCAGGGCTGCTCTTACTCAGGGACTGTCTGGGCATTGATCGGATGGTGGTGAGCAATTGTGGAGGCTTTTTGCTTCACTTGTTTTTGCTTGGGTTTGTTTCTCTTTGGAGTTTTGTTGTGTTTTTGTTTGGGTGTTTGGTTTTTTTTTTCTGTTAAACTGTTTTTTACCTCAACCAATGAGTTTTCTAACTTTTGCCCTTTCAAGTCCCTTCCCCATCCTGCTGGACCCAGGGGAAAGTGAGCAGAGTGAGCAGCTGTGTGGTGCTGAGCTGCTGGTGCTAACCCACAACAGCCACACAGCTCCAGGAGTGTTCCGTGCTGTGGCTCTCACCTGGTGGACTGCAGAAATGTATTTTTAAAACCTGTTAGTTTTGTCTCAGAAGTCAACTGAAATTGGAGGTTCCCAGCTTGTCTTGTGTCCCAGGCTATTTCCTAAAGCAGGTTTTACAGTTCTGTTGTTTTGTTTTTCATGTTTCCATGGAATTCTTTGCTGGAGGGTAGGTTGGTTTTTTTTGACATAAAGCTATAGAAAGTATTTGCTTCATAAAGAAATCTGCTACTGAGGTTATTAAAGGCTGTTTACAGGGCTACAATAGCCTCTGTCTTTTCATCCCCAAATTGTAATGCTGTGCAGGGCTCAATAATGGAAGTCCTCTCTGTGAGTGTCAGGGTGAAAATCAGGCTTCTCTTATGCAGCCATTGAAAAGATGGGCTAATTCCAACTGTCCCTTTCTGTGTATCAGAGTATAAAAGCCCATCAAGCGCTCATCCACAGTAGAGAGTATTTGTGTAATGATGGCACACTGCAGTCAGCTGAAGCCCCAGAAAGTGTCATCCTGACCTTCAGTGATGACTAGAAGAAGATCTGCATTGCACTGAACAAGTTAATCCAGCAAATATTTCATAACTTTAGCAGAAGTAGGCTCCGTACCTGCTCTTTTGAAGAAACATACTTAGGGAGGAGCCTGCTCTTTGCATCTGCCTCTGTGAGATTGCACTGCAAAGCTGAAAGGTTGATCTAGGAAGATGTAATGTTGCATTACCATCCTGCTTCCTCCTTATCTCCTCATTCCCAGTGTCCTACCATGCCTCACCTAACAGTAAACAAATCGTTATCAGTTGTTCTCACTACTTCCAGGCAGTGCATGGGACTGACATGACAGAAGACTGCCAGTATTCAGATGCAACATTGTGGGAAGCTGGTCCTCTGGAGGTCTTCTTGGTGGGGGACAATCTGAGGTCAGAAGGAAAGAACAGCAAGGACACTGAGGTACTCATTATCCATTAAAAAATACATATATCTGTGTACTTATTTGTTTATTTGTCTGAAGATCTACTACTGATATAGCTCAGAATATTGAGAAAAACTGACTGATTGAGAAACACTGACTAGGTAGAGCATTATTTCCCAATTCTGTGTTGGATGAGATATTTCACTCCAGCTAATGATCTTTCCTTCACTTCCTCAAGGACTGTCTTCATTGTCTTGCAGTTCTGGGGAAAGCACGACCCCCTTCTCTGTGCGTGTCCCAAAGACATTCCCATGATGAGAGGCATTAAGGCAATTTTAGGTCAACAGCCTTCCAGCTCTCCATGTACATGTGAGGGGCAAGTTGGTTTAATGTGATTGCTGCAGAACGGGTAGAGTTACCTGAACAGCATACAGATGGGGTCTTGCTATCTGTGAACAGAAGTGGTCCCCAAGCAGACCTAACAAAGTTAGTAGCACTCTACTAACAGCAGATGGTAGGATATTTGAAGTACAGACTAAGGATTTGAATGAATAGATAAGAGATGGAATTTTCCAAATAGTTGCACCAGGAAAAATAATGCCTGTGAAGTTGCTCCAGTGTCGTTGCTTACTACAGAGAAAAAGCACAGGTACTTTGAACCCAGCCCTGGTTGCTGCTGTTAGCATGTGGCAATGAGTTACATTAATAAATGCCTAGTGATAGCTTCACAGCTGCTGCAACCATCCCCTGACAGTATTTTAAATTTTGTTTTGTTTGCTAAAGGGGATGTTATTTACACAGCTATCTGGTTTATCTTCAAAACTTTAGTTCAACATGGTTGAGTGTATCAGCCATGGCAGAGCTAATGAAAGATACCAGATCCACCACCCAAGAAACTGAAGAGGTGGAGCTCCAGCAAGACACATCCTTCCTGATGGTTCCTTGCCCAAAACATTTGGAGGAAGGGAAGGCTATTGACTGGCCCAGTGAGTACCTGCCACTGGGAAAGTCCTGCTGGACCATGGACCATCAGTGCTGTTTAGAAGAGTGCTCAAGTTCAGAGCTGACTGATGCTCAGCCTTGTTCTCACCAACAATTAGGGGCTGATGGGGAATGTGGCCATGAGATGGTAGAGTTCAAGATCCTTAGGGCAGTGCAGAGGGCACACCATAAACTTGCTGCCTGGGACTTCATGACAGCAGACTCTGGCCTCTTCGGGGATCTGCTTGGCAGAGTACCATAGGATAAAGCCCTGGAGGGATGAGGAGCCCAAGAAAGCTGGGTAATATTCAAGGAGCACCTTCTCCAAGCTCAGGAGTGATGCATGCTAACAAAAAGTAAGTCAGGCAAAAACGTTAGGAGACCTGCATGGATGAACAAAGAGGTCCTGGACAACCTCAAACAGAAAAAGGAGGCCTACAGAAAGACAGGTAGCCTGGGAGGAAAACAGAGAGGTCTGAGCGGCCAGGGATCCGGGTAGGAAAGCTAAAGCCCAGGCAGAGTTAAGTCTGTTCCAGGACATCAAGGACAACAAGAAAAGTTTCCATAGGTATGGCACTGACAAAAGGAAAACTAGGGAAAATGTGGGACTGCTCAGGAAGGAAAAAGGAGACCTGGTTACCAGGGATATGCATAAGGCCGACATACTCAATGACTTTTTTGCCTTGCTCTTCACCATCAAGGGCTCTAGCCAAACCACCAAAGTCACAGAAGGCAAAGGCTGGGAGAATGAGGAACCGCCCACCATAGGAGAAGACCAAGTTCAAGACCAGCTGAGGAACCTGTAGTTGTACAGATCCATGGGACCTGATGAAAATGTCCCTATTAGTTGTGCAGATCAATGCAGGTATCTTTAAGATGCCTGTTTACTCTCTGTAATTTTTATGAGCTTAAAGATCACAAAGACGGTCAAATGGTTTAACGCTCCAGATTGAAAAACTTTTTGAACTTCCTGCTCTGCACAGATTCTATTCTTCTCTTTCAAGTGGAAAAATTAAAGCAGTGATTAACAAATGTACATCTGAAATTGGGAGATCTCCCTACAGACTACAGAGGTTGCTTTATGCAGGAAATGTTGTTTCCAGTAATTGAATATGGTGATATAATTTATAGCTGCTCAGCCACAAGTTTGCACAAATCAGACATAATGCTCCTGATTAATTAGTTTTTCTGTTTATCACAACACCACAATCTTCATGCCAAAGATGACAGTTCCTGTTTTATTTACTGCCTTCCAGGAGGCAAAAGACTTCTGAGAACTGGAATTGCTTGGCTTCTTACACTGCTGCCAGTCAGAAGTGCTGCCCTTCATGCTGCAGCTGAGCACGGTTTGCCCCATACCATATGTCCTGTTGCTGAATTAGCTGGTCTCTGGTCACATGCAGCATGTGCAGGTATACGCACATGAGCCTGTGCCCACACATGCATGATAATTATTTGGTGCTGTTCTCTGTTTAAAAGAGATAACAATTTTTTAAATTTTTTTTTAATATGAATTGCGAAAGACACTCCAAGATTATAAAAGTGGGGTTTTTTGTAGATGATTCCAAGATTTATTTGTGGTTTGGTGGTTGGGTTGTTTTCTTTTTTTTTTTTTTTTTTTCGTTNTTTTTTTTTTTTTTTTTTTTCCCAGTGTATAATGCCCTCAGGTAATGTAATCTCCATGAAAAATTATATTAGTAGCTCTGGAACAGGTCTGGTTAGCTCCAGTGAAGCATAACACTGATATGATAGTTTATTATTGTTACTTTCTATGTTTTAAAGCACTAGCATTGTGTTTAGCATTGACTTAAACACTGGAGATAATGGGCAGCCTATTGACTGTCTCTGGGCTCACTGCACAGAGGTTGGGATGTGAGAAGGTGATGGTTTCAGTTTCTCACATAAGTCTGCAGCTGTCTTTGCTGCTGAATGTTGTAGCTCCATCACCATGTCATAGGTACAGATGTTTAGGTCATCCCTAGATTTACCAAATCCTTAGTCACTTTGGTTCTGCAGAAGGGAAGAAATTAAGCTGAAAAGTAAGAGCTCTGGAAGTTAACAATGTGCTAAGCTTCCTGACATATGGTTTTGTAATCCCAAAATACAAAATATTGTTAACAACCTAAAAAGAATGCCTGATTTTCATGCAAAACCAAAGCAACGTAGGGTCTCAACAGATACTGGGGAGCAGGTGTGCCCTTTTCCCAGGAGCAAGACTGCCCTCCAGCCTTGCAGGTTACAAGCAAATTTGATGCTGTGGATCAGGTGGAGTGGTGAGGGTAGAGTGCCAGGAGCACAACTTCCTCAACATGCGTCTTGGTGGCCTGCTCCGTCCCACTGCCAGGCTATCACAGAGCTTCCTGGACTAAAAAGGACTTTCTGGTTTGCTTTGTGGGAGGAAGTGGCAGTCACGACTAAGTGCTGTAGCACTGAAAAATAATCAGGTAAGACCAGTCTTTTCCGAAAGCAGGGAGGGAAGAGATATGAAGAAAAAAAGGTGGGTGCATGGGAAGGTTTGCCAGCTTGTGTAGAAAAGGTGGAACTCAGTTCCATAAAGGAAATAAACTCAGTTGTATAACATTTCACTTGGCTATTCAGGCAGAGGCTTTAAGTCAGTGGGACTCTTTCCACTGCTTTCAGGGGACTTTGGATCAAGCCCATCCAATTGTTTGGGTTTCTGACGTATATTTGTCCCTTTACCCATTGCTTTTAATGAATGCTGCATAGGAAAAGCATTGGTTTTCCCTCTGCTCAGAAAGCACCTGATGCTTTGTAGCTGCAATCTGATGTGTTAAAGGGAATGGGTGGGCCCAGCAGCCTGGTGTTTATTTACCCATAATAGTTTTGAGTTTGTACAGCGGACGTGGCTGTGACAAGGTCCTCTGGAACCTGGACACCGGGAGGGAACAATCTGTCCTGCTGAGCAAGGGCTGCTTATAAGCCAGCTACCATGCTGGGAGCAGAGGCATGGCCTAAGCCTACCCCCTTACAGTCCAGCTTCCTTTCCAGCACCTGTAGCTTTGGCAGAGGGCTCTGCTCACTGGCAAGCAGAGGGTTAGGGGCTTTTTGCTTTTGGGATGAAGTTGAGCTGATCTTTAGCTTAGAGATCACAACTCTTCAGAAAAAAAAAAAGAAAAAAATAAAAACAACAGTTGCTTTACAAATTCGGAGAAAAGTCATCCTTTTCTCTGTCGATATATAGAGAGAAGATGCTTGCTGAGTGGGTTAGCAGTAAGGTCAAGCCTGCTTGTTCCCATCACACTCCCTGTTTGCAATACATCCAGACAGATCTTTATGGTTCTGAGAATCCTGGGGAAAAAATGGACCTGTTGGAACCGGTCCAGCAGAGGGCCACAAAGATGATCAGAGGGATGGAGCACCTCCCCTGTGAAGACAGGCTGAGAGTGCTGGGGTTGTTCAACCTGGAGAAGAGAAGGCTCTAGGGAGACCTTCTAGCAGCTTTCCAGTATCTGAAGGGAGCCTACAGGAGAGCAGGAGAGGGACTCTGCAGGAAGTGTAGCAATAAGACAAGGGGTAATGGTTTTAAATTGAAAGAGGGGAGATTTAGATTGGATATTAGGAAGACATTCTTTCCTGTGAGGGTGGTGAGGCACTGGAACAGGTTACCCAGAGAAGCTGTGGCTGCGCCATCCTGGGAAGAGTTCAAGGCCAGGCTGGATGGGTCTTTGAGCAACCTGGTCTGGTGGGAAGTGTCCCTGCCCAGGGCAGGGGGTTTGGAACTCAATGATATTTAAGGTCCCTTCCAATTCTAACCATTCTATGATTCTATGAAAAACAGTATTGAAATCCTATTAATTCTTTTTAAAAAACCCAAATAACTGAGTTCTTATTTTTAATGGCTAAGAAACAAGCGAGAGGCCTAATGTCTATCTAAATGTAGAATTAGTCAGTGCTTTAATGTGCCCAAAGCTAGAAGTGAACCTTTTTTTTCACTTGAAATCAAAGAAGCAACCGAGTGTGCCAAGGGAGTATTACCAGCCTGCTCCTCCAGAGTCTGGTGCTGAAGTGCTGTGCTGCAGTGCTCTCCTGCAAATTGATGCTTTCTGGCTTTGCAATGTTCCTACTTTGGAATTTTCATTTTTTTGTGTCCTTTCTGAGGTGCTATTAGTTGAGATTTTGCCAGATGCTGCTGATTTCAGGCCAGTCCAGCAGCCGCTGAAGTAAAAAGACTGTTTCTCTTTGGATGGGTCTACAGTTCTGAAGAAATGCAAAATCCTGGTGTCATAGATGGGGAAACCTGCTTTGACTTCTTAAGACTTCTGGGTAATGAGCATAGAACTGTTTTTAATGAAGTGCTTAGCTGTGTAGCAAGTCTAGCAGAATAGCCCTTCCTCTCATTGCACAAGAGGGGAAAGAGCAAACAGAAGAATTTACAATTGATGCTTGTGCTGTGACAGGCTAAGAGCAGCTCCAGGCGGGCAGGACAAAGAGAAGAGAAGCTTTTGCCTCTGGAGCAGAGAGGCTCAGTTCCCTCAGAAGAGACTCCAGGAAAAGCTGCATGTAGGATAAGGACTAAATTGCTTAAAGGGCATGAGATATCCTTAGTGGACACCAAAGATGACTGAGAATTGCATGAATAACTGTGAGGGCCGCCTCTAACCTCAGGAAGGCCAAAAGCAGGTTGAACATAGGTCCCTTCTCCAGGATGGCCTGTACACCACCAGGTAGAGAAGGATGTCAGCAGTGTAGGACAATACTGTTCCACCAGCCTCTGATCACTCTCATAGGAAGCTCAACAAGCAACAGAAGTGTGTTGAATGTCAAGCAAGAGGTTTTTACAGGGCTGGCCAGAGCTCCACGGAGGAACACGATGCAGGAGTAGTGAATGTGCATTAGGCATGATTCTCCAATAATGCAGATGGGTGGCTGAGTTAAGGAGCAGTATTTCCATCAACACTCATACATCACCATGTACAGGGTGTGTAGCCAGTCAGGCTCCTCTTTAACTAGCACGCTGCTTGGCTTGTGAGCCAAAATGTGGTGGCAGAAAGGCAAAAAATTTTGCAGATGCCTTTTGGTGTAATATCTATCCAGCAGTTTTAAAGTATTCATCTCTGTACTATCTGAGGACACAATTTCCGGCCACAGCCCTATGAATTCTTCTCTCTCACAAGGCATGTTTGTGTTTTACAAGTAACCTTGTGCTGGCTGGCTGAAATATGAGCCCACAGCATTTAGACCAATAATACTGTACAAGTTGTAGTGTTTTCCTCACACTCCTGGGTATCGGTTTAGCTGCATGGTTGCCAAAGGACATTCCACAGTCAGAGGAAATTGTGTGTAGGTGGGCAGCCCAGAGCCCAAGTGCATATTTTATAAACTCTTAGTTGTTGTACTTATACGGGTGAGTCATGCAGTAATCATCCTATTATCAAATTCACTGTTGGGTGTGTTGGGCTTTTTCTTTTAACTCAAGTTTCATGTAAAATTTGCCAATATTTTCCAGAAGTTTGATTTCAGAAAGTAGGAGAAAATGGAGCAAAGCTAGCTAGCTGACACATTTACATGTGTGTAAATACTACTTTAGTTGTGTACCGTGGGTTTTTTTAAGTGTCAAAGGTTTTTTTTAAATATTTTTGTATCATCCAAGCCTGAGGGACTCTGGCAGAAAAAAAGGGGCTTCTACATACCTGTTGTCTGAGGCCAACTAGTCATCTTTCCATATTAGGTGGGCCTTCAGTGCTGGATAACAAGTGGCTTTTAGACTAGGCATCATGACCAGCCAGATAAGTACTCAGTCAGTCTCAGATAAGAGGCAGTCACTCATAGGAAGCATGTATAAGGTATTTATATATTGTGCATATGCAAAATATTTTGCCCCTAAGGATTAACCCAGTCTGGCATAAGAGAGAAATTTGTTATGGCCAAGTCAAATTTTTAAAGCAGACAGCCTTTTCCAAGAGACCTCCTAGGGTACTGTCTGGGCCCATCAGCATTGTTCATGATGAACTCCAAGTGACTGGCCTGTGTTGACTGTCTCTGGTCTGTGTCTTGCTCTACACAACCAGTTGTTTCTGTGAGGTTTGCTGACAGCACAAGTGACTGAGCCTCAGAACAGGAAGAGTTGGAAGAACTCCTCAGACACTGGGAAGGGACTGTGTGGGCCTTGAGCATCCACCTCCGCCCAATACTCATGCCAGTCATTTTTCAGTGCCTTCTATCCATGTTGCACACAAGAAACCCCCCATCCCCTACAGTGAATACTCCCAAGGAGAATCTGTTGCCATGGGATCCTCAGAGTTTCTTTTTCTTCTGGATTTGTCTCCTGTGGTATTGCAGGAAGGGGAAGGGTGGAGCCATGCCTTGGTCAGGAGTGTCTTCCAGCTCTTTCCCTCACCTGTGATGGAAGAATTTTAACTTGGCCTCTGAGGCCACCAATGTCTTGCCCAGCCCATTGCAGGCAGAGTCCCCATGAGTCATGGGACAGCACCAGTTGACACATCTCCTCCAGCTGGCAGGAAACAGCTTGTAGTCAGAGAGACAGAAATAGGAGGATAAAAAGAGTATCAGCAATGATAGCCCTCTCTTTTCACTTGGTTACTTCTTGCATTACCCTGTTTTAAAAGCCATTAGTATCCTGACAACATAAATGAGAAGAAACCAGTTTCATTTAGATGATATTAGGAATTCATTCTCTATCTTGAAGCCATTCTTCCTGCTCTCTGCTTTGTCCTTCAAAGACATTGTGGAAAAGTCAAATCTATTTACTCATACTGCACAGTCTCCATGTGGTCCTGTTCTTTTTTCTAAAATACACCCCAAGGGAGAAGAAAGGCTATAGAAATCCTACCTAGTCCTGAGACCAGTTAGAAGACAGGTGCCCTCCTCAGCTGTGCACCATTCTCCAATTGCAGAAGCACTGGCCCAGAAGTGACTCAGTAATTTCATTACTGGCATCGTGCGTCTTGCGGGCAGTGCTGAGGAACGGGGAGCTGATGGCTTTCTTTAATAAAGCTAAAAATAATTTCTGATAAGTGTTATTCTGTAATTGTTAACAAGTGGAAAATCACTATCTTAATTTTGTGCCCATGAGTAGCACAGCAGGCTTTGACTACATATCAGGGTCCCTTAAGGTCTACTAATACTGTCTCAACAGCCCCACATCCATGCCTGGGTACCTTCTAAGCCTGTCTCCCCTTCATTTCCTTCTGGTGCTCACAGGCCATATCAGCAGGCAGGAACTATTTTCAGAACAAAATGCCCTTCATTTTTTATGACTGAACCTCCCTTCTTTCCTAGGGAAGCTGAGGCGTGTGCCAGGTGGTGTATTGTACAGGTGTCTTCTTGATGCAGGCTTTGGCATCTGGGGCCTCCCAGCCCTGTGCAGTCACAGAGTGTTTCCTGACATTGTTCACTGTAACAGCTATTTGTTTTCATCATTTCTTCACTGAAACCACCATTTCCCACTGCTACTGCCAGCCATATTATTCTTGCAGAGGCTGCATTTCAGTGGTTCAGTGACCCGTGTATTAACTAGCCTTTGTACCAAAATGCTTGAATTACTGTTTTGCAATTTGAAATGAGCAGTGCCACAAAAATGCTAAATGTTATCAGTTCCTGGTTTTATTTCCTTCCTTTGGAACAGGTATGAATGAAACATTTGTGATAAATAAGACTATATTACTCATGCCTAGTATTGCTAACTATTCTGAATCTCAGATGAGCAATTTTCCCTTGCAGGACAGATATTGCTATCTTTCTGGTCAATTTGCAGCATGAGTATTGCATTTTGTTTGTTACCTCTCCCTGTGGATTCAATCTGATGTGCCATTCTCCTTTGCATGTCCCTCCACCCCCAGCCTTGTCTTACATGCTGTACCCAGGCTGTGCATTAAGCCATTATATTTTGCATTTGCCTGCCTCACGGTGAAGCTGAATCAGATAGGACCCTGTCCACACTACTGAAGCTAATAAAAGCTTTTTCATTAACATTAATGGGAATTCAATCTACTTTCGGCATGTTGCTGCACATCCTGATTTTCTGCTGATATTTTAGCAGGACCAAGTGGTACAAAGCCACTCTAGAGCAGGCCAAAAGTGTGCACCTAGCTCCCACTAGCATGCACTGGAGCGAGACACATGGCAGCTTTTGAAGGTCTTGTCTTTGGACTTGTAATGCATTCGAGGAATTCGGTATGAAAGGTACTATACCTGCTTAGCCCAGTACTATAAAGATAGGAATATAAATACCACTGTTGCATCTAGCCAGCTCAGTAGTTTCTGTTATCCTGTATGGAGTATCCAAGAATAACCAAAAAACACCACTTTTTTGTGGTTTGTCTTTGTGGAAGATGCAAACAAATCCCTCCGTTCCCCATTAGGTAGTTACAGGATAATTGCTGCTTGTGCTTCTTCCAACCCACCATATTTAATAGCTCACTAGCGTACCAAAACTTAAAGATGTTCATATCTTCTAACTTTTGAGAATTATTTCTGGTGCTGGATGTTCTTGTTTTCTGTGTCAGTGACTGATCCTTTTGTCTCTGATACTTTGTAGGGCCATTAAATTGAAATTTAGTTAGACACACCAAAAAGTACACACACTAAAAAAACACTCGCTGCTGATGCAAACCGCAAATTTATTCCTCTAGTCTCAAAGTGAGCACTATTGGTATAGCATAACAAGCACAGTGAGGGTTGTTGAATAGTGAGTGGGGAAGCTTTTAAGGAGCCATGTTTCAATTTCCATCTTCCATGAGGTGACTATTTTAAGAGGTGATTATTTTAAGAATTTTGAAAGACCTTTTGTCTATGGCCTTTTAAATAAATGCAGTTTAGTTTGTTCCCTGCCCCTCCCCCACTCCCTCCCTGCTCTCCCCCTCACCCCTGCTCATGTAATAACCATGAGATATTTCTACTTTGCTTGCTAAGTATATTCACTCTTCACCCTCTTCACCAGATGAAGCTTACCTGTTAGTGCAGCTTGCACTGGAGATTATTCAGTGCAGTAGAATCCCAGTTTTTGCTCACTTTGTGGCACACTGCTCATTAGGCAAGGTGAATGATGTTGTTTCTGTGTAGAACAGCATCAGTCCTGTCTCCTTTTCAGTTTGTATCATCTCATTACAGACCTCCAGTTTCTGTGGTCCCCAAGTTTCCCCTTGTTGCTTGTTAGCTCTCCTCTTAGTGTTATCTCCTCATCTTTCAAGGATGCAGGGCAAAGGATCTCAGTAGGTAGATACTTTGCTGAGGGAAAAGCACACACAATTAGCATTTAATGAACAGACTCTGAAGACATGCATTTAAATTAGCACTTAGGGCTGAAGGTGTATGGAGAAAGAAAGGTAAAATGTTGTCATCAGTGGCAAAAGAAGTTATATGAAATAAGGACAGGAGGATACCATGCTGTAAACATGGAGATAAATCTTAGATTTTCTTGTAGGTTATATCCAGTTTATGAAACACTAGAAATCTTTTGTAGAACTGGTGTTGAATACATGTGTGATAGATAGCTGAGACAAGGTATGGCCGTTCTCTCCTCATGTAGTGGACATGTAAGGCTGTGTTGGGTTAAATTTCCTACAGGATAATGTGGTGAGGGAGGCATTGCAGCTACAGCCTGCTTACATTCTCACACCAAGCAGCTGATGTCTAGGATTTGAACTTGTTATTCCTCTTTCTCACTGTGATATATTGGTCTTCAAGCCAATGGCCTCATGGTATTCCCCTGCTAATAGATGTCTGTGGTTTCTTCCCACACCATCCCCTATCTGCACCCAGCTCTTTAAAACCCTTTAGGAATCCCATTTCTGGAAGCTGTGCTGCCTGTCCTCAAGTTGCAAGTTGCTACAGGCATGAGGAGACTCTTTCTTGTACCAAAATTTCCCGATTTCCTTCTCACCTTCTTTTGCAGAATCCTCTTCACCCTCTGTATGCCTTTTCTTGGTCATGCCGACTAGATGTCTGCATATCATTCCTTCTCTGAATTTTATTTTTCCCTGATAACTTGTATACATTTTAACTCCCTCAGCCTGAGTTACTTCATTCTTATCTCACTGCTTTGACAAAAAATTTTTCTTTCTCCTCTGGATTTTCTCCTCTTGATTGTGACCAACCAGTCTACTGACTCTGGTTTCTGCAATAGGCTTTGTTTCCTCTCAGCAAGGTCAGGTTTTGAAATTCTTCTAAGTGAAAGTTTTAAATACTTGTAGATTCTCCAGTGATCAGACTCCATGACCATCAACTGTCATTCACAGTATTCCCCTGTAGGAAGAATCACTCTTGAACATACAAAGTTTTACTTAAACATGGGCCCATATCAAGTGTGGTACCTGCACATCTGTGGAGGTTGATTTCTGAGCATTTAAATGCTGATCATAATGTGCATTTGATTTAAAAAAAAAAAAAAAGTTCAAAATAATTTTTGAAGGTTAGTTGAACAGAAGTGGATTATTATTTTTTTTCTCTTTTTTTATCTCCTTCATTTGAATCTTTTCAAAATGTGCTGTACAAAGCCAGTGTATCTCCTGCCTACGGAGAAGGGCTATTGTGCTCCACATCTAGGGTGGGATTTCTTTAAGTTCATATTCATTCTATTCTTCTCACTGGACTTTCTCCTGCGTATCTGAGTGCACTGAAGCAGATGTGCTGCAAATAGGCAACATGCTCCCATTTCTCCTTTTGTTTCTTCCTGATCAGACTGGAGCCAAGAGCTGTGCAAAGTGGCAGCAGGTTTTTATTTCCCACTGTCCTAGTTGGGGTGGATTTATGCTAGGATAACAGCCAAGCTGTGTGTCTCTGGTCTCCCACTGTAACTCCTGTTGAGATAAAGAAAAGGGGCTACTTCAGCAATTAAACTGGAAGACGTCTCAAAATTAAGTAACATCTCCATGGCTCCCAGCCCCAGAGGCTCCATATGGACTTACCCAGCTGGGGATCTGTGGAGTTTTGGCTCTAGTTCAAGAGCCACAACTGCTATTCACATGTGTGTTTCTGGGTCTCCATTTCTGCCTCATCCACCCCCCCATAACTACAAACCATCCCAGTATCTACTAGTATCTATGTCCATAAAGTTTTCACTCTGGCTTGCTGCAAATGAAAGATGGCCACCAGCCCCAGCAGGTCAATATAATCTGCTAATAAAACGTCCACTGGTATTGGCAAGAAAGCCCCTAGGGAATATATCTTCTGGAAAGACAACAATTAAGAGATGGTTGGGGTAATTGTGCTTGATCGAAGAGAGAAATACTTTTTCTAGTAGAAAAATGAGCGCTTAAAAATGTTTGGCCAGCCGAGGACAATTATCCAGCTGGTGATGCGCAAGTACAGAGGGCAGTTAATCCATTTTAAATCGCTCTTGCAGTCAGAAGAGTGACTGGGAAAGGCCACCAGGATGGCTCTTGCTCTGGGTGCTGTCCAAGGGACTTTGCTGGTGGTTGGGACCAGGCTTGTTGGGTGCAACCCCTCTTTTCCCTTCTGTGTACCACCAAGTGTATCTGTCCTCCTTACAGACCTGCAGAGGCAGCCTGGAGCCTGAGTGTGAGGAGGGGCTTTATTCTCTCCCTCACAACATATTGCTTGCAGTACACAGTCTGCTTCCAAGGTTTAGCTGACAATGCTCTGTTGTTGCAGGAGCCCACCCCATTTACCAACTGCCTACCGTGGCAGCACTGACCCCAACAGGCGGAACTGTTCTTCCTGTCAAAGAAAATATAGAGGCGTGACTGAAATGCATGCAGAATACACTGGACAAGGAAAACAAAGCCATCTTTGTGGTCTTTCCCCTCACTGATATGTTTTAAATACTGAGTCACAAAATCTTTTTTTTTTTTTTTCTCTTGGATGCATTTCCCTTGGATGATGAAAGGAGAAAGAACTGGGTTGTGAGTGATACAAATATGGCATTTTTCTAAATTTACTCAGAAGATGAACCAATCAGTCCATCCTGGGATTTGTCGGCAGCAGGAATCTAAACACCTGCTAAGATTTCCTTTAACTTGTGTGAGTAAAACAATTCAAACTCGCACATGTGCTACAAAAGAAGGAAGGGAAGAAAAGCTTGAGTGCTGGCACACTTCCCTACCACCCCCCTTTCCCTGTAACTGTGAAAATCTGAATTCAGATGCTCATTTGCACCAGCACAACAGCAGGAGAGACGCCTCCCGGTTTTGTCTCGTTTAAGAATTGGAAAGCACCAAAGCGCTGCTGTAGAGGATCAGATGTGAGCATTACCTCATCACCACGTAGTGTTATTGGCTGGAGATAACTGGAGGTGGGGTGTTGGTGCCTACCCACTCTGTGAGTGCTGGGTTTTCTCATTATCTCTTTCTCTTTCTTTCAAAACAACTGACCCTTCTAAATGTATGTCACCTATAGGGACAGCCTGCCTTTGTGGAAGCATCTTATAGAACCTGGGAGGAACAGCACAAATGTGATCATAAAGAGATTGAACGAGATCAATAAAATACAATTTTAAAACAAATAAATAACCCTTTAAATGCAATAAGCGACTCTGTATTCAATATGGAAGTTTAAATATCCTTTAAAAATGGCTATTAAATCCCACAGAACAGCTCTAAAAATTATGTAGCCATTAGAATCCATAGGGCTTCCTGATTTTTACTTTTTTTATTAAGTTTCTGTATGCTTCCTAAGGCTAAATTATGTCATATTTATTCAGGACCACCTTCTGTCATTGTCTTTCAGAAAAGTCATCATTGATAGCAGTGAGCATGAAAAGCCTGGTGATGACATTACTTACCTCTTATGAGTACCTGGCTCCTCAGTCGTTGAGAACATACTATCCTATTGGGAGACACCAGGAAATTAGGATTCCAGCCCTAAGGTAAATCCCAAAATACTTTCAGGGTGAGAAAGCTAACTCTCCTTTTATAGACAAAGAAAGCAACAGCAATTTAAGTCACCTGCCATTATGATAGCTGCACGGAATCAAGACTAGAGGCATTGTGTGAATCCAAGCAATGCTCATGCCTCTGGCCTTGTTTTTCACTTAGATCTCACTTCTGTGAAATGCCTTTTGACACAAAAGCAATTCAATGTAAATTAGGAAAGGATCTCAAGATTTCTCTCTTGATGAATAACGTGGCCAGGTGCAGACCCAGCTCCAAGACCCTCTTCAGTATCTGTGCCATACAAAGCTGTATGCCATGTGTGCTGCCACTGGCCTTTAATCCTTTATTTCCTTTATGGTGGTTATTAATAGGGGACTGAATTCTCTCTCTCTTTGTCTCTCTGATGTCGTTTCCTTTGTTTCCTTTTAGGAGCAGCACAAGGGGATAGAGAGCAGACAAACTGCATTATCCTGGTAATTAACTATCTCAGCAATGTAGTGGCACCACAGCAGTGGTAATGCTGAGTAACAATTTGCATACATTAATTTTCATGTCCCAGGAAAGCAATTTTTCTGTAGCATTTACAAGAAAAATAAGGAGAAAAAAAAAAAAAAAAGGCAAGGGGGTGGGGTGTTGAGCTGGTGTAAATGTAGGATTTTAATTCAGAATGTGTCCAAAGAAAAAGAATGAGTGAAGATCTGAAGGTGCTTGTTCACCTTGTTCACGTGGATGTAATTCTTCTGGAAACACTTAGTTGACTGTGCTGATCCAGTTTGGAGAGAGATTCAGCACCCTTAGGACTCACTGATTACAACCAGTGCTGTGAGTGCAGACTGTCTTAGCTGCATGCAACATCGTGGCTCTGCATGTGCAGCACTCGTGATGCTGCATGGGTGCTGCCCTCTCCCTGCATTGCTTCCTGGCTCGTGGATTTCAATTCCTGCAAGAAAAAGAGCTCTGAGCAAAAGAGAAGACCTCCAAAACCTGTCACCATATCAAGTGATCATGTCCTAGCAGTGTTTCCATAGGAGACACAGAAGCTTTGGCAGTCTGTCACTGATAAACTCCTTTCCATCCTGGGCTCCTTTACACATCAGGGCTGTTAGGGGAGGTGATAGCCCCCCAGACATTGAGAGAAGAGTGGGGCTCTTGGATTTGGGGTACAATGAAAAAGTCCATTGCAGGGGCTGGTTGAAGGTGAGAAAAGAGACTCAAGCTGTGCTTGGCATGCTGCTGCAGCTGCCCAGGCTCTGCTGCCCCTCCGCGCCAGGTGTGATGGTGAGCTTCAGCAGAGAAAAAAGTCAAGCTCCTACACAGGCAAAGCCAGAAGACCTATTTTCCTCTGATCTAAACCACTACATGATGGTGGTGATGTCAAAACTGATGCCATACTATGGTTATTCCAGCATGCCTTTGAGCCCAGTTTGGTGGAAACAATTAAACGTGAAAGAAGTGTCCATGATCTGGCAGGCAGGGAGAGGGTACCTTGAGCTGGCTTCCAATCGGTGGGAACATGCAAGCTCTGTGTTATCCTCTCATATTTCTCCACATTCATATCTGTGCAACCTTGCAGCATGTGGCACTTAAACCTCTTCTTATTCTTTTTGATGATTTACTCTGTGACTTTGGGAAAATTACTTTGCATGCCTGAATTTGCCCATCCATAACTTAGATGCATTAATTAAACAGCTTCCTAGAGGGACGTTGTGAGATTTAATGAAATCATGCTTGCAAAGTAATTTGAGTAATTTCAGTTGAAAACTGCTAGAGAAGTGCAAAATGCATTATAATTAAAACAGAGAAGATACAAAATATTAATAATCAAAAGGTGCTAAAGCTGCTGATCACTGTAAAGGGGGAATATTTATACTTGAAGTTACTAATAAAAACATCAATCACTGTGTTACAAAGCAAGGTTTTATAGCTACATAGCATTAGATAATCTTATACTATTTCTCATTCTGCTTAGTCTTTTCATTGTCTTTACACAGAAAGAAAAATCTATTAAACTGATTTACTCTGGATTTATATCAAAAGGAGGTCAGCATTGTGCTCAAAATATGTCAAAAGAGGGTAAAGCCCTGGCATGCCTGTTCGTATGGCTATCTTTACTTGCAGCAGAAGTCTAGGGAGTGACTTGCCTGAGAGAGTGCAGAAGCTTTTGTGGAACTGGTGCCTTGGTATGAAGGAGCAAGGGAACAATGCGGTCCACAAAGAGTACCAAATCCTCGGAGAGGGGAGGGGAATTGTATAGCACATGCCAGAGCCTTTTCAGCCATTGTAGATTTCATTATGTAATGCAGAAAATGGGGATTAGTGTGACCATACACACCTACATAAAGCAAAGCTTATCTTTGCCTGTACTGTTGAGATTTAGTCCTGGCTGGCAACTAAGCACCACACAGCCACCCTCAGTGGGATAGGGAAGAGAAAAACTGAGAAAACACATGGGTTAAGGTAAAGATAGTTAAATAGGCAAAGCAAAAGCCCTACACTCAAGGAAAGCATGAATTCTTTAAGGAATTCATTCACTACTTCCCACGGGCAGGCAAGTGTTCAGCCATCTCTGGGAAAGAAGGGCTCCATCATGCCTAATGGGTGTTTGGGAAGACAAACACCGTAATTCCAATTGTCCCACCCTTCCTTCTTTTTCCCCCAGCTTTATATACTGAGCATGATGTCACAGGGCATGGAATATCCCTTTGGTCAGCTGTGGTCAGCTATCATGGCTGTATCTCCTCCCAGCTCCTTGAGCACCCCCAGCCTACTCACTGATGGGGTGAGGAACAGAAAAGGCCTTGATTCTGTCTAAGCACTGCTTAGCAATAATGAAAATATTCCCGTATTATCAACACTGCTTCCAGCAGAAATCCAAAACATAGCCCTCTGTTAGCTACTATGAAGAAAATTAACTCTATCCCAGCCAAACCCAGCACTCATGCCCTCACAAAAGCTGAGGGGAAGAAGGCAACAATTCTTGTGAAGTATTTCAGAGAAAACTGTTGGAGACGCAGCAGAGCAAAACCAGAGAAGACCAACCAAAGAACAGAATGTATATTCAAGACAAATCCAAAACCCCAAAATCTAAAATATTTTGCATCTTGATCAAAAAAATTTTGGATCTCAAAAAGAAGTCCAAGACTGGATGCAGGTTTATGCCAGTTGGTTCTACTGCATTCTTGCAAACCCCTCAAACCACAGTCTGCACTGTGCAGCCTGCAAGGCCTGTATCCCCCCTCCATAATAAGGGAGGCAGCTGATCCCCTGGCAGGAAGGTTGCCTGCCAGTGGGTCAGTGCAAGCTATCAGCCTTGAGAGGAGGTGTAGAACCTGATCCACCTTACAGATGGGGACAAGTCCTCAGGCAGTTGAAATGGTCTGCTCTTCATGTACAGCTGATACCAAATGAAGGGCTGTGTAATCTTTTAAATACAAGTAGCTTTCCCATTATGGGGAAATTTATTCATGCCCTGTCTTCAGAGGTCAGTGTTGAATTGGGGAAGAAGAGGTAAGAATAGATTTTGATTATCTGGAAATGTAAGTGTTTAAGCTAGACTTTGAATTTCAGTTTCCTAGGTGTGTCTATGAAACTTGGCTCTCATACTGGTAAAAAAATAAACATTTTTAATGTACTCTAGGAACTGATTTTGTTTTCATGGAGCTATACTGGACCCCTCCTGAAAAGAAATGGATATTTGTCTCAGCATGGGTATATCTTAGAAGTTGTCTTTTCTGGGCATGGCAAGCCTGAAGGGTCCCTGGGTGACTGTCAGGACCCTGGCTGACACCAGCCTCTGAGTTTTGAGGGATTTCTGGCTAAAGCTTCCCATTTTTGCTGCTGAGGAGCTCAAGCAAGTGAAGCTTGAGTTACAAAGCCTGGTTCCTGTAAGCTGATTCCTGCTTCATCCTCAGACCATGAGCTCCCAGAAAAGCGTACTCCAAAAAGTGCCTGGTTTAGGAAGGACCACATATGCTGTGTAGCTCTTAACATCTCTGGACAGTGTCTTGATGAAGTGTACATTTTAAAGAGTGAGCAGGGAATGAGAAAGAAAGGGATAATCTCTCTTCATTGAAAAGACAAAAGAAGAAATGTGGGAAGTATTCCAACTCTCTGCCACAAAAATACCTTAATGTATTAGTCATCTGAGTGACTGCAACATGTTCTGACAGTTCTGATGCCAAATTTGTGACTGAATTACCGAGGAAAGCCAGGTGTCACTAGTCTTTCTAGCAATGAGTGACACCCTGGATATATTCTTTGAAAAAGCCTGCTTTGTGTTAGGCAGCTTGGGGTCCAAATGTTTACAAACCCAAACTCTGAGTCCATCCGCACTCTGGGGAGCAGCTGTGAGTCTGACGGTGGCTGCATTTCTAAAGTGGTATTGAAAGCCTCAGCCTTGGTGTTGTGAGAGTAAATATGCGTGTGCTTTTACTCAGAGCAACTTCACAAAATAAGAAGTTTCCTTGGTGCTATAGGTAGATGTGACCCAGCTGTGGAGCTGGGACTCTGTTACATGAAGTAGTTCATGTATTCAAAGAACTGGTCTGGTCTGTGGGAAAGCAGAAATAATTTTCCCATTAAATCTGTTCCTGTCTAGTATATTTCAGATATTTAGCAATAAGATTTCTTCTCTTTGTGTACTATGGACAGATACCGAAGAAAAATATAGACGTGTGACAACTGGGTATCACCCTTCACTTGAATTTCTGAAAGTATGTTGCAAAGGTGAGAAAATGATCCTTTCCCCTCTTCTTACAAATGAAAGGGGCATAAAGCCAGGACAGAAGTGCTGCATGTGGCTGAAGAGAATAATAGAAGAGATGGGAATAGTGTCCCTCTGGTCCCTGTTTCCAGGGGTGCCTCAAGCTCAGAAGAGCAGGTGAAGGCCAACAAATAAGCTGGAGACAGCACCGTAATCATGGGCTCTTGGCTTGCACCCCGGCTAAGTGTTGAGTCCTGTTCTGTGTCAAAGGAAGGACCTTTGGAAGGGGCACCAAAGCACATTACATCATGAAAAGTGATCCTAAGTATCTCTGCTATGGAAGAAATAGTTCTTTCTTATAGTTGTATGAATTATCAGAGGGTTTATCACTCGCTCCATTAGATTTTTACACCTTTTTACCATTTCAGGTTGTCAATAAAGCACTTAAATATATACAAATACTCTGACTGTGGAGAACTATAGGTGTTAAGCCAAAAAGGACCATGAAATATCCTGAGTTTGCCTTCCTCATCATCAGGGGCCACTAAGCTTCATCCAATTACTTGTGTACCGATTTCAGTAACTTCTGCTTAGTTAATACAAGCTTGATCCCAATTTGAGGATGTGAAAGAAGCAGGAGTCATCATTTCCTTTAGTAGCTTATCCCATTAGTTTGCATCTCTACTGGAGGGACTAGGGATGAGCCTAGTAAGAGGAATAACTGAAAATAAAGTTTATTTATACCTTTGAAACTGCATAGCTTTATATCTGAATGCTCAGCCTAGAGGTTTTCTAGCTGCTTGTTTATCTCACAGAAATAATGTTCGTATAGTTTGTCAAATCAATTCATGATGTTTGTCCTTTATCTTGACTTCTTTGCTCTAAGCAAGCTGAGCTTCTTCATTTTCCCACTGTAACACATTTTCTCTGGCTAATGGAAAACTTCTCTGGAAGCTTTCTGCCTCTCTCAATTTTCAAGTATCTTTTAAAAAACTTAGATAACAGATTTGTCTGTGGTATTCCATCATTGGTCTTGCCAGTCTCACATAGTCTGATAAAATTGTTTGCCTGCTGACTCCTCCTCTGTTCAGACACTCCTCTTTTCTTGTACAGGGTCAAGAACCATGGAAATGAAAGAAAAAATTCCTTTTCTTCTAGTTCCAAATATAGTCAATTGTTTGGAACTCGGTGGTGTGGATTTCTTGAAGCAGAAAATGAAAATGTACTAAATAGGTAAAGGAAACAAGGTAAGAGTCTGAAAATAGCCAACTTTTCTAGAATAGCTCCGAGAATAGTTCATTTCCCATATCTCTAAACCTATTCTTAGGCTAGTCATTTACTGGATGAACTCAGTGTACTTCTCTTAACAATGTCTCAGTTAAGGACGTCTGAGCAAAGTCTGGATAAAACACAGTTTGGCCCGGTTGCAGCTCTGTATCTTCTGTTCCTGCACCTCTTCTGGGATTCCTGCGCATGTGCATGTCACTGGACAGCTGCTGGTTGTTCTACTTACAGTCTTTCATCTTCTCACACATTTGTGAAGAACATGGATGCAGTCTTTCATTTCACTTGGAGGAGATGTTGAGCCATAAATATGTCTGTATTGCTAATTTTATGATGACTTCACATAAATCGAAATACTATCATTTTATCACATTGACAGTGATCCACCTATATTACTCTTGTAAGTGTGAGCCACAAACTGCAGTTTAGGATCAGAAGGAAACATCTACAAGAGGCAGATGGTTCAAGGCATATTTTCAAAAAACTGGATTTTCTCAGTCTGAAAATGAGACCAGCCAAACTGATATTGATCAACCAATTATCTGGTAGACGTTTTGGAGAACCCTTGAGAATCTGCAAACTTCTTTGAGGTCCTCAAAGAGCAGACCTCTTCTGAATATCTAGTAAAAAAATGCAAGAGCCAATGAAGCTGAAGATTTCATAACTTAATTAAAAGTAAGGTGAAACTAATCAGATTTATTAATAAAAAATCAAAACAAGACAAAATTCTAGAGTCCAAAATTGAATTCATATCTGATTATAAATTTTTACATTTAAAACAGGCCAGCAGGCCAGTGGATTTTTCATAATAGGCCAATGGACCATCCCTGCTACCACTGCAGTCAATGGAAAAGGCTCTGGGGAAAAGCAGGAGTGGAATCTCTTTAATTTCCCATTTTAGATATATATTGATTTATTTTTTTTGTAAATGGTTGTCAAAGCTGGGAAAAACACAGTTGCAGTAAAAGTCAAATTGTTCACAGAGTTCTAGCCATTTTTTCTCATCCCCCCAGTGTTACTGATTCTTTGTGGACTCCCTAGCTGTTATTCTCTAGAGCAGGAGAATGAGGGCTATCAGCCAAGCAAGCTATTATTTATTACAATCTGTAGTGGGAGTGATGGCAGCTGTTGATGGTAGTTTTTCATTAACAGTTAAATAAAGCCAATAAATGTTGCAATGCACTGCGCAATGGCAGATGGAGAGCTACAGAACAAGTTTCTACTTCAGCCAGTGCTCCATGTTTATCTCTACTTTGAAATACCATCTAGATAGAAAGGAGTTTTTTAAAAAAAACACCTGTTCACATACCTTATTCCCACATAACATTTATGTGGCTGGAAATGTAGTCCAAATACAAACTGCTAGGATAAAACAGAGTGCTTATGACCAAAAGGATGAAAAAAAAAAAAGGAGGAGAAAAATAATCCCTTTCCACAGAAAAATTGGTTCCTTCCTAGAACACAGTTTCTAGCCTATCTTATGTTGTTGTTCTTTGCAGAACTGAGTGGATGCCTAGGCCTGGAATAAAGCAACAGCCCATGCTTAACCTCAAACTTTTACAGCTTTCTTTTACTGAACCAATAGTGCGTGTTAAGATAAAAATGCTCTTTCCATACTGTTCTTTATGTCTGGCTTGGCATTTTGCTTGAAAACTTGCTTGTGTATCTTTACACTCAGATTTTAACATAGGCAAAGAGGTGGCCTCATGCAGAGAAGTCTAAGCCTGCCTGTTTGAAACGGAACAATCTGAAACAGAAAAACAATATCTGGTTCTTGAATTTCATTGATCTTAACCTCTAGGAAAACTTTTCTTTTTCATCTGTTTCTTTAAGGTGGATGATTACTGACAGAAAGTTCTTTCTGGTACCAGCAACTGCACTACTTTCAATATTGTCATGATGACTACTGTACAGAATCTGGAGAGATGTTGTAAGTGGTTTTCCAGCCATTACATAGTGTCTTGCATATCTTATGATGGTAATGTGCTTCTAGCATTGTCATTTTTATATTGAAGAGAAAAGAATATAAATGAATTGGACCAGGGTACCAAACCTTTAAGTTGTTCTTGAGTCTGCTGGTGGTCCCTGCTGTATTTTGAGTCAGGAGCCAGAGAAAACAGCAGTGCACATATAGGCCCTCCCTACCAGTAAATAGGCTATTTGATGCCTGACGCATCACTGCAGTTTCTGTACCTTATTGCTGCTAGTGAGAATGATGCAGCACCATATTTCCAAGTGAATGCCCAAACCTCATGAGTCATAGCTGTACTCGGAAGGGAGGCATAGAAACTCATTTTTGATTTACCTGTATTGCAGTGGCTGGAAAGTTAAAACAATCAAAAATATGAAGTTAAAGTCTGGTAAACTGATATTCTGATGCCAATATGAAAAAGTAACCTCATGCTGAAATGTAAATTAGATTACTGTACTTTAAACGATGTGCTCCAGGAAAGCTGCTACTCCAAGAGTGGCTGATAACAGCAGGTGATTTTCCCATGTCCCAGCTGCTTCATTGCTATCATATGGTGAGATTGTACCATTTATAGAAAAATCACTATAAACAGCAGCCCAACCAAAAGGTGCTGCATAGACTCTCTGCAATAGAGCACATATCAGTAGCAGGATCACTAGTGCAAAAGGTGCAGTTAGATGTAGGATGACGTAATTGGCATTCTGCCTTGAGAACTAAACCAAAAATGTTCTGCTCTCCCTCACTCTCTTGCTGCAGGAGAAATGGAGAGCAGCTGCTAGTAACAAAGGCAGTGTACAAGCTGGAAATAGATGGGCCACTACATTGTACCCCACTTCTTCTTCATCCAGCCACTGGGAAGGAGTATTGATGAGCTCTGTTTACTCTTACCTCTTTGCAAACACTAATTTCCACCATTAAACCATTAAACATAGAATCACAGAATCATAGAATCATAGGATGGTTAGTTGGAAGGGACCTTGAAGATCATCGAGTTCCAACCCCCCTGCCCTGGGCAGGGACCCCTCCCACTAGAGCAGCTTGCTCAAAGCCCCATCCAGACTGGCCTTGAATGCTTCCCGGGATGGGGCAGACAAAACTTCCCTGGGCAACCTGTTCCAGTGCCTCACCACCCTCTCAGCAAATAATTTCTTCCTAATATCTAATCTAAATCTCACCTCTTCCAATTTAAAACCCTTACCCCTTGTCCTATCACTACACTTCCTGACAAAGAGTCCCTCTCCTGCTCTCCTGTAGGCTCCCTTCAGATACTGGAAGGCTGCTAGAAGGTCTCCCTAGAGCCTTCTCAGCCCCAGCTCTCTCAGCCTTTCTTCATAGGAGTGGTGCTCCATCCCTCTGATCATCTTTGTGGCCCTCTGATAGACCCATTCCAACATGTCCATGTCCTTTCTATGTTGAGGACTCCAGAGCTGGATACAGCACCCCAGGTGGGATTTCCTGAGGGTGAGACTTCTTGTGTACCTATGAAATGAAGGTTTTCCATGGCTGTTAGGAAAAAAAAACCAGTGCCTAAATGGCTAATGATGACATTTTAAAGACAAAATAATGAAAACACATCAGCATTTTTCTTATTAGGTGAACCTGTGAAAATTCTTGTGGATACTGCTTGAACCTGTATAATCTATAAAGGACACACTGATCCAGCTGTGACTTTCTTTTTAGACATAGATCTTTAATGTGTGAGAGAAATATGTAGAGGCAGAACCTTATTTTTGGATGATACTATGGTATGTTAAAAAGTGGAGGGTCATCGATGTCATGGAAACTTTATTATTGCTCCCAGATGATCAAATCCTCTTTATCACCAGAAACTTGATATACTTCTTTTCATAAAATAAACTGTACTTATTTATTGTTTTCTATGAGGAAATTCAATGAGAAAGCAGAAGAGCATTTTCCATGGGGGAGGCTGCAATGCATATTTTTCCTCTCAAGTGGCTGCAGCAACACTGAGAGCAGAATAGTGCCTGCCTTTGTATAGAATCATAGAATTGTCTAGGTTGGAAGGGACCTTTCAGATCATGAGTCCAACCATCAACTGAACTCTGATAAAAAATCATCACTAAACCATGTCACTAAGCACTATGTCAACCCTTCTTTTAAATACCTCATGGGATGGTGCCTCAACGACTTCCCTGGGCAGCCTGTTCCAAGACTTAATAACCCTTTCAGTGTAAACATTTTTCTTAATATCCAATCTTAACCTTCCTTAAAAATGCAAACCTTTTGCTCTCTGGCTGAGAGAGGCAGTGGGGTGCTGAGCTGCCCCCCACCTCCTTAGCCTAGGGCAAGCACAGCACTGAAAGTAGCAGGTTGAAACCAAACAACCCTTTTCAAAAATTAAAAAAAAAAAAAAATACAGAAAATGCTTTTTATCAGGACTGCATCACAAGTATCTCCCACAGCCTGGCAAGACAGAGCACAGGCAACAACCAGCATTGCCTGGTTTACATACACCTCTATAAAAAACACCTGTTTACATACAGCTATTTACAAAGTCAGCCTCCAGTGATGATGTTTTCATCTGTCGTACAAAGAGCAGTGCTCCTCACACACTCTGAAGTCTGTGTTTATAGGTACCATCTCTTGACTCTGCAGCCTTGTGATCGAGCTGCTTTTGGTGCAGCGTGTCACTGAGGGATGAAGATTCCCTCACCACTGAGGGTCTGCCAGATCAGAGAAGGAGGCAGCAGGGCAGAGAAATCCATGTTCCTTGCTATTGCAAGTTTTGCTGGCATTATCTCATACTGAGAGTGTAGGTAGACTTAAGATACAATTTGCCTTAGTGAGAAGAAAGCCGCAGTAAAAAAAAGAGGAAGCCTAAGAGAAGTTTTGTGGATGGCTGCAGGCCATGAAGTCCCCTATGCTCCCCGTGTTATGATGCAGGGAGTCTAGTGAGAGCATGGGCTTCAGCCAACGGATAGAAGGGATGATAATCCCTGCCCCATGCAGCACCTCAGTCCCAGCCCATGCACCCCCAAACCACCTTCCTCCTTTGCTCTGTGCTGGCACACAGGTAATGACAAACAAAATGTCTGTAACCCCAAATCAAAAAGGACCTCAGACAGAGGCTTAAAACAACTTTTTGGGAGCTACCTATGCTGCCTGTGAAGTGGTGATGAACATCTGCATTCAGACACCAGGAGATCTGTAACTGCAGCCCAGGACACTACTGAGGGGGCTCTGATCCTTAGCACTTAGACCCAGACAGGAGGTCAGCCCCACTCTGCAGGAGGTCCCCATTTTTTATTCAGATCCAGAATTCTCTCTCTTTCTAAATTTATGAAACACTGACAGTTCTATTAATTTCCAACAGAAATACATGCTCACCCCATATCTAAAAAATTTCTTATGATTGACATCAGTGGAGTGGATCTTAAGGAATGATTACCTTCCTTTGAATTGGCTTTCCCTGTGGAAACTCATGGTCTTCTGCTTACTGGGAACTTCTCTGGTAAATCTCAGAATTAATACCAGACACCCTCAGTGGGTTTAGCAGCTCTTCCCAGCCTCTGCCAAGTGCCCAGCCCCATGCCAGAGGAGCAGCACACATCTGAGAAGCTGGCAGATGCTCCAGTCTCTGCCAACAGAGCCAGCCACTCGCATGCTGCCGACAGAAAAGGAGGTGCTGGGCTGAGCCCATGGCAGAGCTCTTGGCTCTATAAAGCAGTCCAGCACAATTCCTCTTTGGTGGGTTTTGATTTGGCTTGGAGAGATGGGGGGAAGGGGCTGTCTTGGTTTTTGTTTCCTCAGCTGGGGGCTTCTAGCATGTCATTTTCTTCTGCGCATCTTAAGTCTCCAATCAGGGGCAATTATGATAGCACATTATGTAAATATTAAAGACAATTGCAGGGCTTTAATTAAAGCTAACTTTGTTTCTTTTTCCTCTCACTCCCTCACTCCTCTCGATTTAGTCAGGAACACAATAAACTTAATCAGCTGCCCCAAATTATGCATGCATTAGCCCGTGAGATTCAGCAAGGCCAGGCTTCTCAAGGACAAAGAAATATACTGAGCTCCAGCATCTCACTTTGTTTTCTCCAGCCACCTTTTGTGGTGTGTCATGGGAAAAATTCTAATGAGTCTCTGTGCTGCTGGAGAAATTCCTGTCAGTCGCAAGCCAGTTGCTTTCTCCACTCTATTTTCCCGTTACAATTTTCTGTTACCCTGTCCTCTTGTGAAGAAGGAAACTTGCATCAGGATAGACTGGACTGGCACTGGCTGATCATACTCTGTAACAGTTTTGCTTTTCTGGAGTTGATTTTCCTCCCTTCTCACACAACTTCAAGCTTTTTTGGCACTGTAGCACACTGATGAACACATGTTAGTTTGCATCTACAACATAGATTCTCTACATTCTCTTTCATTGTGCATGGATTTGATTGTGCTTGTCACATAGTATTTTCTTAAAATCTGCTGCAAAGCTGAGGATGTGATACAGTCTTCTGCTTCTAGGAAAATTTCTGGCACAGTGGAGAAGCAGAACAATTTGCTAACCCTTCCTCCTTGTAAATCTTCCAGCTAGCAAAACCGCTCAAATTAACAAAGCTTCAGGAGGGAGATATACCCTGTCCTTCTGACTTATCTTTAGGAGGGAAGGTTGCAGGCTGGCCTGTCTGATTTCTTTCTTTTTTTTTTTTTTTTTGGTCTTTTTTTTTGGCCATATCTCTCTGCCATGGTTTTAAAGACAGAATGATTTTAATCTCCAGGTCTGGTTTTTTTCTGCTTCGTGCTTCCTGACTGTTTCAATCGCCAGTGTGTTTCAGATTAGCCTGGTTCCGTGGCTCTGGGCAAATGAATTGTTTCCTGACACTGGGGCTGTGGATCAGCTGTGTGTGTGCATGCATGTGTGCACGGGGAGGAGGGAAAAAGAGGGGACAGCTGGGGGACACTGCCAGAGCCACCTGGAAGTGCCAGCGGGTGCTTTAGTGTCTGTACATATGTCCCCAAGCGCAGCCGTCATTTTGAGCATGCCCTGTGTGGTGGTGACAGCAGGGCACTGCTTGGACCAAATGGTTGTGGGTGTTCTTGTGTGCTCATTGACAGAACAGTATACTCGCTGCTCTTTGCATTAGGGGAAAAACCCCTGAAAACGCAGCGTGATGGAAACATTTGTGTTTATTTATGTCAGCACGGCAGTCTTGGTTTGAGAAAAAAAGACAAAAATAGCACTTTCTCCTGGTGTCCGGCTGGCTTGCTGGCCAGCATGCCACACATGGCTCAAGGACAGACAGGCTCAGAGTGTGCCTGCTGTGGGAAAGCACCGACAGGAAATGAGGGTGTAATCTGAAGCGTGACATCATCCCATCTATGGAATCAGCACCCATGCTTAATTCCTCCAGATCAAAGACAGATATTTACATATCTAAACTGAAGCCGTTTCCTATGATAGGATTGAAATCTATACCATTTAACACCTTTCCTGAGACATTCTCCACCATTTTTTTAGAAAATAAATATCTTGGGTTTGGTTTGACCTTTGGATACTGCTATGAGGAAGCTGTTCCTCAAGCACAGCCCCCTGCCCATGGATGAGGAAGGTGGGAATGTGCCTCTGCCGAGGTGCAGGGAACCATCCAAGAGCAGGACTATCTGAAGGGACCACATCAAACAGGGAGTCCAGCTCCAGAGCAGCTCAAGGGAGAATGGAAAAGAAATCTTTCTTTATCATCTATGCAAATCATTTTTTGCTTGCTAAAGTGAATTCAGAGGGACTTCCCAGAGAAAGCTGAGAATTTGTTATACTACTCCTATTGTATCTTGCTCAGGTTTGTTTTCAGTGCCAGGAAGTTGATAATTTTAGTGCAGATTAGCCCACTTTCTGTCAGTTATGTGTCAAGTGTTTCCTGCTAGCTTGGAACACAATGCTTATTTTATTTACCTACCCAAGAAAAAAATCTACAGGTGCCTAGGACCTATAGAGACTTTAAGTGACATAGATGTGACTTACTAATTATTTCCTGCCAACATTACTGGTTTTTCTAGTGAAACAGAATTTCTGGGATTTCTTACTACCACAACCATGCAAGAATATACTACAAATATACTAATTACAGATAGCCAATGGATTCAATTTTTTGGCTGCAGTGTAGTGAATTAAGTCCCTTAAGTTCCTATTTTCTAAGCCCATAAAATCCCTGTTCATTTGGATACTGGTCTCCTTCCTTTGCAATAATATAGCAAGGTATATTACCCTTCTCAGCAGAAAATGCTGGCAAATGAGAACAAGCAGGGAAGTGAATTTTCAATCAGAGGAGAGGTGAACTGTTAAAATTAGTGAGACTAAGATGATATTAAACGCATGGTGAGTAGGAAATTTTGTACTAATTTACCTGATAAGTGACTTTGTTCCTGTTAAGCCTAGAATAAATAAGAATACAGCAGCTACTAAGTCTTGTCATGATCTCATCTCCAGGTTTTAAAGATACACCATTCAACATTTACATCTAATGTTCTGTTTCAGAGGAAAGGTACTCTTTGATCTGGTTGGCTCTCTTCTTTTTATGGAGCAATCTTCAGAATTCAATTGTAATGAAGAGAAAGAAAGAAAGTATTGCTTACTAATGAAGTTGCAAACATTTTACCTTTTAGATCTTGGCAATGCCAGCTTGTCTGTTGTGTAATGTATTAAACTGTTATTTGTTTGGGGTTTTAATGCTTAGCTCTCGCTACCAGGACTAATGCAATGAAAACCCAAAGGATTTGACTTCATTGCGATAAGCCAAAGTCTCCACTGAAGGAAATGAAATGCATTTCCTGAATCTCTGGACAAAAGTTACCACAACAGCTTTGGTGCAGTTTTGTTAAAGAGGCTTATTGAAATAATGAAGTGGAGAATTGTCCAGTGTACCACTGCACAGCTAGAGAGCAAATGTCCTCTGCATGCTGCTAAATAGCCAGTCTGTTGAGCAGGTCTTCAATATCCCAGGTGAAGCTAATAGGAAGCAGCTGCCACATAGGGAGAATGCAATAGCACCACAGGTGTAAAGGGAAACCAGTGGTCTGAGCACAGAGAGCTAAAGAGAAGGTAAAAAGTCTTCTCTTACGTGCAGATGAAGGGTGAAAGGAAGAAAGAGAACAAGCTGATGTGTGACAGCTAAATCCCCCAAGCGAGTTCTGAAAAAAATCAAGGTAAATGCCAGGTCTGCTACATACGGTGTGATACACAGTGAACAATGATGCCCAGGTACAGGTCCAATAAGGTGTATACGCAGTTAATATTAGCTTTGGTTTATGAAATGAGATAACAATCATAAAACATTTTAACTTGCAGCTAAGGCTCCTGGGTGGAAGGAATAGAGTAACAGGAGGAGTGTAAGGGATGTGTAACAACATTATTACAAGGTGTAAGCTATCTGAGGAGGGAAGGAAGAGAGGAAATAGAAAGGAAAAGTATCTGAGGCATTCAAGTAGCTCTTGTTAGGCCAAGACCAAGCCATTATAAGACTACGGCAAGATGTGTGTTTCTTCATGAAAGCAGTTCCCCTTGCTGGTGAGAAAAGTGTGTGTAAAGTTAGTGGCATTGTCAGGGAGACAAGGAATTGTCTCACTTTCATATTTTCATTAAAAAAAAAAGAAGGCAGGAGACATATCTTTAGGAGCTTATCTGGTATAGGTCCTAGAGTACTATTTCTGCTCAGGAAAAAAAAATCTGGAAAAAAGGGTAAAGGAAGGAGAAGAAAAGAATTCTGTTTCAGAGAGAAATGTGGATTGGAGGTTACAGCAGATGCTGGACTCTCTGACTTCAAGATAGTAGAAGAGGTGGTCTGGCTTGGAGCCAGGCAAGACAGCTTGAATAAAAGGCACATTTTCATTGGACACTTGGTGGGGTTTTGCCAAAACTTTATCAAAATCCAGCTGTCTCTGCAGAACATACTGATTTTGGAAAATCAACACATTTTAACAGCTTTGTTTTCCACGACTCCCATAACCCTGGTTGTAGGTAGGTTTTATACCAAGAGATCTCTCCCTGAATTATCTGATGCAACATCTCAACTCTTCCCCTCTTGGAACTGCCAATACAACTCCATCATCTTCACTCCAGGTTGACAGAACTGCTAATAGTGCCATGCCACCAGCCATGGTGAAGCACAGCCTAAAGAGCTTCCCTTTTCAGTGAGCATAAACTTGGAGTGCTGGATCCCGTCTGCCTTTAACTTAAAGACTTTCTGGTCTTTTTGGACTGTTCATGTACAAGGAAATCCCCAGTGACCTGATGCAGAGTTTCAACTTCTTACTACTTTTGTGATTCTTTGTCTCTGAGATAGAAATGTGAATCATAATGGTCTGTCTCCACTTTCAGTTGGACCTAAGAGAAGAACCTAAAGACTGATGACTTTCAAACTTGAAAGAGCATCCCTGGATGACAGCAGGTAGAGATTAAGATTTCTAGGGGGAAGTAACCAATTTAAGCACTCAAGTATGTTTATATTTTATACTTTGCAAATATAAATCATCTTTGTAATGGCAGAGGTCTGAAATGTAGGAAAGAAAGAACTGAGCATTGAGATTAGCTGTCTTGACACTGATACCTCTTCTACTGGGGAACTGCAACTACAGCTCTACACTACAGGCCACAAAGGGTGTCTTTCTATATTCATTGCTGGTTAATATTTTTAGGTTTCTGGTTCACATGTACAGTATAAGTATGCCAAGTAATTTAGCCAAACAGTTAGCTCATCAATATTTATATTGGAGACCATTACAAATAACCCATTAGATTTCCACATTTGTTAAACTTACAGTTAAGACATCCACCACAAGCCCACAGAGTTTGCCTTTGGAAATGGTTGATGCAGGCAAGTTTCTACACTGCTTGGAAGGAAAAAAAATAGCAACAAACTTTATCGGCATTTACATCTGTAAATTTTTTCTTCAGAATTACTCCCTTGTGTCACTGCTGTGCTGCATTGTTTTCAATTGTCATTTGTATGTTTGGGATAAATGAAAATGAAACAGTCAATGAAAAGGCTCCCTGGGTTTTAATGTTGTCAGTGAAAATGAGAAAATTATCTTCCACTGTCACAGAATATCCTAAGCCAATACATGAGTTGCTTATCATCATAGAGAATAAATCACATATTGAATTTATTTCATGATTTTAAATAAGCTGATAAGGAGCTCTTCTTTTCCAATGATTTGTAGGTGACTGTGATCTATTAATAACACTCTCTTTTTCTCTTTTTGGGAATTGTTAATCCAAGGCTGCGGTGCTTCCTTTGGGAGAAGGGGTGCAAAGGGCAGCATGGGTGCACATCTGGAGTGGTTGCTTTGAAAGCAGTAGTATCATGCTACCAGTAAGAGAGCCTTGCTTCTTGGAGTCTTTTCAGTGATGCTGAGCTGAGGCTTGCATGTGCAGTGTAGCATCTTTGCTGTCGTTTTGTCCCAGCATTGAAACCCATGTGCTAATTCTTGATGACTGCAGTAGCACCTCCTGCTGTGTGCAAAGCTGATCAACCTTGCCTGCCCTTCCTGTTTGTTTCTATTTACAGCCTGCTGAGGAACTCAAGCACTTACTGTAGAAGTGGGGTGGGGGAAGAAGGAAGGAGCTCCCTAAGAACTCCTCCTCTAACCCAGTGAGACCCATCTGTCTAGTCTCTCTCTGCTGACAAGGGAGATGGGGGTCTTTTTCTCTGAATACTCCTCCAGAGACTTAAATTCAGGCACTCCTGAGTGAAGTTGTTGGAAGGAAGGACAGTGTGCCTGGTGGAGTCACAGCAACTTGACAAACACTTGTCTCAACTCACTGAATCTTCACATTGATTGTGTTGCTGGTTGGCTTTTGCAGGCATCACAACAAGAGAGAGTTTTAAAGAGGGATTAAAACTCTGTAGATGTTTGTAGGGAACTCCTCACAGGCAAAAGATTGAAGCGGAAAGAAAAATACTATCACAGGATATCTGCTTCCTCCCACTGCATGCCTGTGACTCGCAGAATGGAGGCACATCATGTATGTGTCATGTGAAGCCAAGGTAGCCTCATGATCTGTCATGGGAAAGGGATCTGCAGTTTAGGAGACAGAGGAATTGAGCCTCCTGACAGGCAGAATCCTCAGGAAGGGGTGAACTTCACCGCAATTTGTCTCAATAAGATCTTTGATGAAGTGAGAGTAATGATAACTTTGACATTTTAAGGAACTCTTCTTGCCCCTGGCAGCATTTGCACTGACAGCAAAGCTACTTCTCAGAGCAGATATTGTAAACAACAAACGGTTAACTTGTTCAGTACCATGTGTCTCACTAAGGACTCATCCCTTCAGAGGAGAGGATCATTCACAGCTGTTGTGCTCCACAGCAAATAATACTTGGTATCACAGGCGATGGAACAAAAAAAAAGAGCATTCAGTTGAAGTAGCTTTGATCACTGCTGATTGCTGTGATGTTAAATGTTGCTTGCCCTAGATCAGGAGCAGCCAACCTTCCACAGACTGACAGGGAAGGAAGTGAAATATCTGAAGTCAGAGAATCATGGGGTTTATACACTACTGGACTTAGCCTTTGCCAAGCATTTTTAGCATAAAAAGAAATACAGATATACAATGCAGCAGCAAATATATTGGACTTACTATTTCACCAATTTAATTAATATGTGCATTACATAATAGTAATTATGTGCATTTTAGTACATTATATTTTCTTTTCTTGGTAGGACAGCTATGGCTTTTTAGTATTATAACAATAATTATGAGAATTTGCACCAAAGAAGTCCAGTTCTGGCCTCTGTGGCTGTATCTCTACCAGCAAATAAAATGGACAAGAGGTTTTTCTCCAGCCCTGGCAGCAAGTAGCACAGCTTGCAATCTTGTAGGTAATTTCCCTTCCTCCCAGAATGAAGTAACCTCATCAATGCTGCCTATTCTGAAAAATCCCCGAAAGTCCCCTGGGACAGTTGTCACAGGCCAGAACTGTGCCAATAAGTACACCAACAGCTAAACAGTGCAGATGCTCAGGTGCCGATGATCGGATTAATGCCCTGGACCATTTCATTTTGCTACTGCAGTTGTAACTGCTGTGAGGTATGGTGCTGTTTATGTCCTACAGTGATTTTCTAGAGAGGTGGCCTCTGCTCTGCTTTGTACACAGGAAGATTTGCAAAGTGCAACACCTTTTTGTGGTGGGTCCATGATAAATAAAGGAGCCCACAGGGAAGTTATACTCCCTTGGCTAGCTATGGAAAAATAGAACTACATTCTCTCTTGCCTTTGACAACTCCCCAGTAGAGCCAGGCACCATCCATTTCTTCCCCAGCTGGTTGACAGTTCAGTAACTGGCACAGTAACTGGCAGTCCCTGCTTTTCCTCCTCTGCTTCACAGAACTTCATCTTCTGAGAGACACAGCAGCTCCCTGGTGCTTCGGTTTCTCCTTCCTCCTTTCAAGGCTTCCCCAGCTGCTGGGGGTGGAGGAGGTGGGAACGTTCCAGCAGCACACAGAGGGTCAGAGTGCTGCTGTTCTGCACAGCCATCACCCCACCAGCTGGTCCCAGCATGGACTCATGAGCCGGACAGGCAGACACAGAAAAGGATGCTTGATATACCAAAGAATGGCAGGCAGCTTGGGAGATATATTTTAGGCAGGCACTGGTTTACCCTTGTTTGCATTTGCTCTTTGAATGCTATATGATGTGAAGTGGGGTGTGGAAAGCCGAAAAGCAGCAAGCTCTCCCAAGGACTTTCTCTTGCCATGTTTATCTAACCTGACCATTGCCTCCATTCAAATGACTTTTTTCCTGTTTTATAGAAACTGCCTAGTAAGGTCTAAGGAGCAGCTCAGGGATTTTCTAAGGGATTGATCAGGCACAATCCATGTCAAGCTCCAGCAGGCTTAGCTGTTCATGCCTGTTGCACCCATTGCAGGGGGCAAGACCCCTTGGCAAGCGTCTCTGGATAACATTGAAGCAGAAGCTGTCCGAGTGCCTCCTGTCGCAAAGGCATCCAAGAGCCTGAAGGAGGAGTTTAACAACTTTTGAAAAACAAACGGATTTTGTAGAAGCCTCAGTACAACTCCACGGTTTAGAGCCTCTGATGAGGATGTGATTTAGAGGGCTGTTCGTGCAGGTACAGAGTAGGTTCTCTGCCAGTTTGTATCTGTATCTCTCTAATGGGTTGGGGAGAAAAGGCACTTCTGCTTTCGATCAAGTTAATGAACTCTCTTACTGTGTCAGCTGGAGCAGACAAGGGGATACAGATATAGACTTGTGTCTGTGTTTTCTGTGTGCTGTACAAATATTGCAGCACGTTGTATGAGAAACGTGCAACTCTGAGACCGATACACAGGATCTGTCAGTTCATTTCTTTTCAAAGGACTATTAATAGTAAATCAAACATCAATTTAACATAGAATGTGAGTGCCAGCCCTCCCTTTATAGCACAGCATATGCATGTTTTCAGTCAGCTTAATTACTGAAACGGTAGCATTGAAGCTTGAAAGAAAGCCTTCACTAGCATTTTGAAGGTGGAAAATCCTGTAGAACCTTGATTTTTACTGAGCTATTTGGAGTTCACAGAAGACTTAAATTCAGTAGAAAAAAACAAAAACCTTTCTGTTGTCCACTGAGACTTGATTGTTTGATAGCAAAAGCAAGTCTGGCAAAGAATCAGGGAAGTGCGAAATTCCAGTTAAAGAGCTTAGGCCTGACTGTGGCTATTTTTTTTCCTTTTCCAAGAAACAAAAGACTATGGCTTTGTCAGATGACATCAATGCATCTTGCTCAGGGCTGATTAGAAGGTTGTTGTGGGAAACCCTGGCTAAATTACCAAAGTCTTGAATCTGCTCCTGCTAAATTTCTCCTAACTTGCTGACACCTCTTCTGTACCAAACTACTGCTTCACACAGCCGTTAAAAATACCACCAACACATGTGGTGCCTTCAAGCTGAGGGGAAGAAAGTCTGGTGGGTGCAGAAATGGCAAAACGGGGAAGGAAGCAGAAATTCTTTCAATAAGAAGTTGGATTTCAGGTTTTCAGCACTTTCATAGTCTGTTGAATGCCAAGAATGGTCATGGTTTTGAATCACATTTCAGTTTTATAGTAACTGAAGGCACAATATCGCAAGGTCTTAAGCTTCACTGAAGATGACCTCTTCTCCCTTGGACCTTCAAATAATGCATAGCACTGTTTACTTATAAAACTAGATGCTTTCTTTCAGGGAAGGAAGTCTAGAAATGATGGTCGTCTCTTTCTTAAGACATTTGTTGTTTTGGTACTTGAATCTTAATCAGAGGTATTTAAGGTATTAAATCTTCAGCTTTTCCCTTCCTTTGAAAATAATAGTGGTTATGGTGAAAAGAGGATCCTCTTGGCTGCTTTTTAAGAGCTTTATTTTAATGATAAACTCTTGAAGTGGCAGTGGCAGGAGTCAAGGAAATATGGGATAATATCAAGACAATGCTGTTACCTTAGAAAGCTTGCAAACCTACATTTCTCCATCCACAAGCTGTATTTACTCCAATAAGGAGGAAATATGCAAGGGAAGAAAAAAGAACAATGTTAGAGTGTGTGCTTGTGGAGCTGCACATAAAACAAGCTTAGAAAATCCTTCTGGGTAAAATTTTCAAAATAATTTTTCCTCCTTTTTTCAATGCAGGAGAGCATACAGTAACTTCTTGCAACTTTCATTTAGATGTTGGCACTTTTGCCTTTCCAGATTGAATTGGGGATGAGCTTTGGGGGTGGACCCTCATGTAAGTAACAGTGACACTGGTCAGTTTACACTGCAATTACAGATGTGGGAATCCCAAGTTAAAACATGTGCCTCTGACTCCCAAAAGAGGATTTCTCTCCTGCCTGCTCTTTAGGCTAAGGAAGAGGATGTCTATTAGTGGGACTGATCTTTTCTGTCTTCAGCAGCCACCAGTGGGGACAAAATCACAAATTCCCACCTATGTCCTACTCCACCTTGCTGGGTGTAGCTGTGCATACACAGCACTCACAATAGCTACACGCATTATTGATCAAGACACAGTATGTCCATTTAACCTGGTAGCTAACAACTGGAAAGTTCTTGTGATGCTAAATATCACACCCGAGAAGGGCTAGAAGCTGTAGAAGGAAGACCAAGTATTATACCACTAGAGAGGGTGAGCATGAGGGGATGGCCAAAGCTGGAAAAGGTATTTGTTCAGTAGTTGTACAGAAAAATAGAAAGGAAAATAATTTTGACTGGAATAAAATGCTGGTTGTGATTTTGGGAATATTTTGGTGCATTTTCATGGTGTACTTCAGATTCTTTTATTTCTAAATTCACATCAGCATCACCAGAGATGCCTGTTGAGGCTTATGGAGGCATCAAAAGGAGATAATAATAGAAAACACTTCCCTCTAGCCATTTTTGATAGAGAAAAAGAAAAGGACAGATGAGTAAGGGTAAATATAGAAGAGGACAGAAGAAGAAGAGAAACCACATGCAGCAGGGAAGGGAACAGAATGGACTTTCAAAATAATGTGACCTATGATGAGGAGACTAGAGCAGGTGACAGCATGAGAATTATTGTTCTGGCCTGTACCTGCTTTCTACTATCACCTAAAGTTCAGTGAATTTGACCTTGACAAAGGCCGTGTGTTATATCTTTCCACTTAATATGTGCACTTTGAAGAGATAATTAAAAATAGCCTCCTTGTCTCATAGAGCTTGACTGCTCCATTCTGCACACCCATTCCCTGTGGATGTCCAGCACAACTGTTTGCATGGCCACCTGGAGAGAAAATCCACCTAAAGACTAGCCTGGGGAGAGTTTTCAGCCAGATCCACTTCCCGACCTCTCAGTTGCTGAGGTGGCTTGGGACAGTTTAAAGCACTCATCATTGTGCATGTAATAGCATGATTATACACCACACACACAGTAAAGAAGGGAAACCTGGGGGTGAGGATGCATCTGTTTCTGGGGTGGCACATGAAGCAAAAATGGGGGGCAGACAGCTGGAGGTGGCATTGTCTCAAACTTTTGTGCTACAATTTACCACAAGATGCTTTAAAGAGCACTGATAAATAGTGTACAGTCTAAGATGCAACCAAAGAAATATTTAAAAATATGAAAAATAGAGTGACAAGTAGAAAAATGTTAGCAAGGACTCACATTCATATGATTTTTTTAATAACTCCTTTATCCTTTGAGATTTACTCTAAAAGCTGTGGTTTTCCTCTCTGCACTGGGGATAGCAATGCATTTATTTGGTATTATAAATTATATATTTTTACTGTCCAGATCAAGCAGAATGTGGTCTTTTTCCCTGGAAGAAGTACGGTTTTCTCCTTGCTAGATGGATTGTTATTTTGGTTCCATTCAGCTAACGTTATATATACGTCATTGTTCTCCTTTAAAATTTGTTGGACTGAGATTGGTTTGTTATTCGTGTATAATACAAGCTGACAGGAGCCATAACACAGGAGTATGATTACACAGAATAATTCATACTTTTTTTCTTCTAGGCAAACAGATGCAGTTGGAAAGCATGTCTGTTTGCAAGGATGGCTCTCTTTGTTCAGTCCACAACAAGCCTGAACCATCAGGGGGTTTTCGGGTGTAAAGGGTTCAGATAGCTGCTCTTGTCATTTTCAGACTCCAAGTGTACAGAAGAAAAGTCCCTTTTCTTCCTGCTGAATATATTAAGAATAATATGTTGTGAGAGTGAAGAGACACATACTAGAAATAGGAAAATATTACTTAGAGGAATGAACAAAGAAAGGGGATGCTGGCTTTAAACCCTGGCTTTGTGGTCTCCTTTTCTTTCTCACTCTGAAACCAAGGATGATATTCTCAGAAGGGATTGGAAGCATCAAATATTGTATAAAGCTTATTCAANAAAAAGAAATTTAACTTCTTGGACAAAAAAAAAATGGTCAGATTCATTTTCACTCAAACTAGATATTAAAATACATTAAATGATGTTCATTTTAGGGGATTAGGGGGAAAAAACAAAGACATTTAAAATTAAATTTAAATACTAATTTTCCCTGTTCTTAAAATGTTTCTACTTTCTATTTTGAAATGGTACTTTGTTCTGAAGTTTATCTAATCTTATTTTTTCTAAAAGGTAAAAAGAATGACGACTTCTTTTTTTTTTAGGTTTTTTGTTTTGTTTTGTTTAACCAATCATTTGAAAGAATCAGTTATATTCACAACTCTATTTGAAATGATGGAATGTAAATGCACCCTTCCCTCTAAAGGCTGTGTGCTCAGGATCCTTTTGCCTTTCCACAGAGCTCTTCTTAAATCAGCAGAAAAACAGCCTGTTTAGACACAGGGAAAGCCCTTCCATTAATGAGAAGTTTTGAGCACTGAGGGAATGCTGGAACTTGCTGGTTATGTTTGGTACAATTTCTGTCTACAGAAATTAAGTATGGCATTCCCATATCAGTGTTGTGGGTGCATTTATTCACAATCTAGCTTGCAACTTCTCTAGCAGCTTGATAATTATTTTTGTCTACTCAGTGATCTCATCTTCTTATTTCTGCCAAACAAAAACCGACAAGTGTCTGAACTTTTGCTTGTAAAATACAAGGATGATGGGTTTTCCATAGACTCCCTCCTGAACTCCTCTCATGGATGAGAAGCTCTACATGAGCCAGCAGTGCAAGCTAGCAGCCCAGAAAGTCAATCGTATCCTGGGCTGCATCAAAAGAAGTGCAACCAGCAGGTCACAGGAGGTGATTCTCCCCCTCTACTCTGCACTTGTGAGACCCTACCTGGAGTCCTGTGTTCAGTTCTGGAGTCCTCAACAGAGAAAGCACATTTTAAATGTTCCTGTTGGGTACAGTTCACTTTTAAATGTTTTCTCCACATATTTCTTTTAGCTAGTGTTTTCTCCACATATTTCTTTTAGCTTTTTAACCTTACTTGAGGTTGCAGTACTCTTGTACATTTGGATGGACTCCAGTGTGGGTCCTCTTTAGTTTTTCAGAGGTTACAGCAATCCAGAATATTTTATTTTATTTTATTTTATTTTATTTTATTTTATTTTATTTTATTTTATTTTATTTTATTTTATTTTATTTTATTTTATTTTATTCTCCAAAGAGGTGCGGGTACCATTCCTCCTTTATAGCATTTGGGACTGGGGAAGAAGATATGGTCATTTAGTGTTACTCATCACCATGCACTCCTGCAGCCAGTGAATCCTGCAAAACACTGAGAATACTTGGAAATGCTCCTCAGGGGAGAGAGAGAGAGATGAGAGGGAGGGAGGGAGGAAGGGAGGAAGGGATGGAGAGGGAGAGAGAGGGAAAGAGTGAGTAGAAGGAAGATTGGGCTCTTTGGACAGGGTCACAGACAACTTGCTCCCAAACAGTCCTTACCACTGCCGTGGTCTGCCTTCCTCTAAGGGTGCAACACTCACATCTGGACGGTGGCTCTCCTTGGTTTCCATCTTTGGAGGTGTTTGCATCAGAAGAAAGAGCCCCTTAAGAAAAGCTATTGGAGGGGCACTGGGAAAGGAGAGCTAGCTGGCGGACCACTGAAAAGCAAGCCCCTGTCATGACATAAGATGGTAATAGGGACTTCATATTAGTAAGGCCTATGTGTCAGCTGTATCACACTGTTTATCCTAGTCATTGGTGCTTGTTCATATAATTAACTTCTGCAGATCCAAGAAGATGAGAGAAAGAAAGCTGCATATGGTGAAGCCTCATCTAGGGGTAAGGATTAAATGAAGGTCTAGTGAACTACTTAGCAATGAACACTATGGCACTTTGTTGGGAGCAAAATATGGGTGGAACAGGCAAGGGCTGGGCACATTATCATTTCTGGCATTAAGTTAATTGCATTGCTGATACTCTGCAAACTGCTGATGGAGCAGGAGTGTCTTCTTGCTGGACTCTGCCCTTGTTGATGCCAGAGGGGAAAGTCTGGTTCCCACCTCTTTAAAAGCCTCACTGAATGAGGGAGATCGCTGGCAAATGATTGGGAAAATATGAGGGAGAGACTTCTAGGTGCATATGGGGGGAGAATCTTTGTTGAATGAATGGTAGAGATGGTGCTGGGAGTTAAGCAGGATATTCAAGAGCGTGGGTGAAAGTGGGGGAAGGAAATCATTGCTATGCAGGGCAGCGACCTATTGGGTGCACACACACTGCTGTGGGGCTCAGCTCTAACACCACCTTCACCAGGCTGCACTTGAATTATGGCATTTCCTATTCTGCTGGGTTTACCCTTACATGCAGTGTGGGATGGTTATCTACAGTGGCTGCCAAGCATAAGTTAAGGGAGGTGTATGCCAAAGCCATGAATTAGGTAGGGCTTTTCTAAGGCTGTTAGTGAGAATCTGGTACCTTTTTTCTTCATCAAGACAATTCAGTTTGCTCCCTGAAAATCAGCCATCAAGTATTTGCAGGGTAGTCAAACTCTACAGAGCAAGACATAAGTTAAAGAGAGTTTTGTACCTCATGTTGTCAATCACCCAGAGAATCATAGGGCAGCTTTGCTTTTCCTGCTGCTTGGCTGTGGATTGGCATCATTTTACTTCAGCTAACACTGCCTCATTTTGTTACCATGCCAAGTAACTGAAATATGAATACTTCTGGGCACTGGAGAGAATAACAGCAGTTCCTGTCATGGAAAGTGTAATGACCAGTTAAATTACACAATTGTAGAACCTGGTATTTGAACCCTTTAGTTACCAAGTCCAGTTGGTCTCCTTGAGATGGACCAAAGGATTAATCCCACTGTTTTCAATAGTATCCTGACCCAGGCACCCTCGGCAGCCAATTTGCAGATGGTAATGAGACTCTACTACAGCAAGCTATGATGGGAAAAATTGTTGTGGGCAATCCACCTAAGGGCTGAAGAGGACCTGTGAGGACCAGGGTGAAAAACACCCAATTACCTGCCTAGGTGGAGCAAAAAGTACCACTCGGCTGTTTGTGACCACACACAGAAAGCACAGGGCAGAGATTAATGCTCTGAAGAACGGTCCATCCATGGGAGTCTGAACCACTCACACCGAGGCAGAGGGAAGCAAGTAATTCAGGTTCCTGGGAAATTTGGAGGGATTTGGGCTTGGACCAAAACCAAATGTCAATCTGCCTTGAACTTTGGACTGTTCAGATTCCAACCTGGATCTGAGCTAAGCAGCTCAAGCCCCTTTTCTGACAAAGAGATCTAATTTGCACGTCACATAAAATCACGTTCACCTGATTCAGTGTCTAAGAAAGTAGTTCTCCTTCAAAGTATGTTTTTATGGAGTTAGGTTTATGGGCTGATGTATATGGAAATCATGTTGTAAAATATACATACAGAAATGCCCCAAAGGGTATTGAAGTGTTGTTCTACAGGCACTTTAATGATGTCAAGGATTAGATCTGTCTCCAGCTCTGCCGAACACAGAAGTGAACACCTGTTTACAGTCAGGAGAAAAGTAAAGTGTTTTGGCACAAGGGTCTTACAGAGATCACCTGAGACCAGATATAAAGTGAAAAGTGATAGCCCCCGAGTGAAAAAATTATATCCTCCCTCTCTCCTTAAAAAGCAGAATTAATTACCTGCTTTAAAACATGCACACACACACACAGAGAAAAGCCTCCTTTGCGTGCAAGAAGCAATTTGAGCGGTCAGATGACAAGGTGATCCTTTTGCATTCCTTTTCAGTTTTAAATCATTGGTTGCATTTAAAGCAAATTCCCATGTTCTCCTCTATCTGAAAGTAACTCTTTGAAAAGTAGAAATTAAGGAGGCTGGCACTATTTATTTAACTAATTGTGTGCTAACTTGGTAGCGTACAACAGGCTTATCATTTTGGAAGGAGAAAAACAGCCTAGAAAACAAGTGAGATCCATCCTGGTTAGTGGCTTGTGAAATATACAGCCAAGCACTGAATAACATTGTGTTTTGTTTTTTTTTTTCTTTTTTTTTTCTTTCTTTTTTTTTTTTTCATTTGAACTCATGAGGAAATTGTGTCATGGAAGAACCATAGATCCAATGACATCTTGCCTGTAAGCAATTGAACTTGAACAAGATCAAAACATCATTGTGCCCATATAGTGGTTCCTGAATATTCTTTATTCAGAGCCTTGAAGTGCCATTTATAACAGTACAAAATGAGTCGAAATTACTATTGAGGTAGTGATCTGAGTATTTTTCACTAGCCTCAAAAGGATTCCCTGCAGAAGATGTCAAGCACTGCAGAATAAGGTCTGGGGATATTAAGTACGTTGTCATACAGCAGTGACTAATACAGTAGGAACAGAATTTGCAATGATGAAATACTGTGTTTTACCTACTAAAAGGGTTTAACATCCTCCCATGTTGAGTAAGGTGGGGAGAACAGAGAGGGAGAAGGCTGGTTTCCAGCCTGGGGAAGGGGGTGCATGTTAAGTGCCTGCGGAGTCTGGTGAGGCTACAGAGGATCTGGCTTTCTGGCCACGCTGAGATGCAGAGGCAATAAAACTAGGTTTATTAATTTGGCAGGGGCCAGAAAGGTCATGACAGACTCCAATGTTCACCTGGTCTCTGTAAGAATCTGAAATGGTTTTGATGCCAGGCTCTTGCTTAGGCCCTGTGTAAAGGAGCACTTCAACTCAGAAAGCTGAATCCTACTGCCCAAATTTTTATTAATTTGTGAGTTTAATCTCCTTTTATCATTCACACCCTTTCTCCTGAAAACCCTTGCTCACGTATTTGTTGTTAAAACAGAGCACTTACTTGATTGTGATGATTTTCCTCTGCAGTTTATTGACTTACAGAATTGGAAAGCAGCTGACCATGATGTTACAGGAGTAAAAACTGCATTGCACAATAAATTGAAAAGTAACTGGAATAAAAAATCACACCCTGATCCTTTGCTGAATAGTGCTTGAGAACAAGAGCTTGTTTCTGTACAGTGCAGCTGGAGTTTAACATGTTGTGTGGAAGGTCAGCAGGCGCTTTCAGTTAATGTACAGGTGCTACATTTTCCTTTTCTTGACCTTGCCTGGATTTCAAATCTGGTTTAATCCCTCCCTCAAGAGAGTAGTATAGCAGCAATAATCACTTAATTTTTGCCCACCCACAAGTGACCACAGGGGAAGTGCACAAGAAAAACTTTCTGTTGCTTTCATTGGGGAATAGAAGAGATTATGTTAGACATGAAAAGAGAGTGAGAGAATGAAAGATACACATATGTTTTTTCTATATTGGGGTTAGGGTATCCTCCAGGAAATTATTACAATAACCAAGGCTGTTTGGGTATGTATGGATGATAGGGGAAAACAGAGACTTTGCAAACCTCACTGTACAGGAGAAAATGGTTGGTCTCACATTTCTGAAGCCTGGTATTTGGCATTTCAAATGAATCTTGCATGTGCTTTATACCAACTGCAATTCAGAAATGGCAAGTTTTCACCCCACAGATCTCTTATGGCAAAAGTCAGAACCCCAAATTTTCAGACATTTCCTTTGTTTCCCGCTTTGTCAGAATGAAATCTTCCAGGTAGCTCTAAAAGTTCAGGCAGCACTTACCAGTATATTGCATTGCTCATCTAATGGATTGCTATGTAAGTAAGTGGAAAGATATTCTAAATCACTGGCCATTTCCTGTTTTACAGGTGAAATGCATTAGATACTACTTGCTGTATTTCCTAACTGTTAGTTCCTTTTTCTGTTTTTTTCTACTTAATAATAGCTGCTGTAAAAAATTATTTGCAGATAATATTCTTTTTTCTGCCAGAGTCTTGCTCTGGAGTCACCAATTTGGAAAGCAACTGCAGACTAAAAAGGAATCATTTGCAATGACACTGGGACACATGAAGAATTTTAAAATGTGCCTTTAGTGGTGATTACTATAAAAAAAAAACCAACCACCCAAAAATAACCCAGAAAAAAATCCAAAACACTGAAACAAAGAGCCACTTACCTTTTAAAGTTTCACAACAAATGTGTCCTTGACAAATCAGTGGAGGATAACTACAAAATAAAATGTTATCTTAGCACAGGGAGAACTAAGCTGCTGGAAACGAGATGCAGCCCCTGCACTGCAGGCACCTGCAAGGAAAATGGGGGAATGGTGTTTAGGACCAGTTGTTTCTGCTGGCAAGTTGTCCTTGCCAACTCTTGTGGAGTTAGGAACTTACAAGAAGTGGAAAGGCACCTGGCAAGATCTGCTAGCCCCATATCCATGCCTGGGGCAAAAGCCTGATTGCTGTCTCCTGCCGGAGCAGCCTTTTGGAGCTGCACTAGTAGGAAAACTAGCAGCCTTTTGGAGCTGCACTAGTGGGATTGCCAGAACCAGAGAGCCACTATGAGGTTTCATGTGCGAGTACGAGGTTTTGTGAAGGTATGCTTTGCCTGCAGATCCTTTCCTAAAGAGAGATCATGTTTGGGAAGATCTATTTCACGCAATATCATGCTGAGTGATCGCCCCAAAGGCTGGCAAGAGTGGGACATGGAATTGGGAGGAGCAGCTCCGCTCCCTTAGAGGAAAGCTGAGAGGAGGCATCTTGGGTATTCTTCCTCCATGGGGTGAAGAGCAGGACTGTCCTCCACATCTTTTTCACTAGATAGACTAGATAGATTACTCTTCTCCATCTCCATATATTTTGTTTTATTTTGAGACTTATCAGGGAACAGATGAAAGTCACAGACCACAAGTAGGGTACCAGAGATTTCTGAGCCCAGCCCCTTTGCTTTCCTTCTCTCAAACATTGCATATTCCTATTTTATTTTAGAATAAGGTTCACAGAGTTGGCTCAAGACAGCAATCTGCTAGCAGAGCGCAGTATGAAAACTTTCCCAAAGGGCCTCTGAGGGCCAATGCTGCATCCAGGAAAGTGCCAAAAAGCCTTGGAACAATGGCCACAAGCAGCTGCAGTGAATTTCTGCCACCTCAACGTTTCTCTATAAATTAAGAGAAACTGAAAAAGGAGTAACTATTACTATGACCTCGCTTATGGCTCAAATGTCATGGAATCCTAATTTTTATTTAAGAGGGGCCAATTTCCCTGAGATTTTAATTGGACGAGACTGTGATGCAACACAGCAGAAATTAACCCGCAGAATGTGCAATTCATCTCATTTCCAAAGGTTTTTATTGCTGGTCCCTTAGGCCCTAAGCACACCCCTGCCTGTGTTTGGGTTAAGAAATACCTGATTTCTCTTGTCTCTCATCAAATTAAACTAGCACAGACAGTACTTCCAGGATTGCCATTCCCCAGAAAAGTCCATGTGTGGTCCCTGTTTCAACTCATTGAAAAATTCAAATATTCTTAGACAAAATTACGTAGGATTATCTTAGTCCCAGGTTCATATAGCCCTATTCTCTTAAGGTAGAATTTCTCCACTGGTATGCAGCTGGAAATAGAAAAACCTGGATAACATACCCATTGCCCATCCATGCAAGCCCCATACCGCCTAGGAGAGAATCATTTATTATTCCTGGAATGAAGTAGCATCTTCTATCTTTCCTCCCAAATTATATTATACGAGTGCCTTCTCTGAGGGTACCTTTCCAAGAATACCTTTCCAAGGCTGCCACCTTTCTCTGTGGGCCCGTTGCCAGCATGAAGTGGCGTGCTGCAGTGCAGGGTGTGTGTCTTTCCTTGCTGTTCTGTGACTAAAACAACAAGCCTGTCCAAGAGGGCAAGAGTGAGCTGAAAGTTCATTCAGTCCTCAGTGTGTTCATTCACCTCATTATTCTTCTTTTCCTTTAAAAATATATATATTTAAAATAATATTTATGGAGTGGTTTTATCCAAGCCTAATGATTCTCCACCACAGCTGAACTTGCTGTGCCAAGACCTCCCTCCTTACTATGGAGGCTGAGGCTCTGAAGCAGGCTGTCACTGCTCACATAGCGCCATAGCCCTTTCTTGTATGTCCTTGGTGGCTCATGTGATCTGCCTGTTTCTGCTGTCCACCTATAAAATGTCAGGAATAATCCTTGACTCACAGGCAGGATAAAATACGCTGTATGTTTACAGCCATGTGAACGCTAACTTTGCCTGTAACAGTCTAGCTGTAGCAGCAAAGTAGTTGAAACCCCTAATGCTGGAGGGCATCGCGGGTAACAGTAAATACAAAATCCTGGAATTCAGTGCAGACGTTTCTCCTGATGTCCTGACATCCTGGTAGCCCAGGGTGGGAGGGAAATATTTCTAGGAGAACATCTCAGGCACTCCCACTCTGCCCATTGCAGCAGGATTTCTGCTGCTGTGTGAGGCTGGAGTCCACCAGCGTGGAGAGCACATCTGGGCTTTTCAAAAAAAGATTTGATTGTTCATACTGGGCTGCAGCCTGCTCTTATTTTCCCAGGCTTAGCTTGAAATACAGACACAAACCTCTAAAGCTGAGAAAGGAGTAAAGCTGAAAAAGAAATCAAACCTCTAATAAGCAGCCCAGCTGCCTACAGCACAGCAACAACCTGGCTGTGCACCTTCCCGTTCCAGCCGCCTCTCTCCAGTCACAGAGCTCTTGCACGCAATCAGCCCAACCTAATTGTTTTCTTCCTGGACTCTCTCACTGTTTCTTCTCAGCTCTTCATTCATCTGTGTTGATCAGTCAATTAGATGTTCAGCAAAGTTACCCACCATGCATTTGACTTTATGTTCTTATATGCAGTGCTCTTGCTTGTATAAATTGCTAACCAGCCCAAGCTGATGTTTAAGACAGCCAGTAAACACGTCCTTGCTAGTGACTGATGAGGGGTGTTTCTGCACAGAATAATGAATGCGCGTATTGAGATAGATACTTTTTATCACATCAGGCTTCACACCACTTCCTCTGGGATAAATTTTATAGGTGCAGTAAGATTTTTACAGCATCTGAAAAGATTCAGGTAATGAAAGGCAGATTTATACACTCTCTAGTTTTACAAATATGATGTGCAATCAGTGGTCAGTGGAGTTCAAAACAACCTCTTTAAAGGATTTTGCCCTTTTAACTGCGGGAATGTAAGCTAAGTCCTGCAGAGTACAGAGATGAAAGATGCAACGTGGCAAGAATTTTAAATGGAAAAAATTAGTTAATTTATAGTTGGTTGCTCATTCCTATAAACTAAATTCAGCTCTTCTTTCACAAGAGGTCTGGAGATATAATCAAAACTTGTAGGTTGTAGTTTTAATTCATTTCATAGGCATTGTTTTATAGGTTGTTATTTTTATAGTGATCACATATAGCTGACTATTAGCTTAAATCACTGGTGTAATTTAATCTTCTGCAGTTATCCCTAGCTTTCTTAAATATGTTCTTTTGTCACCCTCTAAATAATGGAAATTTCTTGAGCCTGACCTATTTGCCATCTAGAAAGCACCGACTCTGAGATGGATTACTACTTAAGTCATGGCTACATGGCTACCTAAATTACACGGAAGAATAATTAATGATGAGCTTTAATGACCTCTGTACTGTCAGGGCAACAAAAAGTTAGCTTTTCTAGAATCAAGCCAGGCAAGCTCTGCTCTACGTTTCCTGTACATCGAGCTGAAGTACATGGGAAGTAAATTTCTGAAACAGAATTAATCCAAGACCTGAGTAATCATTTGTTAATCAGGAGAAGCATAGCAGGCTATTGATGTTTGAAGGTCTGATTTACCTTTTGTGCTGATATAATGTTTTGCCTTTAATGGATTAATTTCTGATTTATACTACTGTAACCAAGAAGAAAGTCTATTTACAAGGAAGAAGGCAATTTATTTGTTATGACAAATAATGAGTGAGGTTTTCAAAATTCTCTAAGCAATTAATTAAGCCACAGCTTCAAAACAGAAATATTCCCAGCACTGTGTTTTCTAGGACTTCCTCCAATATTATTTTAAAGGTCTCAAACAGAACGCCATTGCCTGTTCCCATGAGCAACTGCAATGCCATCTTAAAGATGACATTATCTGCAAGTTCCCTCAGCTGCTTCCTTTAAAATGTTCCTTCTCCCAATCTCATTGTGTTTGGAGGCACTGTGAAAAAGGGGCAATTCCCCAGCTGTCATGCACAGCTCCCAGGTGAGAAGTGGTGGGTGCAGGCTGTCCTGGGCATTAAACCCCGAGCTGCCTGGCTGCAGCAGTGTGTCCACCCCACCATGCAGAGGAGAGGGCTCTCCAGCTGCCCCTGATGCCCCTGGAGGGCTTCAGAGTGGAAAATGGAATTGGAAGCACTAGCCAGAAGAGCAAAAGTCAGTTGGAAGGACAAGTCTGACTCATTGAAAGTCAGTGAAAAAAAGAACCCATCACTAAAGCTCTAGGAGGCAAACAGTGGGGCATGGGCTGGCCATGCAGGGGAATTGCACGTGGCCAGTTTTTGCCTGGGCTGATAGAGATGAGTGCCCCAGCACCTGGGAGCAGCAGTTGTGAACTGCTTTGCCTAGAAACAAGGTGTCTCCTGTCCTCTGACCAGTGGCTTATTGTGTTTCTGAGAGGAAGCATCTCCCACTTGGTTTCTACATCCCACAAAACTTTTACTTTGGGAAAGAAAGTTTCCTGCCTCCAGCATGTGTGATGGACTGACAGACAGTGTTAGTCCTTCGACTAATATTTTGCCAGAGGACTGGAGATAATGCATGCTTTAAGAACAACCTTTCTGAGGTGCTTTCAGGTTTTTGCACCAGATTCTGTTCTCATATACATTCTGCTGATACTACTGTTGCTCCTACAGCAGCTTAAAAAGTCTGCCTTTCATCTGCCTATTGCTAATTTATGGGTATCTAGGGCAGGCAAACCCTCTCTGTTTAAGAACTTTATGATGTATCCTCATGCCTGTGTCACCGCCCTTTGTGAGGCTGTTTGCCCTTCATTAATTATTGCTCTTGGATCTCCCTAGGTATCATAGTCTAGAGAAAGAAGAAGGGGACCCCTTGCAGGAATTACCCACAGTTTGCATTTATGTGCCATTAAGAGACATGTCCATCCCATCAAGTTTTAATGGCTGTAGCTATTCTTTCTATAGATCTCCACAATCAAGAGTACTTCAAACAATGCAAAAGTCTTTAGTCATGTTCACTCTATTTCTACAAACATATGCAGGATAAAAGTTCCTCAGTTAAAACTATCTGAGAGCTTCAGGCAGTCCAGCCACTTCTACACCAATGTGCTTTTCAGCCAACTCCTGAAAATCCTCCTTCATCAGAGCTGAAATTCTGGGCCTGTAAGAGCCAATTAAGCACTTTGCCACTGACTTCAGCAGGGGCGAGGTCTCTACCCAGATGTTCCTTTTTTGCTTTGACATCTTCCTGCACTCCTAGGCTCCTAGTACCACTTTGTTCCACCCCCGTCACACACTTCATTCCTTTTTTTCTCCTCGATTGACAAACAACTATTTCTGGCAGGCAGCGGAAGTGTCAGAGGATGCTGCTAACATCCTTGCCAGATGATGTTTCCATACAAGTAGGTCAGTGTCGTGACTAGCGCCATCGTTCTGGGGGATACTGTGCCCTCATTCATGACAACAATCAGGCTCTCAAAATCCCTCACATAAGATAGCTGGCAAAAGCATCCTGTTATCTCTCTTGGCTGTGTTGGCTGGTACAGGCTACTCTGCCTCATGTACTCTGTGCACTGAATACAGCTATGTGAAGATTTCAATTTAGTTCTTCAATTGCTTTTTCTGCTGGGTCTGATCTAATTGCTGTCAGGATGCATAGCTGGGGTTTCAAGTGGTAATGGGAAGACCTAGGAAATGCTCTTGAGCTTTTAAATCTCCTTAGGACAGCTTCTTCCCCTTACATAAAATTTGCTAAGCTTCTAAAACTTGTAAAAATAATTGATCAATGTGGGAGAGAACTTAGGCTGTAATACTAATGTGCTAAAATTCAGTCACTGCGAACATCATGGCACCACTTCAATAGATACAGCTTAGTAAGCATTAGATTTACAAACATGATTTTGCCAGCTCGATCTGCAGAGTTAAATTCTTCAGAAGTCCTCAGGACTTTCCTGGATTATTCTCAGCCAGCTATATCTCATCTGCCTCCCTCTACAATCTTAATAGCCTCCCACATACAGTCCCCTACTCTGGCTGGCTGGTTGTCTTTGCCTCCTTTTGCATTTGGATCTGAAGCCTTCATTTTATTTTCCCTGAAAGATTTGGCTTGACTACTGCTTGAAAGACAGATGGGGGAAAAAAACAGTTTTCAGGAAATTGTCCTAAAAGTCAACTGGTGGACTTTCAAGCAATTTAACCAAGTGGTTAATTTAAGCCCAAGCGTTGCAGGAGTAGGAGTGGTTTTTGAGGACTGACAACTCCTGATTAACATCTGGAGTTGCTGGACTTCTGCTTCTCCAGAAACAAAGGATGGTAGGGTTGGCTGTTACTTGGTATGTTTGATTCTTTGGTGTCTCCAAACCCGTGATCCAAACACTTTGTCTGCTGAGTGGTTCAGTCTTTGCTTTTTCTTTTGGCAGGACTGGCAGTATATTATAAAGTACAAAGTAGGTAGGACTTAGATTACTGCTGTAATTTCCAGTTTATTTCTCTTTTCTGGGTTGGTACGGCAAGTTAATCTATTTATTTTGTTAAAAAGAGCTATTATAGAGATATTGGGAGCTCCTAGTTGGATCACTTCAGTGTTTCCCTGGGACCAGCTATAACTATTTCAGGTAATTTCAGTGTGTAATGGGTATAATTAAACACACAACTCTTAGCAGCTAATTTCTATACCTATCAGATCTTTGGATTGTGCCAATTTAGGAGGCACAATATGTGCTGTATCTCTTGCAGGAGTCAGCAGTAAATCTCCAAGAAAATCTACTGGATGCATAATAGTGCATAAAAATCTCAGTCTGGTCATGGACTATTGACATGCTCAAAGGTACGATGCCAATGTGATGACCCTGAGCTGAGATCCAATGTGACGAAACTAGGAATTTAAAGCAACTTAAAGGGAAGATAGCAATTTCTAATATGTAAACACAAAGAATGCCTTAAAAAGTGATTAATGTGGCATCCCATTAGCTTTAAGTACTACAGAACATCTGGCATATTTCCCCCTTGACTGCAAATTTCTGAGTACTGGTGCTATGTCATCTTACTGTATTCATTTTCTCCCTGTCTCTATAAATAACCTCAGCAATTGTTGTTCATATGAAAGTAATTACATAAATGCACTTGATTAAATTAGCTTTCATCTAACAGGTTTTTTGGTGGTTTTTTTCATATGGGCATTTCCCTTCCAAAAATAACTCAGAGGAACCAACACTTTAGGTTTGTGCCACGTGACGGAGATTAGAACCCCTCAGCACTGCTAAACCAGAACATTTCAGGACCCCTAGGGCCCAGATGCTGTACCTGGGGCCAGTCCGCTGGACCATTCTCACATAGATACCTGGGAAAAATTTTGTCTGTAGAGGTGACCAACTCACTGGAATTTTAACAAAATTCTGGAGGCTGGCATTATTCATTCAAGTTTTGCTGATTTGTATTACCCTTGGAGGTTTCAGCTCCAAAGTAAATCAGAGACTGATAAAGACCAGACTGCACAGCACAGTGACCTTGGGTTCTCTCTTCTGTTACCACATCTTGGGTGCTTTAACACTGAGCAGATTGGGTCCAAGTGTAAGAGGATAAAGACAGAGTGATTAGGGATTTGTCCCATGACTTCAGCACTGTTGGATCCACTCGAATGCTTTAAAAACCCTCATGAATTATGGACGTAACCGTGCATGCCAACACACACTTTTGAAATGTTAATTTTTTCAATGTCTCACAGCTGATTAAACAAAACAAAATAACCTTCCACCTTGAGGAAGGTAGCAATATGAATCAGACTCTTTATGACTTTCCCTGGCTGCTGCCTTTCGAGAATTGAGCAGAACTACCTGGTGGCAGCCACAATGGGGGTGAGTGCTGAGTGGCTCCCCATCCTCACAGCCCTTTTCTGACCACACTCAGCATCCAGCCATAGCTGTTGTGATACAGTTATTGACCTTGGAGCATTACAGAATAAATTTCTTGAAACTACTTGTCATTTAGAGCATGGCCCGCTTTCTCTCCCCACCATTGTTTTGAAGAGTAAAAGCAGGAAATACCTTTTATACAGGGTTGCTCACACATAGCTCTTAGCCACCCACTCTCCTTTCTTCAGCATCAGCTGTTTTGCTGTGGTAGGCTGACCTGACTTCGCTTGGGTGTTAGACAAATCTCAGTGTGTGAGAGTTTAGATTCGAGCAACTCGCCTGAGGGAATATGAGGTGGGAGGAGGAGAGGAAATGAACTTATCAAACCTAGGATACGTTACCACCAGTTCTTCCCTGCTGCACGCACTAAAGCAGGAGTGACAGAAGGCAGGAGTGTTGGGAAGGCCATGAGGGGCTCCTTCTCTCTCCAGGCACTTGAAGTAGCTAGTGCTCTGTTGTATTCATACCAGCAATGGTTGTGTCATTGCACTAAGCAGAAAACAGCCCACACTGTGTATTTTTAGAGGGATTTTTTTTTTTTTTTTTTTGGAGTATAAGACCACCTCATGCCAAGTGTGCTGCTAAATAGAAACTGCTCCTGGAGTGTGTGAGTTGCAGTTTGTTCTCTCACACAGGCATGTGGTATGATTTCCCACTCCAAGACCAACTGCTTTGCCCCCCTCACGGTTTCGGGATCTCAGAGACCAGGCAAAACTAGTCCAGAGAGGAGCTACCCATCTCACAGAGCCTCTTGCTAGTCTTGCCAATGTAGTGCAACAAGAAAGGGTGGAAACATATCGCAGATAAGCATAGACCATCTGGGGCCTCTGTTTCCTGCCCGTTCTGGGCTTACTCTCCACCTCATCATAAGGGCAGGGAGAATGTTATCACACAGTCTCCCAGATGTGGTATAAGGACATATGCATTTCAACCCTGTCTCATGCTCTGGGTACCAGTTACGCACAGACATTTATCTGCACTCAGGCAGAGTGACTCAGAGGATTCATTGGGCCTGTTTAGTTTGGAGAAGAGGAGGCTGAAGGGAGACCTCATTGCCCTCTACAGTTACCTGAAAGGAGGTTGTAGAGAGGTGGGTGTTGGCCTCTTTTCCCTAGTGAATAATAACAGGACCAGAGGAAATGGTCTGAAGTTGCATCAAGGGAGGTTCAAAATAGATATTAGGAAGAATTACTTTACTGAAAGAATGGTCAGGCGCTGGAACAGCCTGCCCAGGGAGGTGGTTGAGTCATCATGCCTGGATATACTTAAAGATTGTGGAAATGTGGCATTTCAGGGCATGCTCTAGTGGCCGAGATTGTAGGGGTCTTTTGTGTGTGTATGGTTGGACTCAATCTCAGAGGTCCTTTCCAACCATGAAGATTCTGGGGTAGTTTCCCTCTTATCTTTGTCCTACAGCTGGAGTCAATGGAAATACCCTGATTTATGTTGTCTATGCATCATACCACTTTAAATAACAGACACAACCTTTGCTATACCTCAAATTCAAATAGGCCCTCTAAAACTGCTTTTTCCCACCAAACAGCTTCATGGGTCTAGAAGAAGAACTGCCCTTGAGAGGGATTTTCTTATTCTGTAAGTAATTTTATACAAATCAAAATCTACTGTCAACGGTGTAATTAAGCCCTGGTGAGTAAGGGGAGATAAAGTCTGAGATGAATTACATGTTTGGAATCCTCAATTAACCTTTTAACTCCTCGGTCATCCAGAGCAGGTCACCCACACCCAATCAGAATAGAGCACCAGCATCCTGAAAAGTCACCAGAAATCCTACTAATAGGATACAAGATTAATAGTAGGGAATGAATATCATAAGAGGTTTGGTTTGGATAAGCACGCACAAGGTTGGCTGCTTATCTGAAATGTATCCCAATGAATGTAACCTAAAAATCTTCTACGATTGGGCTTTGGAAGATGACTTACACTAGCATTTTGGTTTGGTTGGTCAAAAAGAAAAAAACGGGAAATGTTTCCATGTTGGGAAAAGGCCTAATGCGTTGATTCAGCATTGATGAATCCCCCCTGAAACTCATTGTGACCTCCTCCTGGCCCTCACCCTAGGTTTTGGTCCCCAGAAAACCAAGGCAGATGAGGAGTAGATGCAGGTGCAGAGCAGCATCCCACCAAGATCCTGCTCTGTGGCATTGTGCTGTGGCTGAGGCATGCCTCAGAAGCACACCCAGATCCCCTCATCCAGGTGAGCATCTACGGCTCCTAATCTAAAAAAAGGCAAATTAACTGATCCTCCAGGCCTTAAATTGTGTGAGTTTGGTGAGGAGGGATGCCTGGTTCCCAGTTCTCTGCCAACATGTTGATTATGGCCTTTGCCTAAGCAGAGTTTCTGCTTGCACAAAACTGGGCTTTTAAACTTCGAAGTCATTTCAGGAGAGTTGGGCAGAGCTTTGTTGCTCTCTACAGCAGAGGGCATGTTTGTTTACCAGACTCTGTCTCACTACCAGTATTTCACATGGTAAATGATGAGACTAGGAAATAAACATGGGAGAGAAAGGGAAAGTTGGCAAGATTAAATATTTTCTTGAGAAGCTGAAGGCTGGGTTCATACACTGTCCCTTTGTTTCCAGAAGGATGGTTACTCTTCTCTTGGCAAAGCTCCCTCCTTCCCAGAACAGTCCCTCTGCAGAGGCCCCATCTCTGTTAAAATAGGTGAAGTATGTTGGCACTTACTGTGGGAGGTTAATATTTGAAAACAAAACCAGGCAGACTTTGTTCCTGGGAATCAGTGCTGTTGGCAACACATGGACTCATTCAAGGCAGCTGCAAAACGAAGGTTGTTCCTGGTTGTTGCTGTTACTACGAGAATGTAAAAGCTGCTCATCCACCACAGGTAGGAGCTGATACTGGAAGACTGGTGCTTAAAATCAACATGTGCTCACAGTGGCAGCATTAGCAACATCGCCTGCACAGGCTGATCCTAAATACAGTTTAGTCTTTTTCAGGATGAGCTCTGATTCTTTACATGAACATAAAGCTAGATGCACAAAAATCATAACAAAACAAATCATGACATCATCCTGTTACTTGAAAGATGGTACATGTTTCACTGCCTTATAGAGAGGAGGGTTTTTTTAAGTTGGGAAGCTCTGCAGCATTGCAAAGGTGCAGTGAGCTCTAACCCCTCCCTGAGCAGCAGCACAGCATAACCATGAGGAAAACATGGCACACCCACACCCAGTGTCACTTTGTTGTCTGATTAGCAGTGCTCCTGGGATGAACTTGCCCTGGTGAATTTAAACACCCTCCTGATTGTGAGTCAGGACAGGAATGTATGCAGAGGGGCCTGCAGACCAAGTGCATAACTGCCTGGAAACCACCATAGCACACCACCATGTTGTCCTTCTGTGCAACTTCCAATAACTGCACCTTAAAGAGAAGAATCAGCAACATAAAGTATGTCTGTTTCCTTATGCAAATACCTGAATATTGCCTTTCCATGACATATATAAAGAGGATATAATGCATGGCAATTCAACATGGTATTATACAAGATGATTTACTCTCAAGAAACTATGTTTTCTCTTTCCTGTATGATTTTGAATCGGGTCATTTCACTGCAAACACTTGAACAGATCTTCAGGCCAGGCAGGCAAGGGAAACAGAAGAGCAAACATAGATTAATAATGCTGTTAATGCCCCCATTAATGTCTGTCACTGCCAATCTCTAGCTCATTGCTATCATCAAACATCCGATGAGATGAATGATAGCCCGGTACCATGCAGCAAGCAGTCAGAAGCCTTCCTTTGAAAAGCAATGAGGCAAACCCAGTACATCTGAAGGAAATTAATGGCAAATTGATGGCCGCCAGAATACTGAAGCAGCAGCTGAAACAGCTGTTGCTGATGTTCTTCTGATTGAATCTGTTCTGTCATCCTACCTAAGCAACACAGCACTGCTGATGCATCCTACCAAGGCAGAAAAACTAAACCCTTTGCCTTGGGTTGTTTATTTGTGGTGGGCACTGTTCTTGAGCTGACACCTTGGTTTTTTGAAGCTTGCTTAGATTAAGTTGGTAGTGGCTTTTAATATCAGGCTTCCCCCTATTATCCTCTTGTTTGTCTCCATTTCAAGATATAGTAAAGGCCATACACAATCCTTCACCACAACGGAGCTTAATTTTGTGTCCCTCCCCTCATTTCACACCTCCAAAGCAATACTGAAATGGGAAGGGGAGAGACAGGCTTAGTTGAGCCATGCCAAATCTTTATGCCCTTCACCCTAGGGCAAGATGCTCCCTGGGGGAGGACACAGGTGTATCTAATCCTGGTAGCAGAGCTACACTTAATGATCCATAGGAAAATCAGAAAAAAAAAAAAAAAAAAACATTAAGAGATTAAAATGTTTAATGAGTTACACAGGGACAATGCTTTATCAGGAGAGGTGAGGCAAGGGGCAGCTCCAGCCAGCCATCCACACATTCCTTCATGCTTTCTCTATCCAGGGAATTGTGTGGTTGTGCAGAAATGGCTTTCATGAGGTCAATGTGTTCACTGGGCTGAAAAGAATTGCCCTCCTCACCACTTTCCTCAAAAGAACAGGACTAGTGCTTTTCTCTCACGCTCAGACTGTGTAAATCCAAAATTACCCCACAGAAGGTAATTGATCTCTATGGACATGGGGAAATAGGCTAAGGTAGCTTAATACTGACAATCACAGCATCCTACAAATTGATTCAGGAGCAAGGCTAAGTACAAAAATCTAGTTGTTAAAGTGCAACGAATGGGATGATGTACAACAGATATGAAAATATCAGTGGTTCAATGTACAAAAGCTCTTTTAGTAGCAGAACACAAATTTTTTCATCCCACTGAAACCTCAGCTGACATATAGGATGCTTTATGATAGGGCTTAGGGGAAATTTTAGAGAGAGTTGAAAGTGGATTTTAGCTCCCTGTAAAGCAGTGCCCTGATTTTGGAGGTTAGCCTAATTGTCTAGGGCTCTATTTGTTTATGCAGCAACATAATGCCATATGGTATCTCTTGGAGTGATGCTAATAACACAAAAACTTTTCTATTAGGTTTGTAATTATTGTTGATGCTCCTATAGAGCCCAAGGCTGGGTCAGGGTCCCACTGCCTCAGGCAATATGGAAATGTGTAGTAAATAACCATCCTTACTCTCAGACTATACCTGAAATGATACTGTATTTTCTATTTATAATTCATGACAGTTTACTGATAGATCACTTTTCATCTCAAAGATTCTGTAACCACTTCTCATTATACGGTGTAGTCACAGTGCAGGACAGAAGAGTGCAAGCGCTACATATTTACCATGCGATACACCAGTGAAGATATTTTAGCTCAAGACAGATGAGTAAATGTTTTATTTAGGGCGAGTGCTGAGGGAAGATGAGTGTCTACACAATCCAAATAAAAGCAGAGTGTTTAATGTCTTGCTTGAAAGATTCATGGGTAATAAACTGCACAGTTTCCAGCTCCGTCCTGCAAATATGGAAATGATCCTGCCTGGGTATGAACATTAGCTGCTGCAGCCATACATCCTCTTGGCCAGAGTTGCTGAGGAGCATCCCATTCATCCATTTGCCCCTGCCTCTGCTCAACTACATCACCTCCCTGCTAGCATGGCTGAAGTTAAACAACTCTCAGCATTACCAGTCCGAATTCTTGCTCAGTGGTTTACGTAACTGTGCTTGCAAAAATTGGCTTAAAATGCTTTGCAAGCTGAACCTTTCAAGGTCTATTACATAGCTCACTGGTAGCATTCTGTACTACAGCAAAACAGCTCTCATGGCAATAGAAGCTGTCAAGGTTTTGTTGTTCTTTTTCCCCATGTCTTGAAAATTGGGATGAAAAAGCCCCAAACAATCATTGTAGGTGCCACACTCAACTGGTATGAAAAAGCAGCACTGCTGACACTAATGGCATCATTTCCACAGTTGAGAAGAAAGCATGGTCACTGAGCCACACTGCATTTGAGCTGAGTGGATTGTTTTGTTAGTAGCAATGTCGCCCATGGAATCTGCAGTATTACTTACAATGCTCTTCAGCAGAAGATGGAGTTTGGCTTTCATGTTCTGTTTCTCCCAGTATGGAGCAGAAAAAAAATCTGGATTTGGTGTTTCCTTGGAATATTTCTGGATGATGAATTGGTAGACTTTAGGCTCATACCACCTCTGGATTTGGTGTGAGGCATTCTAATTCAGGCCTTAAGTGCCCCATGCGTTTGATAAATTTCCACATCCTTTTCTCCCTTCTGTCTCATGTCCATTTTCTGTGCTAATCGCAGCATCTTCTCAAGCAGAAATATTGATAATGTTAATCTCATCCAGATACATGTCAAATGGTCATAAAAGGTCCATGAATTTGCAAGTGTATGCACTTCACAATTGCAATTCACATGTATGGTGAGCAGCCGCCACCCACCTGATGTTTTACTATGTCCACATATGGATTAAAAGTTCTATAGGGTCAGCAGAGGGAAGTGAAGATGCTTTACAAGCGATGCTTCCTCTCTCCACACCCTGCCACCTTAAGCAGGTGTGTGCATTGGATTCCTCTGATCTTTCCTTATAGAATCAGAAAATTTGATACCAACTTGGTAGGGATGAGCACAAGTTATGTTCCAGACCAGCAACTGACCTTGAGCATGAAACCCCATGTCATGGTCAGAAAATCTCCTTTTTTGGTTGACTTGCAGTCCTTCAATGCAAATAAGGAATCTGTATTACAATGATTGTACAGACTATAAGGAACAGTGCATTCTCAAATACCCATTGCATCACATTCTCTATTCATTTGCTTTATTTTCTCTGGGAAAAGAAAAAGAAACAGTATGTCAGATTTCTCAAGCTGCTTTTTAATGTAATGATATAATGTGTTGCCCCTTAGGCTTTTAATTTCCTTATTAACCCTCAAAACCATGTAGTGCTCTGTACGATGTGGCAAAGGACAGCTTGTCTTTAAAGAGTTTAAAGAGCTAATGGTGGGGGTAGAATGAACAAGGTGAAAAAACTTGAAAGATCAGTAGTTATTTTAAATGCAATTTTCTTGCTTTTGTGGTTTTCCTTGGTATATTAGACATTCTCTTGTGACTGAAGTGTGGTTTTGAGTGACCTGGAATAGCTCTGATTGATTGCCTTCTGACAGAGTAAAGCTTCAGGAGCGGATGTCAGTTATGGTCTCTGTGTGCAGAACCATCAAAGCAGTGAGCTCATATTTCCCAGTCACCCTGTATAAGAGTCAAGATTGTACAGGAGGTCCAACAAAACAGCTGGGAGGAGGAAAAGGAGAAGGTTGTGCTAAAGCTTAATCTGACAGTGCAAAGCAGGTAATCCCACTTCCTTTCCTCTCCAGTCTTTCCTTTTCTTTCTGTCCTGTCTCCTAATGAGGATCTTTCCATTCATTTTCTTCATCATGTTGCTTCAAGTACATTTAGATACAATTAATGATTCCTGCCTGTTTGATTGCTGTGTGCATCAGCTCTTTGTCCAGGGCCTGTGCAAGTATGCAATCCCTGGACTGCATTTACAACAATGGTATCTTGCAAACACGGTCATCACATGTCCTTTGGGTTCCACCTGGCATCAGTTCTGTCTTCCAACAGGAGACTGAGTCATACCACACTCTCAGTACACATCAGTGAGAAATGGGTTACCTTTCTAACAACAGATCTTAAAAATCTGCATTTTTCTGCTCTGTGTCAGACCAAAATTCATAATTTCTCATTAGAGACAGCATCCTTCCTTGACATCCCCCAGTCTGAGGCATTCATCTAGGATGGTGGGACTCCAGGTTCGCAGCTCCTATATATTTCATATAGGTTGTGCTGATTAAAACTAAAAATTGCTTTTGGGTCTATCCTAAATGAGGTGCTATGCTACTGACTACCCTGGCTGAGAATGCCCAGACTTAGTTTCTTGATGAAAATGTCAGAAACAGTGAATTTCTGCAGCAGTGAGGACTGCCAACTACAGGAAAAAAAAAATAAAAAAATCCTGGAAACAAAAAGTATCACGTTCTTTAAAGTGGTTGCATATAAAAGATTCTAAATGCCAATATTGCAGGTACCATTTTCCCTCAAAAAGCTCCAGTTGGGCAGATGAGTTTGACTCTGCTTTCGTTACAGTGATGTAATTAAAGCAAAATGATCTATTGTGCAGACAGCCACTGGAGTTAGAAGTCCCCATTTTCTTCATCAGATCTGCACCAGACAGGCTGAAATAGTACCATTCTACATGTATCAAATGTTTTCCACGCAAAAGGTGGGCCCATGTACTGTTCTAACCCAGACTGCCCTCTGTATACTGCCAGTTCAGTCCTGATTTCACCCCACATCCTTGCATTTCCAGCTCTTTACAAAACCCTTGAGCTAAGCCTTTCCTTCTTTGAAAGAGTAATTAGCTCCCAATAGGGAGGAAGTCCACCTTGCAATACATTCTTGTTTTTTTCTTATGTTTTTAGCAGGTACAGCTGTTTTGCAGTCTGATTGAAATGCTGTAAATGGTCCTTCACTCAAGCTGTCAGAGAACTTTCTCAGCGGGAGGTAAGGCAGCCAGGCACTTGACTGTTTGCTTTATAAAAAGACCTTTAAATCCTTTTGCCTGACTCTGCTTAATTGTTTTGGAGTCCTTGGCAATTGTCTTTGTTGCTATGTAATTTACGGTTAATGTTGACCCAGCAGCTTCCCAGTTAGCCTCATTGCCCAACACCAAGGAAACCAAGCAGTCTGGTGAGAGGAGCTCCAGAGACACATCCACTGCCCATTATGTTTTTCAGTCAAACTGGGTCTTTTGGAGAGAGTTTGGACTCTATTTTTCTATTTTTCTTTTAGACAACTGGCTTCAATTCAATCCATAGAGAGCATAAGTAAAAATCACCACCACATGAAGGCTTCCCAGTGACCTGTGAGATAGTAGGATCTTGCCTTGATGCCAATAAATACCCTTGTTTTTAAAACTGCTGCTGTAATTTCTGCCATTTGTTGTTAAATTCAGCAGAAAGGCCAATGCTGAATGGATGGAGAGGCCAAACCGACTCCAGTGGATCACGAGAGATGGATGCTGGTACCGTGCCAGTGTCCTTCTCATGCATTTTTGATGCTGGAGCTATAACCTCCGTAAATGGAGGATTGCCAAATTCATCTCCCATGACACTTGAGTTCACGTCAGTTATTTCATTGAGATGTTTCAGTACAAAGATGAAAGCAGAAAGTTTTAATTTAGCCTTTCTCCATCAAGAACCAAAATGCAAAGAGAGGGGGTTCATGATCAGACCTGCAGATCTCCCCCTGCGTGAGGAAAAGCCCTCCCCAAAGAGACCAGTCAAGAGGGAATGAACTGGAACAGAAAGCAGGACTAGACTGACCTCCTCATGCTTCCTTTTCAAATTCACTTTTTAATTAAGATTTAATAGGCATTGGCAGGTGCAAGAAAAAAATCCTAATGCTTTGGGATTTTTCAAGGACCTTGGAGGACTTTCTAGTTCTGTCCCAGCTACAAAAAGAGAAAATCATGCCTTACACTGCATAAGCAATGTGTGTGCCTCCCAGGATGGGTATTTAAAAGGATTTCCAGTGGGTGCTCAGGCTCAGGATGGAGTTATGGCAGTTCCAGAAATTTTTGTACTTTGGCCTGCTTGTGCAGTGTTTGCCTTCTCCAAAGGCAGATAAGGGCAATTTAACTTGGATGTCTCTCTGCAATTACCAGAGCCAAGTTGATGCTGCAACTTGGTAAGTTGCTGCACTTTGTCTTTATGTCTCAGCCTTCAAGAGTGATAAAACTCCATCAAATACTTATATGACCCCCTCTAAGGAGTTTATAGCTTGATTATATTTTTCCTAGCAAAATACACCTAGGTATTGCAGGGGACTTCAGGGTAGAGCTTTATATAGATGTTTGGGTGAGACACCAGGGCAATATTTCCCTTTTATTTATCATTAGCTGTGGCAAAAGCCAAGAATATGCATCCAGGGATAAATAGGCTCTATGCAGGATAGAGCTGGTTTTCTCTGTGTTCCAGGTAATCAACACCTGTAAATGATTTTAAATCCACTGAATTATAGAAGACTAAAAATAATTGTTATTGGTCTGTTGCCAAAAGGAATGTCAGGAGAAGGATAGGTAAAAGGGTGCTTTTCACTCTGTAAAGCAAAGTGTATCTATAAAGCATAATATCCTGTTATGATCTAGTTGATCCTCTTGCCTCTAAAAGTTGGTAATGCGACCAATGAAATTATAGACTTCAATGCTGTTTGGTGCTTAGCTTACACTGAGACATCCAACTTACTGATTAGACCACTCCACACGATACTTTGTTAATTATCCTCCATTTGTCTCCCTCTGCATAGCAAGCAAACAGCTGAGGAATTACAGGAGCAAGTGTGCAGTTTTATTACCTTTTATCGTTTGTTGTGTTACGCTTCCTGAAATTATCTTTCCTTCTGTTATACATGAAAACCATTCACCAAGAAGAATTGTAAACAGAAGCACTGAAGGGCTATAGCTGAGACATTTAGGACCCAGCTTTTATTTTTAAAGACTTTTACAAAACCTGAAGTAGCTAGTAATAACTTTATGGGCAGCCCCAGTGGCACAGTGGTAAAAGCTCCAGTAATCGGACTTTGTGACTTGCTGACACTACCAGGATAATTCTCTAAGTCCCTGGTGTACTATATTTCCATGCATGAAGCCTGTGCACACCTAAAATGGCACCTTGTCAGTGGAGCTCCAGACTGCAGAGTGCAGTGGGGTTTGAGTAAATATAATTCCTATGGTATTATCTATGAAAGAAAACTGGAGGGTGGAGGAAGGTGGAAAAAGGCTGCTCCATAAGCCAAACATGCCACGGACAGGCCTAGTGCTGTCAGATTCACAGACTGTGGAGGCTACACTTTTGTCTACCCCACCTGCCCCTCAGGAGGGCCCGATGCGCCTACATATGCTCCTGCACAATGGCTGTGACTCTCTTTGGAGCAAGGGGCTAGAAAAAGGGGTCTCAAGTTTTATTCCTCTGTAATAGTCCCTGCTGAGCAAGCACTTTGTGTTCACTGAAGGCATCTGTAGGAAATGCTTGGGAAAGAAGATGAGAGACTGGTGTTTCTTTTATCCCCAGAAGGAGCACAATAGGGGCAGCAGTGATGCACGACTTCACTTGGGGCGGCTTTGTGATTCAGCCACCTGAAGGCATGTAAGAGCAGATCTGGCTCCAATCTCTTGCTCTGCAGCTCCATGAAAAGCCTGCTAAAGTTTAGCAGGAAAAAGCAACCTTCACCAGGATTTCTCAGACCTTCAGAAGAAGTGGGGCTTTCTTCTGCAGGGCTGTTGTAAGTTGCCCAAAGAGACCTGTTTAGAGCACTTGATACCTGCTACCTGCCACCTACCAAAAATAATGCCAAACTGTAGTGGCAAGGTTTGCATGCTAGGCTCTGTTCAGGAGAAGTTTGACCACTGGTTTAATTTCACTCACAACCCTGTCACATGCAATGGGTACCAAAAAAAGGTAACACTGATCCTGTTGAAAGAGGCTAACAACCCCTGGCCAGTCCTGCGTATGGTGAGAGTGATGATACAGCCACCGTGAACAGAACTGGAAGAAGAAACTAGTCCGGATGCTGATATATGCCATTATTTGGCCACAGAGAGCAGTCTTCATGTAAAAAACAAATCAAGCCGTATGAATGCAATGGAAAATCTGAGAGAAATAAGGGGAGGAATTCTGCTCTAGACATTGGAAACTGTAAAGCACATCTCTTTTTGCAGGCTGGTGATGTCAGAAAAATGCTCTGTGACCTGGGGACTAAATAAAATGTCACTGGGCTTCCAAATCCAGCAAAACAAGCCAATAAAAACTGAATGTTTTCTCAAAACATCTCTTCATAAAATGGAATGCATTTTCTCCAAACTTCTTTCATGGCAAATCAGCATTGGCATATAAAATAGCTAGCACATTACTAAATCAAAAAAGCTTACCAGATTGTGTCTGTATATATAAAATTACCTTGTCTTGATAGGATTAGATGAGCGAGGAGTAAATCTTCTAAAAAACGAAGTGCTGAACTAGATTATTTTTAAAATTACTCCTTTTATATCCTGAATTTAAAAATGACTCCTATACTCTTCCTGCATTAGAAAACGTGAGGGGTCAAATCTGAATTGCCCCGTTCATTTTATTGGCATTAGCTAGCATGACTACTTGCAGCATAGATCCAGGTTGATATATTTATAATGCAACATTTAAACATTACAATTTCAAATTGTATCTATAATCATATTCGAAACTTCAGAGTGCTTTCCAATGAAATATGAATGTGTTATGTAAGTTGAACTCCTGAAGCTACAACATTAGGCATCATAAATACCAGTGCAGTAAAAAAAAATAAAAAATGTTTGTAAAAATGTACTGTATTCTGGAAACCAAATTTTAATTGTGGATAGGTGCCAATTCCAGAGTTGTCAGCCTGCCTGTGAGCAACACTGAATTTGCAGTAAGGTGTTTAGATGTTGACATTATTTTAACTGATACATACTGAAATACTGTCTTGATGTTATTAATGTGAGAGGAATAACTTGGACTTGGACCAAAATCAGTCTTGCCTTTGAATGTACTTAATTCAGGCCCATCTTTGTGTACTTCTCACAATTGAGCACAACTAAGAGATGAAGACTTGAGTAGATAAGGGGGCTGCAGTCCCGACCAGTACTCCCAGGATGCAGGCACTGGGCACCAGCAGCAGTGCTGGAGGAACCTGTGGTCTCACTGTCTGGCCGAAGGCAATCCCTACATCCCTCTCTTCTGCTAAAGGCAGGAGGTGCTGGTGGCATTTAATATTTTGCTCATACAGAAATCTGTTTTCAAAAGAGCAGGGAATCCATTTGGCCTGTTTTCAAAAGCTACTTGAGTGTAGTCCCACAGTTAGACTTGGTAAGTCGTGAGAGCCTCGTTACCTTGAGGAGACTGCCAGAAAGGCAAACTCCTGCAAAAGAATCAAGTGAGAAAATGCAGTTAGTGGAAAAATAATTTCCAAGTACCTGTGAAAGTGAAGCAAAGAAGGAAGGGAAAAACAAATGCAAGTGTGTGTACAGCCCCTGTACTGCCAAGAGCATCTGCCTCCCTAAATTAAGAGATAATATTCTACCCTGATGCATAGCATCGTGCTCCCTAACTCGAATAACATTTTAATTAACCCCACCCCAAAGGGGAATGTGGGGCTTTAAATTTACAAGATAGGAATAAGTTCATGAACTCAGGCAGGTTTTACAAAGAGGCCATGAGGTTAACAAAACTCCATGGGGCTCAACCATCCCTTGTACAAACATTAGCTAATTGACAATGACATGTTTCTCTCACTTCTTATCCTGCTCCCAGAAGGAGACCGTCAGGGCTTGGAGCAAGATGCACTCCCTTGTCAGCTCAGCTGCTCAGTGGGGGATGTCATCACATCCACCAACTGATGCCAGGGGGTGACTTGCCATGGAAAGGTGATATTATAGTGGAAGGCACTGAGCAGAAACAGAGAGATGATTAAAAGCTCACTCCTGCAGGACTGTTAGGACCATGCCTTCAGTGAGGAGGACCTCAGCCCATGATCAGCTAGAGGTCAATTTTGTAAAGGAGTAAGGCGTGGGCACTCTGCTGGTGTCACCTGAACCTGAAGTGGCCCCCAAAACTGCTTTTGTCCTATGGACTCTGGTCATCAGCCCTCCTGAAGTTTGTCTTACAGAGCCCCACTGCCCTGCCCTCCATGTCTGCCCTAGTTTGTTTCGACCTGCTCACTGTCAGGGAAAGGCAGCAGGCACTAAAGCAGCCCACATGCTCATTTAGAAACACTGGGGCATTTGGTCTCAAAGATAACATCAGACCTCATTAAGCCCACACTCCGAGCAAATGTTTTCCTTCGGCCCACTTGTCAGTTTTAGGATGACAGAAGCACATCTTTCAGGTTTCTCAGTAATCCCAGTGAGATAACATGTGCCCGAGCAGGGGTGGCAGGGGATTTGCAATCCAACACCATCATGCTCACTGCTCTTTGAAGAGTGAGCTGTTTTGCTGCAGTGTTTAAAAAACCAGAAACACGGCCCTGCAACTAGTGATAACACCGTCAGGCCCCCAAGCCAGGCGGCTTTCTCTTTTCCAGATGTTGTACAGATAGCTCAGTCACACAGACTTGCATCCACACCTTCTGGATCCTCGCTTTTCCCTAGACCGACTCTGATAGAGCTGGAAAGCACCACGTTGTGCATCTGGTTAATTTGGTTAAATATTTAACAAACTCTGTTTTCATGATTGCAGCTACTTCTTGCTGGTCAAATCCCATGGGCTTTTGACAGGCAAAGCATTCACATATTTCACTCAGTATTCAGTCTGCATTGGAAATACAGGATTCAACCCATTATTTACAGGCAAGCTTCTAACCTTCTAGTAACTTATGACAAAGATGCCATTTGACTTTTACTGGTGTACTGATGTGAGCGAAAAGTATCATTCAGAAAAGCAAGAGAATTTTCTTCTTTTGGGATTTTCCTTTCCTTTCCACCCAAGAAATCTTTTTAAAGACCCTGGAAGTGAAATGCAGAAGCATATCTTCTTGCAGAAGACACCATAGGAGTATAATATGGCTTTTTCAAAATGGCTTAACAGCCCAGGGTGCTAACTGGAAGTACTTCAAAGAAAGCCTGACCTACAGAATTTCCCCCCAAACTGCCCTTTGAAAGATTAGACCTCCTGAAAGTACTTTGCCTGGGTCACACACAGTGAGTCCAAAGCCTCTGCTTGCTCTTGGCTTATAAAAATCAAAAGTCAACAAATTCTTGATCCTCAGCCTATATTTTCTCTTTTTCCTTTTTCTCCTGTACTCCTAATTGAAGCCTCACGCAGCACAATACATACTTCTAAATCAGTATTCATTGCCTGTATAAGAGCTGCAGACTGTTGTATGTTTCATTTAGGGAACGTGTAGCTGAGCTATACATATTTATTCTTATTATTATATTCCCATGAGGGCTCTGGTTTAGGAAGATAACAGAGCACCTGCCTAACATTAGGCAGGCCAGTATTTTGTTCAATACCAACTGGACTCCTGAGCTTAAACACCCTGTTAATGAATGCATCAATAGCTACTTCCAGTCCCAAATCTTCCTATCCATATCTTGCCAGAAATTTTTCTGGTCAATATTGTGCTTTTTTTTTTCTCCAGGAACCAAATGCAGGGAATGCCAGGGGCAGTGATGCAGTAAAGGCAGCCTCCATTGCTGGGGACCTGAGGCTTTCACTAACATGGTTAAAATCACAATAGCCTTTTCTGTAGACCTTCATCTTGTAAAATTGTAAATAACAGAATATAATTCAGGATTTCCTATAGGTTGCTTTAGCATTAGTGCTGCTCATATATCTTCCTGGCATTGACAGTGCTTTATTTTTTCCCCAGATAAATTAATAAGATAAAACATTGTTTGTGAACTGAATGCAAGAATGCATTGTCCAGAAAAAAATAGAAGGAAAAATGTGTATGCTATGCTAGCAAATAATGTGTGTCAATGGTGTCACAAACTGGAGAAATGTGAGAAATAAAAGCACGGATAAAAAAAGATACTTTGCTTTGGTAAAGTCATTTGGAGGAAGAACAGCAGAAGAGGCTTTGCAGGTTAATCTTCTGCATCCTCATCAGATCTCTAAGCTCTGGTCTGGAATATGAGTAGAAATCTCTGTGCTATTAAAGTAAGAACTATTAATGATGCCCAGCATCATTATGGAAGTGTTATCTTTCCAGTTACAGACTGCAGAGCTAATCATTGGAAGTCCAGTTATTCCTAGAATGACAGCCAAAAACTTTCATCACCAAAAATGTAATAATGAGAAAATTATGACACTTTATATGTCGTTTTGAAACTGGTAAAGATATTACAGACAAGTTTCTCTTTTAAAATAACTGTGGAGTGACTAGTCACAGCATACTCATTAAATAGAATAGAAATGAAAACGTGTTGAGGTCTTTTTTTTTCCAGTGTAAACCCTGAGAAATGTGTGGGAATGAGTTAGGAAAGCCAAGTGGCCTGGACAGCTCAGGGACTTAAATGTAGAAGCTTGTTGTTTCCTGAAACCAGGACTTCAAAACCTTTAATAATTTGCAGACTCAGCAAAGGGAATACAAACATCTAGAAAGATGTCTGAATTTAACTGGACTAATGACTCCTTAAAAGAAAGTGTTAGGAAGTAGACATCATTGTGCAAAGAGTAGAAAAACAGATGTAAGCAGTTCCTTTCCCACTTTACAGTTCTTCTGCAGAAGAACTGGTCTGGTGGACAAGTCTGATTTAATATTTTCATGATGACACTAGTTCAAAATGAATTGGTACAAAACAGAGCACGTACTGATGAAATTTGCAGGTGACCCAAAACTAAGGGCACTGCAAGTATAACAGACAATCCAAGTATCACAGTAGATGTCTTTCAGAATAATAATAACAACAGAGGCTGAAATTCATTTGTACAAATTACTGAAGATTAATAACACAAATTTTTATCTTGACACAGAGGTTTGTCACTTGGGAATGATAACAAGAGAAGCCTGCATAATGAAGAGGTTAAAATGTTACATTTAATTTTATTATGTCTCCAAGTCAGATATTTCCAACAGAGTTAGGAAAATATGAATGCCAGATTGTAAAATGCTGGTAGTGCTTATCTGGAATATCTGCAGTATTGTGGAAGCTGGGGTTGAAGGGCCACAGTTTCAAGCAGAGGCACGTGCAGAAAAGGGTTACTAGGATGAGCAGGGAGGTGAAAGTCCCATCTTGCAGAAAAAGAACTAGAAGAACTTTGCTTGTTTGCTTTGCTAAATTAAGCCTGAGAGTGATATGATTGCTTTCCATAAGCAAGTAAACAGAAGGGAAAAGAGCTGGGAGCTGAACAATACTGGCACAAGAACAAATGTGTATAAATTATCCATGAATAAATTGAGGAGGAAAATCAGAAGATTTCTATTCATCCAAAGAGTCAGGTTCTGCATCTGTCTTCTGGTATGAATAATTAGAACAAAGAATCTCAGCAGCTTTCAAATGCTGTGAATGGCAATATAGTGCTGGTCGTCCTATCAGCAGAATAAAGTCAGTAGCCAAAAAGCCCCTCTCTGGTTTGATGCTCTAACATCTGCTCACATAGTAGACGTGCTTTTGGGATATTTTCAAAACATTATAGATAAGGAACCAAGTATGAAAGAGTGCTAAGGTAAAAATTAAACTCAAGTCCGTTTACCTGTGTTGGGTAGCACTCCCCTGCAGAGAAAATTACTGACTCACTTGGATGCATTTATTTCTTATTCCCTCTTGTTCACTGTGAGCAGTCTTTGCCAGGAACACAAGGGCAGACAGTCTTTCTCCATTACAAGAGCATTTCAGTCCCAGACAGTCAGTACAAACCAAGTTGCCTGGTCTGCAATCACAGACTGCAAGTAGAGCTGTTGAATTTCAGAACTCACACTGGCGGGTCACCTTAAGATAAGATATTTAACATCTCTTACCACCGGATGTTGGAGTTGTCTGCAGGAACAAGAGCAGATTTTCTGTGCTGCTGCCCAGCCACTTATGTCTGGGCACCCACCTGGCATTTTCACTCCACTGGGCATTTTTACCCTGGTCCTTACTGTAGACTTTCCAGGAGCTTGGCTCTCCCCCAGGGTTGTGGGTGCTGGGTACCCCTGACAATCTCAGCACTTCCATGAAGAAGACAGCCTGAATTAGGAGAAAAACAAGAGTCTCCAGGAGAGAGGGAAAATTACATCCTCACAGGAGGGAGTGCTCTGCTTAGGAAATGACTGTTTCTCCAAGGCAGAAATGCGTGGATGACTGATACTTCTTTTCGTGACTAGCAATTCCTTTCTTTATTTCTATTTTAGTGAAACAAAACCAAGTTATTTACTTTTTAATAGTCACTGAATTGAAGAGAAAAAAACAGTTTGATTCAAATTACAGGCTTCATTTAGGAAATCCTTGGGTATTTTCTACAATGAAGGAAGCTGGAAAACAAAACACTGCTTTTCCAGGGGAACACCACTCATGAGTGAGTGGAGCAGCAAGGGAGAATTAGGCAGGAGTATTTGAGCTGTATTTGTGTACTGAGTATTTGTTCCTTGGACACGAATCTCCTGTATCCCATATGAGCTCTCTGAGCCATAGGTACAGGCACAGGAGTGTGTTTCTCATTTATAAACAGCTATACTCTGCAGAACTGTTAAATACAAATTAGAAATAAGAAAAGCTTGTGTGATTTTGTAGCCTGATGGCTCAAGCAGTGGGAAGAGCTAGACAATAGTCTTTGCTCTGATTAGTTCTTATCAATGTACACAAATAAAATATTTTTACCAGGAGATGCTGAAAAGGCCTTTTTGTCAGACCTTTCTATGGCTCAGCTGCTAGGACACTTTGTTGAAAAATAGGGGTTGGGAACCTGAATTCAGCTTGACTACCTTCTGGCAGAAAATGGGTTTAAACCTTCATCTCCTCTACCTTGCTGAGTTTGCTGACACCCAAGCAGCCAGAGGAAAGTCTCCCTTGCCTTGTCAGTTTTGCAAACCTGCCCTTCAGGTAATCAAAATCAAAGCAGCTCCTTCCAGTGGTATCAAAGCAAGCCAGTTTGCACCTCAGCCTCTTCCTTGTTTTGATCCAAACTATTGAACACAATTTGAATTCATAGATATTTTCAACCATCCCATTTGCTGGTTTGAGGGATTTTGTTTTGGTCAAATCACACATTTACCACGAACATTTGCCACATTCCAGCCTTAGGGTTATTTGAACAAAAAGTCCATCCCCAGTTAGAGTTGCTCTTGTTCCAAGCTCAGATCCCTCTTGCTCTACTGCTCTGTCTTAAATGGGCTGCCTTTGCCTGCACAGAGCCTTTTGTTTGTTATCTCCCTCTGCATCCGGAACTGATGTTCTTTTTCTTTCCATCTCAAAAGCATGTTGTGCAAAGACAGCACTGTGCTGACAAATTAACAGGGGAAAATAGCATTATTTAAGCACAAACATCTCAAACTTTTGTGATGGTGCTCTATAAATACAACACAACAGCATACAGTGTCTGCTCAGATCAAATCTTTGCAATGAAAGGATGTCTGCAAATCTATTTAAAGGGGATTAAGATTTTAGCTTGCTAGATTCTGGGTCATTGGTTTAACGTCTATATTATTCAGTAGTGTAGTATCTGTCTGCTAGACAGATTGCTTTAACATCTATCCTACGGCATACTGTGCTAATTATGCTTCCCATCTTCTGCAAGGCATTTTCAGATTCGAGCATGAAAAGTGCTGTATGAGTGGCTGCTGTGCCTATGACACTTTGTTAGCTGCCTGGCTCTCCCCTCCAACACCCCCTCACCCCCCAACCAGCACGCATACATCCACGTACTGTGCTACTTAGTGAAGTCCTTGTAGGCACATCCCTCTAACAAGCCATGTTTTTGCTTGCCACACTAAACTGTCAGAGGATGTAGTAGCAGCCAGCAGCAGCTGTACTATAAGTTGTTATTAAAACAGCATGAGCACAAATATACCTAGAATTGGCCCAATAATTCTATTTTTGTTTTAAGGCCCAATGAGAAAATCAAGGGGGAGAGGATGGTGTAGGAAAGGGAATAATTTTGTGTCAGAACATTTCAATCAACCAAATATTTTTTGACCTGAAACTGTATTTTTTTTTTCATCTGCTCAGATTATTTATTTCCTTGCTTTCTCCTTTCATCTGTGGATTGATTTAAGGACAAATGAAAATAACAAGTTAGTCAGTTTAGTTCAGAAAACACCAGAACAGATTTGTTCAGCTGGCGGAGCCTGCCTTCCTTGCTGGAGGTGTAGGGGAAAAACTGCATTTGTCAGACACAAACTGGATTTCCCACATAGGCAACACCCCCCCCCGCCCCCCCCGCTACATACACATTTGTGAAGGCTTCATTTTCCAGCAAATTTACTACTCAATGAAAACACCCCAGCTCTTCTTTTGCCAGCCTTTTAGCATTTCCCAGCCCCGTTGCATGAAGATTAGAGGCAGATGTGCCTACAGCCAGCATCCAGGAGCTTTGTCTGCCACTGCAGAAGCCCCCCGGCTCCGGTCCTACCCCCCATGAGAGTTACCCAACAGAAAGGAGTGTTCTGTTGTCCTCAAAGCATGGAACAACAGACCTGTGATGACAGAAGTGTGATAAATAGAGAATAATGTGTCCTGCTAGACAGAATAATGAGATTACATATGAGCTGCCATATCATATCAATTAAACCATTGGCCCTTTTAGGCCAGCAAATCCATCCTGCCACAGTGATCAGTGCTTCAGGGAGAAGGGGGAGAGAGAGGGAGGGCAGGACTGACATAACCTGCTTAAAATAACCCAGACGCTCCCACTGCTGCTTGCCCAGGCAGGATGGGTCTGGTTCTGGCCCTCGCCCCAGTCCAGGGCTGGTGGGTGCCCACCAAGGCAGCCCGGCAGCAGGCAAGGCTTCCAGCTGCACCAGGATGCTCAGCACTGCAAGTTTTGGGGTCTCTGCCCCAAAAGAAGGAGAGGGGAGGGGCACAGCAGGAAGCAGATGGCCCCAACCAGCTGCTTTTGCAGGTTGCAGGGATCCTGGAGCCATGTAAGCCAGCAGCCTGGGAAGCAGCGTGGTCTTGACTTGGGTCTCCTGGCTCCAGCTGATGGGAGCATTCATCCCTCTTGGGTGACAGCTGACAATGTCCTGAGCGCTCACAAGGCCCAGTCTGGCTGTGACAACTTAAGTGCATGAAAGATGTGCTCGCCTGGCCCGCTCTCCACTGTGACACAGCCCTTTCCCATGGAAGACATGGTGCCTGCCTGGAGCAAACCTGTCACAGGAAGACTCAAGATGCCAAGTGAACCACTCAGTAGAAAATGCCCCGACCCCTCACCCTGCTGCCTCACCAGAACTCTGCTGACACCTTCTCAGGCAGCAGTCCCAGCTGCTAACACAAGGAGGATAGTACCCCACTGCATGGGGCAATCGTGTCCTGAGAAATGTGTTCTTCTCATGGAGAAGCTGTGGGTTTAATTAGATTTGTTTTGGCTATTCCCTCGAGTAGCGTCCTGTACTGCCTTTCAGACACTGTTGCTGTCGTGAGCTAGCCACGTACATGGTCTGAGAAAGTGTTTAAATATAGGCCACTGAAATTATTTTTGTTTATTGGGCAATATAAATCTCCATGAAGTCAGGATCAATTGTTCCGCATCTGATCTGCATTGGATGAGCAAGCCTGAATTGCACTGACTATCCCCCAGGTACCTACCCTAGCAATAGGACAGGATGTCAAACCTTCCTGCCCTTTCCCCAGCTGTTTTCAGCACGTCTTGTTTAGAAAGGTTTAGCAGATTGTTCCAAAAGCATTGAAAAAAAGCAAAGCCTGTTTCCCTATCCTTTTCAGTCTTATGGCTGGATTAACTGATATCTAAGACAGAAGCTCTACATGATGCTTTCCCTTGGGTTCAAGTACTCTTAGTGTTTCCTTCCCATGTGAGTCCACCAGTGACACTGGGGGACAAAAATCTCACACAAAATCTCTCCACAAAACTTGCCTTCTCCCACCTGCTGTGAAATTCCATCAGCTGAAGGGCATGGGCAAAAGTGAGCAAAGAAGAAAAACAGTGGTGCCAGCAGAACCACTCAAAACATCCAGCAGATTTGGTGGGATGTCTCCACACAGGTCATGTGAGACTGACCCCTGTCTCACACCTGGAATCCCTGTACCATGTTGTGAAGTTCTCCATGCTTCGACCATACAGAGCAGGTGCCCATAACTGGCTTCTCTGCTGTGATCATGGGTACAATGGCCATCCAAGTTCCCTTCCCAAGAGAGACATGAGGCCTGGTCCCTTTGCCCGCACTTTAGTGGGTGTCCAGCATTCAGAAGCAGAGGAGGAGAAAGCAGAGGGAGGTGAGAAGTATGCAGAAGATTAAGCAGGAAAAAAAAAAAAAAAAAAAAAAAAAGAAAAAGAAATGGTTGGAGTATAAACTGCTTGGAAGCAACCTGCAGCAAAGGGCAAGAGAAGAAAGATAAAGGGAATCAAAGATAATTCCTAAAGGAAACAGAAGATGAAAAGATCAGCTCTTGCAAAGAGAGAAAAGCATTCTGGTCACGTATAGCACCATTTCTCGGGTGGGTTGGCTGGTGCCAGGGACAAAGCTCTCACTCCCTGATGCAAGGTGTGACTGAGCAAAGGTTACAGCTACACGATAAAGATGCAGAAATGACATTGGTTTCTAAGCCAAGGTTTTTTGCTGTCTGAAATGGCAGTATTACTGTAAAAATTTGCTATTTTCTGTGTTATTTTTTTAAACACAGTTTGTATAGTGTTTTAAACACAGCCACTGATTTCAACAAAAGCAAAGTTACAATGAATTATCTTCTACCTGGTGAGTGATGGTGTAATGGATGGAATTGAAAAATGTAGTGATTGCTGCCTGGAGGGTGGCAATGCCTGCTGGTTTTGGCCATCCCAGTTTGTGAAGAGACACACCATTGTCATTGGAAGATAAGAAAGGCTGTTTGGGTTAGATCAAAAGTTTGCCCACTTACCCTGCCTTAAAGAGCAGCCCACAGCAAAGCTGTGGGACCCATTGCCAGAGTGGGCCAGCAAGCTGCAATTGTTCCCTGGCACGCCTCTTCAGCAAATTTATGTATTTCTGCTGGGGAAGCTCATAATATCATTGGTTTTGTACTGTTAGATAACCAAAGAAAAGTGGAGCCAGGGGCTGCAGAGTGGTGAGGACGTATGACTGTGCTTTAAGGGAGCCTGGGAATAGGAGTTTGGGAATTCCCTGGCACTTCATTACCTGGGCCAGGGGTTCAGCCCCTCCAGCATCCCAGAGCGCCATCTCTGCTGACAATTTACTTCTGAGAAGAGCTATTAGTGTGGAGAAAGATGTCCTTTACAGTACATTTGATACGGTGAGGGAAAAAGGTGGGCTAGAGGGTTGCTGGAGTAAAAAAAGGCTGTATCTTAAAAGTGGCCTGTGTCTGGAGGAGAAGCAGAGCTGGTGAGCAGTGGTTGCGGACATTGAATGTGAGTTCCTGGCAGGTGCAGCATCAAGGACAGGGGCCTTCCTCAAACATCAGATGAACTGGTGAATGCTTTTATTCCCCTTTGGCAACCAGAGGGACTCTACAATATTTAAGTGCTCAGCAGGAGAGGAAATGAAGGGCTGAGTCACACTCTGGGCCCCGTGCACGGGGAGCAGAAGCTTCAGAGAAGATGCCTTCAGTGTACCTTGCAACAGCTTCCCTCTGATGAACCTTCAAAAGGATTCAGCTCCCCTCAAGCTGGTAATGCCTGCACAATTTCAAAACAGACCATCTGTAAGGTAATGAAGGAAGCCAGCGGAAAAATACTGTCAAGAGATAACAGATTCCTCTGAAAAGCCATGTCCCACCCCCCAAAAAAAAAAAAAAACTGTTTAAGAGTGGGGAAGAAAAGGTCTTCAGTTGATTCAGTGTTATGCATCAAGTTGAAAATGCCTATGACATTTTGGAAATGCCGACAGCTTGGGGAAATGAAACAACTTGCCATGATCTCAGAGTCCTGCTTGTCCCAGCAGGGATCGAAGAAAAGGCCCCATAACATCACTGGAATTGTTAATATCTCTGCTCTGCAAGAGAATAAGCAAGCTGGGTTACAGCATGTGCCAAGGCACTGGCTGTAGGAGATCCCCCATATGGTGGATGCTCTTATCCTAGCAGCATCCCATCTCAGAGGAAGTGGAACTGGAAGAACTGCTGTTGCATCACGGCCAGCTGTGGGTGTTCACACCTGGTTGCTTTGTACAGGGAAAGGAAAGAGCTGACATTGACCAAGAGGCTGAGAAATATGTTTATTTTTGATCCAAGTCTAAAGCTTACTGCCTAGGGGACAAGATGTGTACTGTTCTTTTATGAAATGATTGTGTGGATGAATGTGTCTGCATCAGTACTCTGCCTTGCTTCACTCTGAGTCATACTTGGAGGGGAGGGTTGCTGACTAAAGATGGGCCCAGGCAACATTGTTCAGATGCAAATCTGAGCAGATTTATAGCTATTTGAAACATTTGAGGAGAGTAGAGTTTTTTTAGCTCAAGGCTTTGGTCCCAGGCAAAGACTCATGGCTCTTCACTGTGAATCAGTGTGCCTTGAGGTTAGCAGGTAATACAGGTTTATGTGGAGAGACTTGTAGGAGCAAAGACAGAGCAGCTCTACGCCCAGCCTGGCAGCCAAGAAGTGGGGTCACATGCCTGAGAGGGAGCCAGCCCAGACGCTTCTGCATGGGTCTGGTAACTCCACAAGCAGGGAGTTGTTAGAAGGGTCCTGCTTGCAGCGCAGGAGCATCCTGTGAGTCCCAGCTGGCCTGGGCATTCACCCAGCGTGACAGAGCTCAGCTGGGGTGGGAGAGTTACAGCTTCAAGCTTCTTGCCCACCTAGGTCTGTTACGTTGCAGCAAATCTGTCTTTCCTCTATCAAAATTGGCTTCAAAAGTGGGTTTTCTAATGAAAAAAAAAGTCTTTCAGGAGGCAGGTATTCAGCTGGCTCACCCGAGAGAGGACAGGACACACTCACCACACCAACTGCCTCTGTTGTTGTAATGAACAAGCCTCTCAACACAGCTTTGCCTTTGTTTTAACCTTTTGAGAGATCCAAGCGCTCTGTGGGCCAAGGAGAGCTGGCAGAGACCAGGGGTATTCCCTCCCCACAGAACCAGGAGGCAGTGCCGGCAGCGCCGGGCTGTGCACAGCCAGCAGCCGAAACCAGAGCCCTCGGGGAAAGGGGAAGCTGCAGTTGGCAGCGCTGCTTTATTTCAGGGGAGGTTTTCTCAGAGCAAATCAGGAGACAGGCAATATTTTGAATGATGCATAATAACAGCATTGCAGCCATTGGGGCACATTCCTTCTTCCTTGTAAGAAAGGAATTGAGAAATCCTTCTTCTAAATTTAGGGGAAAATTCTTATGTCAGCTGGAGTTTCTCAGTGAGCGCATTATAAATGATTGCTTGAGCTGTGAGCAGAATCTGTGGTGACATTGCAGAAGTCAAGTGACTGCTGTATGTTATCTGTCCCTACACAACTTCCTTAAGATCTCCCTGTGAAATACAAGAAGTTGGGGAACGCATCCAGGCCTTCAATGCGACACCACACAAGCGAAACTGAGTGGAGATGCCCCCTCATTCCTGGTCTCCTGTGACCCCCTGCCATCTCCTCTCTTTTGGGATGTCTTCCGGTTAGAGACACAGCTGTGGCCCTGTTAGCTGTACAGACTTGATGCCACCTGACAGCAAGCAAGTCCAGAGAAGAGCTCTTAGCTTCTGCTGCAGCTGCTGGGTGTTGAAGAGGATGCTCAGGGTGTTCATGGGAGCACCAAGTCTCAGCCAGCAGGATCCTCCACCGTGCTTTACTCGGGGAGAAAATTGCTGGTACCTGCATGATCCCAGTGGAGCTGCCTGGACCTAGGAGTTGTCCTTCACCCAGGCACCACTTTCAGTGATGGCTGCTGCAAAGGGGCCAGGAATTAGTCTGTTGCACAAAGTTGTTTAAATATCTGTTATTTTTATTTGCTTGTGTGATTTGATGGAGCATTCAAGATGGGTTGGGTCACACCCATAAGCCACACAGTTTATACTAACAG